>QEPC01007003.1:864803-879226 GCA_003113815.1 Sphenodon punctatus
AATGTCAGTAGGGAGAGGAGTAGCAGCAGCAGCACTAGCAGCTACAGAGGGGGGCACAGGGAGAGTGCCAGCAGCATGGCGGGCATGGGCAGTCTAGCCTCAGGGTCCCAGTACTCCCCTTCATGGGACATCACCGTGATCACGGACAGTAAGTCAGAGGCAGACACTAGGGCCGCAGAGGAGATGTCTGGAGTTGAGGTGATGGCTGAGCCTCCTCCCAGAGCTGTGTCGCCAGAGTCACCAAGTTCTTCCCCTCCAAGCAGCGCTGGCAGAAGTGCATCAGCCAGGGCGGGCAAGAAGGCAGGAGGGTGAAAAAAATCATCAGTCTGGGATCATTTTAAGCAGGTGTGGGCAGATGATCCCAGAGAGGTGCAGTGCACGTTGTGCAATAAGGTGGTGAAGCGTGGGCATGTGCTCGCTAATCTTGGGACAACTGCAATGGTGAGGCACCTGAAGTCATGCCACAGTGCTCTGCTGCTCAGCGCGAAGGCAGGGGAAGTGAATGCCAGTGGGTTCCCAACTGCACCGTCCAGTCGCCGGCTCCTTCAGCGGGCCACGTCCTGCACCAACTGCTGCTGCCTTTAGCAGCAGGAGCAGTATGGGGGTAGAACAGCAGAAGGAGCCTTGCCAGCAGTGCTGTCACTCCATCATGGAGGAGATGAGGTGGGGGGATCTGTCAAGGCCATTGACAGGGCACTGTGGCACTCGCTTCCAAGAGAAAGCAAAGCTCATGTTGGCAGAAATGATAACCCTGGATGGCCAGTCCTTGTCAATTGTGGAGGGCAAGGGCTTTCAGCAGCTGATTGGGTTCCTGGCCCCCAACCTGGCCAATCCAAATGTGCCCACACAATCCTGCTACTGCCATCTGCTGCTGTATGGGAGCTATTCCCTGGCAAATCCAAACATCCTGGCTCCATGGGTGCTGTGTACAGGCAAATCCTGCTTCTACTGTCTCTGCTGTTCCACAGGTTCTGTGCCCAGGCAACTCAATGTCTGATGCTGCTACTGACAAAGCTGCCTCTGCTGTCCATGCCACGGATCCTGTGCTCGGGCAATCCAATGTCTGCACCAGCTGCCAATGTTGCCTCTGGGAAATCCAATGTCTGCTGCCAATGCTGCCTCTGCTCTCTGTGCCATGGGTTCTGCGCCCTGGCAATCCAGTGTTTGCTGCTGCTTCTGCCAATGCTGCCCATGCTGTCTGTGCCACGGGTTCTGGGGCCCATCATTCCACTCACAGAGACCCATCATTCAACTGCATCAAGAAACAGCCACTCCAGTCCCAGGACTCACCATCAGGGTTCTTGGGCCAAGTTACAGGCAGGGAGGGCTATGGCCAATATCTACAAGCTGCCACTCTTCTAGCCCCAGGACCCACCGTCATCGGTCTGGAGCCATCATTCCTCGCACAGAGGCGATGTCGTTCCACCACACCAAAAAACAGCCACTCCAGCCCCAGGATCTTCCATCAGGGTTCCGGGGCCAAGTTACAGGCAGGGAGGGCTGTGGCCAATAACTACAAGCTGCCACTCTAGCCCCAGGACCCACCACCATGGGTCTGGGGCCATCATTCCTCGCACAGAGACAATGTCATTCCATCGCATCAAGAAACAGCCACTCCAGTCCCAGGACCCGCCATCAGGGTTCTGGGACCAAGTTACTGGCACGGAGGGCTGTGGACAATACCTAGAAGCTGCCACTCTAGCTTCAGGATCCACCATCATGGGTCTGGGGCCATCATTCCTAGCACAAAGAGCCTTTTTCCGAACGCCCGAACCAAACTGAAGAGTACCAAACTGAATGGCCGAACCCAAATGCAGCGAATGAACCGAATGACCGAACCGAACAGCCGAACTGAACAGCCGAACCGAACCTGACCGAACCAAACAGCTGAACCTGAACCGCGATCTGTTTGCCCATCCCTAGCCTCCTCCAGTTTTCTAGAGCCCTGTGGCTGGAGATGGGTGGGTGATTGGTGGAGGTGGGTGTACATCGGTAGCACACACACACAAACACCCACCACCTGTGGTGTTTACATGGATGCAGACCCAGCGCACACCCATCCCCCCCCCCACTGCTGGCCATTTACACGGATGCCCCCCCCGCAAACACCCACCTGAACACTGATTGCGTGGGAGTGTCCGTGTAAAAGTGACCTTTCCCTCCGACAAAGAGGCTACGGTTATCTCAAAAAGCCAATTCTCCCAATTTCACTCAATAGAATTAAATGGACCCCAGATGAAAGCAATTAAAAAAAAACCTCCCATCCTATTATTACAACTATCCTGAATTAGAGTCAAGCCTGTCCTGACTGGTAAAAGCCAGATGGGAGACAGGGACCATTGCTGGCTTGGGCTGTCAAAACCTCCCTTAGTCCCTTCCCTTTGGGAGGGCAAGGTACCTGATGGCCTCAAAACTGTGGACAGCCATCCCCTTCTCATGAAACCATGTTTTGATGTTGACTCCCCGGCTTAACTACTGTCCTTTTTAGGGCAGGTTATTGAACTTGTGATTGCCTCATAGCTCCAGATACATCTTAGTGCTATTGGTTTCCTGGACCCATGTCTACTGGGTTTTCATCCTGGGCATGGCACCGAGACTATGCTTGTGGCCTTGGTTGATTATCATTATTTGGAAAACAATAGGGGAAATTATACTCTGTTGATTTTGTTAGATCTTTTGGCAACCTTTTATATAGCTGATCATGGGGTGTTTTTGATATGCCTGTGGGACCTGGCAGGAGTGCACAGGACTGCTCTTGAGTGGTTCTGCTTATTTCTAGCCAGGAGAACCCAAAGAGTGGTGATGGGAAGTGGATCATCATCCCTTCAGAAGCTCCCTTGTCTAATTCCACAGGTTTCCATCTTGTCCCCACTCCTGTTCAGTGTGTAACTGAGACCCCTGAGCAAGATTATTAAGAGATCCAGAGTAGGAATGAAACTCAATCCTTGCATTCTTTTTTTTTTTTATGAGAATCAGAGTTCTTGACTCATTCTTGCAAATGAGAATGAGCCGAGACCTACCCGGATTCTTGCTGAGAAAAGCAAGAAAAAATCATGACGCAGTAACCTGGCTGCCTCTTAGACTTGAGCAACTCCAGTTGCTGGGTTTCTCACCGCTTGTCTTCTATGTTGGGAAGGGGGGAAGTGAAGAGGAGGATTCAGTCCGAACTAGGGCTGAAACAGAACTGCACATGCACAAAATGTCCACTGGGGGCATTCTGCACATGCACAGCCCTTTCCCAAAATGGTGCTGGCAGCATTGTCGCTATTTTGGAAAAGGGCAGCCATTCTGTGCATGTGTGGTGACTCTTTTTGTGGTGGCGGGTTTTTTCTTTACGAGACATCTCACAAGATTTCATACAATCAGTATGCTGATGACACCCAACGTTATCGCTCTCTTTCATCTGACCCAGGCACTGCAGTCAACATGATTACCAGGTGCCTGGATGCCACTGGGGACTGGATGTGGGCAAGCTGATTGAATCCAGATAAGACCAAAGTGATGATGGTTGACCTGTTGTGTGATCTTGGGGACATAGGGACCCCTGTTATTGATGGGGTCCAGCCTCCTTTGGTTGGTAGACTTAAGGATCCGCTGCTGCACATAGATAGCCAGTTGTGGTGGTGGCCATGAGTGCTTTTCACCAACTTCATCTGGGAAGAAGACTGCAACCTTTTTTTATCAAACTCAGTCTTGGCCATCGTCATCCATGCCTTTGTAACCTCCAGGTCAGACTATTGCAATGTGGTGGCGAGCCATCACAGAACACTTGACTCGTTCAGGCCTATCGGAAACATACTTGGCAACTCGATCTTACGAGGTGGCTAAACAGGAGATTATTGCCCGGTTACGGGATATTAGCCATCAAGAAGAGCTGGAGCTTGTAGGAAGATCCCACCATTTGGTGGGGTATGCCCTATGGGCCCCCCAGCAGGGCATTGTAGTAAATTACTTTGGTCTGGCTTCATCTTATAGAGAGAAGTGTTTATTCCTTGTTGCTAGGGTCAATGGTTTACCCACAAGGGTGTTCGAGGGGTGTGCAGCCAAGATTCCTTATGAGGATCGTTTATGTCCCTTAGATAATATAGCAATAGAAACCACGCAGCATGTATTACTTGAGTGTCATTTATATGACAGGATTCGTAGGGAGAAATTACAACTTCTTCTAGAGAATTTCCCAGCTGTGACAGGTGCCTTTTTGACGCAAATTGCCCTAGCCGATGTAGACTCTGAGATAACGTTAAGTATTATGGGTTTCTTACTATTGGCAATGGAACTCAGGAAAAAGTTTCTCGAATCCAAAACCCTGGTGGAATTGGGTTAAAACATTTTTATAGTTTATATTATTTAAAACAAGCAGGCCTGGGCATGCTTGAGTATTATAATTTGGAATAATACTATGATAACTGAGGGAGGAAAGGGGATAGATATTTAACTATTTATGTAGCAATTTTAGTATTTAGATGCTGCGGGACTAAGTGTGTCCTATTTTATTGGCAGTGGAATTTGAAGCTGTTTTGTTATATGTTGGTGGTTATATGTTTTTTGTCTTTGTCTGTAATTACTGTTTGTTTTGTGTTTCGGCAATAATCTAAGATCACGCCTAATAAATTCATTATAAACTATTGCAATGTGCCCTACATTCAGCTGACCTTGATTATTATTTTAAAAATTCAGTGGGTGCAGAACACAACAGCTTGTCTTCAGTCAGGGATGGGTCACCAGGAGCACATTACACCACTACTCCAGAGTCTGAACTAGTTGCCAATTAATTTTCAGGCACAATTCAAGGTGCTGATTTTGACTTCTAGAGGCCTATACAGTTTGGGCACCAGGGATCTGAAAGACTATGGGTGAAAACAGACATGACGCTAACCACCCCTTAACCACCCTTGGTGGTCATTTATGCATGTTTCAGGGCTGCATAGGGCACCAATACAGACCTGCAACAAGCATAAATAACCACCAAGGGTGGTTAAAGGGTAGTTAGCGTCATGTCTGTTTTCACCCCACCTCCCTCTTCCCTTACATTCTGTCACAGCCTCTGAATTTGGTCCAAGGTGCCCTCTTGCAAGTACCAACTGTCCGTGAGGTTCATAGAATGAGAGTACACAGAGAGGTGATCTCTATGGCTCCTCCACAACTATAAAACTTTCTACCCTTGGAGATTGGCCTAAACCTGAGCCTGCTTACCTCTCAGAAGAGATGTAAGACCTTTTCATTTGGCCAGGTGTTTGGTGGGCTGGGATAGGATTGGATGGGATTAAGTGAAGGGGTTAAGGAGAGTATTGGTGGGTGGGGTTTATGGTTGTAAAATTGCTTTTATATATTTTTATATATGTTTTATGTTTATGTATCTTGCATATTTTTGTAATCCACACTGAGTCTTTGAGAGAAGGGTGAGGTAAAAATTGAATGAATGAATGAATGAATGAATGAATGAAATACACCCCATGCCTCACCACCCACTCTCACTCCTACACGTCTCATTTTGGTTTAGATATTCATTTACTCAATTGCATATTTGGTTTAATAACTAAATATAAAAAATAAAATAATTGAATAAAAAAGGAAAAAAACAACCAAAAAAACTGAAGCAAATAGGGATGGGTGAACAGAACACGGTTCGGATGTTCATACGTTTGGTCATTCGGTTCGAAATCCAAGTTCAGGTTCGATGGTTCGGTTCAGCTGAGTTCGGTTTGACCGAACTTGGCCGAACATTCAAAAATAGCGCTATCGATACCGAAACCGAAATGAAACAAAAACCTAAACAGAATTTTTGGCCCTGAAGAGATGTTTTTCCCACCCCCAAGCTCATCCGAACACGACCAAATTGTTCGGTCATTCGAGAGTTCGGTTCGGACGTTCAGTTCAGATGTCCGAACAGACCGAGTTCGGTTCGAACTCCAAACATCCGAACCGCGTTCGCCCATCCCTAGAAGCAAACATGTAAACAAAACGGGAACAAATATTATTTCATACCTGCTTTGGCAGGTCGAAATCAAAGAGAGTGAATTCAACAAATAATGGTATTCACAGAAAATATTTGTTTCAGAGTGACTGAGTTATAATTAAAGTACATTGTTAAAGGCAAAACCCCACTTTCACCTGTGACTGAATGGACATCATGTTCTGCAGTTCCCAAATATTTCCAAGTTGTTTTGGTACTTTCATTTGTATCCAAGTTTGGGACAGCTTAAAATAAGATCAAGTGTACTCAGATGTTTAGTAGGAAATATTGGTGTCAAAATGCTTTCTGTGAAAGAATCAGAAGAGAACACCAAAAAGGAAATCACCAATTCTAGTTTGTACAGATGATGTCTCTCTAGCAGGGAGAGGAACAGCCACTGTTTCCTCCATCAAAATAGCATTTACAAGGTGTTAGATGTTCATTTTAAAGAACTCTTGATGTTGTTTGCTTGAATTTGCCTTAATAGCTTTTGCAGTCCCAGGGTGAAAAAGCAGATCATTTGCTTTAGCAGATTATTTGTTTTTCAGATAGAGAGCAGTGGAAGGGATTTAGTTTACTGACAAAGCAAAAAAGTAAAGTAATTTCATTAACTATGTTAATTTAGAGTCCTGTAGAAAAAAAATCCTAAACTATATTTTATTACATTTTCAATTACAATTAATCTATTTTTGAAGTTCTAATTAAATGCCTGAGTGACAAAAATGCTCTTTTTAAAAAAGAAGACAGTGCTGCTTTCATTGTATGCTGCATGAAATATATGTTTGATTCATTCCCAGTTTAATAGTCATTTAGTAGATTCTATCTCAAAATTGCATTCACATTGAGATGCGTGAGTAGCTGGTTGTTATGTTTTCTTTTTATTTCCTTCATCTAATATAAACTTTTGTAAGCACACAGTTCTCCTTTGAAGATCTTCTGCTTGGCAAGACGTATTGGCATAATTACATTCTAACCAAATTACATCCAGAAATATGTAACTTCACACTAGTTTGTATTTGCATGTGAATTTCAAATCTGAGTACACAGATATCTTTTGATCATGTAAGGGATCTCTGCAAATTGTTACATCCAAATTATAATTTACAAGATATAATGTTACTAAAAGACCAGTAATACACAATGCACAAGAGATGCTTGGCACAGACAATGGGTAATAAAATTGTCTCAGTGTAGACTTTCCAGTTCTACACCAATGGTATTAAAAATGACACTTTGATAGAATAAACACTGCCTTTCCATCCACATTCTGTTGCCAGTGCACACCTTCAGTAGAGATGACATAAAGGATTATTTATTTATTTATCCCGCCCATTCTGTCTCTGGCAGCCCTGGGCGGTGAACAACAAATATAAAATACAATTCCATAAAATCCATAAAAACAACATCTATATAAAATATATACATATTAATAACAAAAACCTACAAATGGGAAAATAAAACCCCACCCCTCCCTACCCCTCTCCCATGCCAAATGCCTGATGAAAAAGCCAGGTCTTACAACCACGGATGAAGGAGACAAGGCTCTGGGACAATTCCAGTTTTTGTACTGGAAATCTGAAGACTCCTATAGCGTAAAGGAAGGTGTGTGTGGGGGGAAACAACACAGAAATGAATGTATAACCATGACCTAAAAATGGTAATATGACAATATGGTAATATTATCAGATGACTTTGTTCTCCCAAAACTACATTGAACAGGAGGAGGGGGGACAACACCGAACCCTGCAGGACACCACACACGGGGTCTTGGTATGATGAAAAACACTCCCCGAGTACCACGTGCTGGGTTCTCCCATTCAGGAATGAGTGGAACCATTCAAGAACAGCCCTGACCGTCCCTGCACAGTCCTGCAGGCGTACCACCAACATCTCGTGATCAATTGTATCAAAAGAAGATGACATCTAATAGAACCAACAGGGTCGAACGATCCTGGTTCATTTCTAGACACAGATCATCCACCAAGGCCAAAAGCGCAGTCTCCGTGCCGTAACCTAGACAAAATCCAGGCTGAGAGGGATCAAGAAAACCAACCCTCAAGATGCTCCTGAAACTGCTGAGCCACCACTCACTCAATAACCTTCCCTAAAAAGGGGAGGTTAGAGACAGGTCAATAGCTGGCAAAGGCATCAACGTCAAGAGATGGTTTCTTGAGCAGAAGCCGCAGCACTGCCTCCTTGAGACAGCCCGGCACTCTGCCCTCCCGAAGGGAGGCATTGACCACCCCCACCAGCAATGGCCCCATTGTCTCCTTGCAAGATTTAATTAGCCAAGACGGGCATGGGTCTAATTCACAAAAGGTGGCTCTAACAGCCCCAAGGGTCCTGACAGCATCAGTGGATGTCACCGACTGAAATTGATCCCATAAAACCGGACAAGGCGTGACTTCCATAACCTCTGGTTCCCCTAGTGTAATAAGTGCAGCGTTGAAATTGTAGTGAATACGAGCGATTTTAGCCACAAAATAATTCAGAAGCCTATCATAGTGTGCTATACATGACTCCACTCCAGGGTGGAGGGAGGCCAGACTGACCAGCCCCCGCACCACCTGGAAAAGTTCCGCTGCGTGAGATTTTGCAGATGCTATGAGAACAGCAAAAAAAGTTTTTTTAGCTGCCCTCATAGCCTCGGCATATGCTCGTAAACTGGCTCTGTGCTGCAGTCTTTTGGCTTCAGAACGATAATGATGCCACCGGAGTGTTCCATAGAGAGTCAACAGAATGTTCCATAGTGCAACGAGGTCATCGATGAGATGGTCATCGAGGTCAGAGCGTATCTCCCGGACAGCCAACAGGAACCGTTCTGGTTCCATTAGCCTCCGGGGGCGAACCATTCGAATTTGCTCTACACCCTTCTGGGGGCAGATTTGTGCTGAGAGAAAGGTCTGTAGGAGATAATGATCCAGCCATGATAAGGGCACTGCTGATATCTCCAATAATGGAACACCCACCTCAAGGCCAGTGCAAAACATGAGATTGAGAGTATGTCCCCCCTGATGTGTTGGGCCACTGACCATTTGGGACAGGCCCATGGTTGCCATGGTGGCAATGAACTCATGCTCCCCCCCCCCCGAGGTCGGCTTGGATGTTGAAGTCCCCCTAGACTAATGCTTTGGGGATCACAACACCACCTCTGCCACCATCTCTGCCAGAGCATGTAGAGTAATTGTCGTACAGGTAGGTGCATGGTAGGGATGGGCGAACAGAACGGAGTTTGGAAATTTGGTTCGGTTCAGTTCAGTTTGAAATTCGAGTTCGGAAATTCGGTTCAGTTCAGTTCGGTTTGAAATTCAAGTTCGGTTCGGATGTTCAGTTTGGTCGACCGAACAGACTGAGTTCGGTCAAATTCCAAACAAAGTTCGGCCATTCAAAACCAGGTTTTTTGGTGTGTGTTGCCACTAGGGATGGGCGAACAGAATGGAATTTGGAAATTTGGTTCAGTTCGGTTTGAAATTCGAGTTCAGTTCAGAAGTTGAGTTCAGTCAACCGAAGAGACCGAGTTCGGTCCGAACTCCTGAACTGCGTTTGTCTATCCCTAGTGCACAGTATATGAGCAGCACCCCAAGACTGTCCCCCGCTAAATCAAACACCAGATGTAGAGTCTCAATACCTACTATGGTTTTCACCGGATATCTCCTAACCGACCACCTCTCTCTAAAAATCATAGCTACACTGCCCCTCATCCCTCTGACCATGGCTGATGCTGCACGGAATACCCGGACGGAACAAGGTCAGCCAGGATAGGCCCTGACTCAACATCCAGCCAGGTTTCTGTAATGCCCATGAGCTCGGCGGCACAGTCCAAGACTAATTCCTGGATAGTTGTTGCTTTATTAGCCACCGATCTTGCGTTCAACAGCAGCAGCGAAGGGTCAGGGGTCCTCTGATCTCAATTCCCCTGTCCAGCCACTATGGGGGGAGTGAGCGGGACCTGCAACAAGTGTTGAGTTATGATTGTATTTTCCCCTGACCACATGATTGTATACTTGCTTTTTAGATGATTTTAGTAGCTGTTTACTTTTGTTTGTAGCAATACTAGATTGAATATGATTGCATTCTCCACTGACCACATGATTATATACCTGCTTTTAGAGGATTTTAGTAGCTGTGTACACTTGTTTGTAACATTATTAGATTGAATATAAGTAGTGTTTAATATATGTGCTTATATTAACTTAAGAGGAAAGATGCTGGTTTATATTGAAAAGCATGATAGGTACAAGCCGAGAACCAACTAGTTGGCCTTAGCCTTAAACAGGACCCTCAGGTCACAGTGATGGAAAAGATGCTGAACCATGCACAAGGGAAATTGTTTAGAGGAAGGATGTTGATAGAAAAAAAGCAAAACAGGAGAGAGCTTGTGATACTTGACAAAACAAATGGTCTTTTCGTGATACACAGCAATGGGGTATTGGTAAAAAGTAGCTTTGGAGGCGTCCAGAGGGGTGTGAGTAGGATCCCAATCTAAATTAGAAGGTTCGGCCGCGTCCGGAGGGTTGGGGCCTGAATGTTCTGAAAACAGATTAGGGAAAACAAATGAGCATACTAAATTGGGTTGGCCCAAAACCATCAAAGGGTAATGGATGGCCTTGTTCACAAATATGCTGACACAACCCTTCCTGCCTGAAAGGTCAATCGAGCCCTGGACTCGGTATTCTTGATAACATTTTCCCACCCAGAATATAATATAAGGCCAAGCAACACTCCAGACTCTTGTCTCAGTGCTTGGAACCTAATTTTGTCTCCGTGGGCTGTTGACCCTCTCTGAGACTCCTCCATAGGGAGTTCTGCAACTTAACTCCAAGGGGCACCTTTGCCCGGTATGGACCCCCAGGTCCCCACGTGTAGCTACTCCTCCCGACCAACGCTCACCACTGTGATCTGCAAGAAGACACATAAGAAACATGTATTTTATGTGTTAGGCAGGCCAGGCCAGGCTCTATCCAAAAACTGTAATATTGGGTTCATGCTGTGCTGATTGTGTGGGCAGAAATAAAAAGATTGTTGTACCCAATTATAGAGTCTAATTTGTGGTGTGGGGGTGACTAAGATCCTGATTGTGAATTGTGCTTGGGAGGGAGACCAGGTAAATTCCAATTTGAACCAAGCACCTGTCCTGCTTCACTGGTCTAATACCACCCCATTTGGACCCATATCTACCCCATCCCATCATGGCCCCAATGGCTGTGGCCTCCGGAGCTAAAGAAGCTTTAAAGTTCAGAACCAGCATTTTGAATTGTGCCTGGATGGCTATAGGAACCCAGTGCAGATTATAGAGCACAGGTAATAATAATAATAATAATAATAATAATAATAATAATAATATAATTAATAAACTTGATTGAGTAACCAAAAGGTCATTTCAATCAGTTGCAAGACATAAAATTTAGGAAAAGTAATAATATCATAGAGCACAGGTGTAATGTGCACATGGTGACCCACTCCTGAGAGGAGCCAGTCGGCTGCATTCTGCACAAGCTGCAGTTTCTGGACTGTCACCAAGGGCAATCCCTCATGGAGCTCATTGTGGTATTCTAGACTCAAGGTGATGAAACCATGGATGATGGTGGCCAGATCAGAGTCAGAAAGAAACGGGAGAAGCATCCTCATCAGATGGTGTTGGTGAGAAGCACTCCTGGCCACCCCCACAACCTGGTGTTTCAGATGCAGCAATGGGCCCAGAACCACTCCAATGCTATGAACCTGGGTAACCAAAGGGGGCCAGACCCCCCTCCACAACAGGGGGTCCAAATCCCCTTCAAGACACAAAATAGGCCAGTTATCACCACTTCAGTCTTAACTGGATTCAACTTCAATAGGCACATCCTCATCCAGTCCCTGACAGAGGCCAGGCATTGGGTAAGCACTGAGACTGCAGGACCTGGGTCAGATGAAAAAGAGAGGTAGAGCTGGGTGTCATCAGCATACTGATGGCGCTTCACTCCAAACCTCTGAATGATCTTGCCCAGGGGCCTCAGGTACACATTGAACAAAAGAGGATGCAAGATGGAACCCTGCGAGGCTCCACAGGGGAAGTCCTGGGGAGATGATGACCAGTCTCCCATCACCACATGCTGGGGCCTCTACAACAGGAACAAATACAACCACTCAAGAACATCCCCATGCACCCCTGTCAGGTTCCTCTGTTATGTCAACAACACCTCATGATCAACTGTATCAAAGGCCGATAAAAGTGTACATTATCAACAGGGCACAGCTTCCATTGTTGATCTCCAAGCATAGATCATCAGCCTAGTTCACAAGCGCAGTCTCTGTGCTATACCATGGATGAAAACCTGACTGAAATGGGTCCAGGTCCAGGAATCCAATAACTAAACAGGGCAATAGCTGGCTGTGGACTCAGCATCCAAAGTTGGTTTCTTTAGCAGGGACTGGACAACTGGAATTTTGAGGGTGTCTGCCTATCCCCGCCCCCCAAGGGAGGCGTTGACTACCCTAGCCAGCAATGGACCCAGTGTCTCCTGGATTACCTCCACCAGCCAGGACAGGCAAGCATCTAATTCACAACTGGTTGCCCACACTGCTCCAAGCACATTAACTGCGTTGGTGTGTGACACTAATTGAAAAAATATTTATTTATTTATTTAAAAGATTATACCCCACCCCTCTTGCCAGATACAACCCAGGGCGGCTAACAGCATCAAAAATACATAATACAATAGCATAAAATTTAATAAAACTTCAATACAAATAAAAAATAAAAACCAACTCCTTCCCTCACCCCCCCACCCCCTACCCCTCTCCCTCACCAAATGCCTGACAGAACAGCCAGGTCTTACAACTCCTTTGAAAGGCTGTGATGTCCAGGGTCAGACAGGCCCCCACCGGGAGAGAGATCCAAAGGCACGGTGCGGACACCAAGAACACCCTATTCTGCATGGCCCCCCGGAAAACCCATGGAACCTCCAGTGTGGTGCCCCCGGAAAACCGCAGGTGCCGGTCAAGGACCTGGGGAGTTAGGCGCTCTCGCAAGTAGACAGGGCCCAGACTGTGTAAGGCTTTATAGGTCAAAATCAACACTTTGAATTGAGCCCGGAAGACTATTGGCAACCAGTGCAGAAACCAGAGCACTGGTGTAATGTGCTCCTGGTGGCCCAGTCCTGCTAAGTGCTGGGCCGCCGCATTCTGCACCAGCTGCAGCTTCTGAGCCATCACCATAGGTAGCCCCAAGTAGAGTGTGTTACATTAGTCTAGTCGAGAGGTGTTAAAAGCATGGATGATCGTGGCCAGGTCAGGAACCAAAACCAATGACTGAAGCCACCGCACCAGATGTAACTGGTGGAAGGCAGTCCTCGCCACAGCCTCCACCTGGAGATCCAGGCAGATTTGCGCGTCGAGAAGCACCCCCAGGTTCTGTACCTGGGAAGTCAATATAGGACAGATCCCATCAACCATGGGAGCTGTCACTTCCACCGACTTCCCCTACCATCACCTCCATCTTGTCAGGATTTAATCGCAGTCAGTTAGCCCTCATCCAATCCACCACAGCTGCCAAACACCAGGTAAGCACCGAGACAGTCGTGCCTGGGTCAGTTGAAAATGAGAGATACAGTTGGGTGTCATTCGCATACTGATGACACCTTGTCCTGAACCCTCTGATCACCTCGCCGAGCGGCTGCATATACACGTTGAACAGGAGAGGGGACAAAACAGAACCCTGTGGAACCCCATACGAGAGGTCTCAGTAAGATGAAAAATAATCACAGAGCACCACCCGTTGAATTCTTCCAGTCAGGAATGAGCGGAACCATTCGAGAACAGACCTGCAAGCGCGTCACCAACACCTCATGGTCAACAGTATCAAATGCTGCCAAAAGATCTAACCGGATCAATAGGGTCGATCGACCCTGATCCTTGTCGCAGCAGAGATCATCTACCAAAGCCACATGTGCGGTCTCAGTGCCATAACCCGGATGGAAGCCAGACTGAAAGGGATCAAGATGTAAGGACTTGGAAGGAGGGTGGTGTGTGGGCTCCCTGGCCAAGGCCCCGGGAATCCTCCCCACCTGCAACCACTCTGCAACCACTCTGCTGTCCCTCCCCCTTGCAGGTAACCATCTTTACAAAGGGGAGCTGCCCCTAAGGGTGGTGCCTTCTGGGCGGCGGCCGAAGGTCGCCGCCAAAGGACGAAGTGCCGTTGGCGGGCCATTAGCGGATGGAGGCGGCGGAGGTGGCTACCACGGGACATTATACTTGCTCTGCAGAGAGCCCCTGTGTGCGTGGTGACAGAGGCTGGGATATTGCCTCGCCCCCCATCCCCTATGTGGGTGGCAGTGGGGGGGGGTGAAGATATTGACAGACAGAGGAGTGGGGTGGGGTCTTGTGTGTATTGTGTGGGGAATTTTGACATTGGAGGGGTGCAATTTTGGGGGTTTGAGTGTGGTGTGGGGGCTGTTGACCTCCCTCTGATGGCAGGAGAGGGAGGCCAGGG
>QEPC01007003.1:882825-895144 GCA_003113815.1 Sphenodon punctatus
CGTACCTTCTTAGCCCAGGGTGCCTGGTAATGCTGCTGAGTACCTAATCTCTCGGGTGCAAGAGAGCGACTGAGAGGTTTCAGAGGGTCGCCTTGGGGCCACCTTTTCCCCTCCTGTGCCAGGGCCTGGTTTCCTCCCTCTTTGTTTCCCTCTCCCCAAGTCCGTCCCCTGGAACCTGATACTCCTGGCCTTCCTTCTCCCTCCTTGATTTCCCCCACGGCTCCGTACCCTGGAGCCTGACACAGCTTCAGCATGAGAACGATACCACCATCGCTCCAACCATCGCCCAGCTTGCTTCAGCCTTTGCAGCTCCTTGGAAAACCACGGAGGTCTGCAGAGCCTCCACCTAAGTAATGGATGCCTGGAAGCTGTCCGAACGATAGCCTCCATCAGCAAGGTGTTCCATAGCTTAACGAGGTCATCGATGAGATGGTCATCAAGGTCAGAGGGTAACTCCCCCAGAGCACCTAGAAACCGCAGTGGGTCCAATAGCCTCCGGGGGCAGATCATCAACATTGAGGTATTTAATTTGCAGCTTTAAAAGAATGTGTGACAGGCTTTAATGTGCAAAATGTCACATCTAAATCCCACGCTAAATCCCAGCATGATTTTATGCAGCATTTTCACCACGCACGTCTAAAAGCAGCCATAGTCTTTCAAAAATGATCTATGCTGCAATCAGTCAGCTACAGCATGTGTTGCGCACTACCCACTCTGTAACCACCTACCCTCCTGCTGCAACCACCACAGGTTCCCCATATACCACAGAAACCTATACCATCACAGCAGTGGGAGCGGACACCTGGGTGTAACCGTGTCAACGACTATGGTCAGGATGTCATTCCACAAAACGACCAGGTCATTCACAGAGTAGCCATTGAGTTAATTGATAAATCCCACAGAGAGTTCTGGAAGCAAATTAGGCTCCAGGGGCAGACCAACTTAACTGACTACCCACCCAAACAAGGACATATGAGGGCAGGGATCTAGGACTTCAGAAGGTAATGGTCCGACCTTGACAATGGTTTTATAACAACACCCCAAATAATTGGAACCCCCATTTTGAAGCTGGTGCAAAACATCAAATCCAATGTGTGTCCCGCCTTATACACTGAACCAGATATTATTTCAGATAAATCCTTGGTTGTTATGGAGGCCATGAAGTCCCACTCTGGCCCCAAAAGATTAGTGACAAAGTGTATGTTGAAGTCACCCAAGGTTTTAAATCTGGGTGACTTCAAGACCACCTCTGAGACCAACTTAGCCAACTCGGTCAGGGAGTCTGCTGTGCAGCGGGGGGAGGGGGGTGTCAGTGAACTGACAAAATCCCCACTCTGTCTCCAGGACCCCAGCCAAATCCAGGTGGACAAACTCTATAGTGAATGAGTTAGGTGCACCAGATACCCTTGAAAAGCCAAGATGTCTTTGTAGATCACCGCCACTTCCCCCTCCCCCTTTTTGACTTCCAATCCTATGCTGGTGCTGCACTGAATACCCAGCGGTCGCCATCTAGGACAATATAGGCCTCATCCAGCCAGGTCTCTGGAATATTAGACAAGCTTTCTACTCAATTGCATTCACCTTAAACAAACAGGGCCCTAATCCTGTGTTCTACGTGGAATTGCTAGGATGTCTTCATGGAAAGGAGCGGGTAATTGATTGTACTACTACAGTTTTGGCAGTGTCATTTTTATAGGATTGTTAGTTTGTCTCATCTTCTCTTTGCCCAACACTCTAGTCTATTTCAATCAGTGTCATCAAGCAATTAAAAACCTTTGTAGTTCATCTTTAAATTGTTATGATACATTGTGTGTCATGAATCTTCCATTGCTCAGAGTATGTTATGATCTGTTATAAATACTTTTCATATTTTTAATTGATTTCATGGGTTCTAATTTGCAAGAGGTATGTCTGGCCCATATTCAGTGGCATAAAGGCTTTTATTTTCACCTTTAAAAGGGCTGGTGCAAATATCAATTTTTTTGTTGCAAGCTATAAAACATATAAATTTAGCCTAGTTGTTTGCCTTGTAAAAATTGCATTTCCCACCCCTATGCAGCAAATGATGAAGGAACTACAAGAGAATGCAAAGCTCCCTGGATTTAAAAGGAAAAGCACTTATGAAAAATGAAATAGGAGGGGACTATTTACAGTATCTGAAGATTTATTTCTGTAATCAAGATAAAGACCCAATAAGTAATTGTATCACTGGTCCTGGGGCTTTAGATCTAGGCTGAAAACATTCCCCACCCTCCACCCCAAGCTGTTGTATTGATTTTATATTGATATTTCCATTATCCTCACAGTTTTTCCTTGAGAATTCATTTGTTAATTCAATTTCTTACTCAGGTGGAAGAAAGAAAGACTTAAAAAAGAAAAACTCAAATTGATAATGGTTGCTCTGCATGCCAGTAGAGCTGTGCACCAGTGACCCATGTCATTTTTTGTTTTCATTATTTAAATATTTCATTTCCATTTTTAAAAATATCAAAATTTTGTTTTTGTTTTTGCTTTCGTTTTTGATTTCCATTGGTTTCAATGTAAAACACATTTTCGGAAGTAACATTTTTGTTTCTCACTGTATGTGGACTAAACTGGGTACATGTATACCTAAAATGGAAGGCATTAAGTGTACCACATTCCAGAAAGATTGAATAAAGGAATACAATTTTATAAGTAGTTGAATTATGTTATTTTGCAAAAATATGCATATACATTCATGGCTGTAGCATCTTTACCTCACATCTAATGTGGATAAAACTTGACTAATTTATACCCCTCTCTATGTTTAATATCTATAACAACTTTAAGAAGGATTGGATAAAGGGTCCTGGTGGTATAAACAATTAACTTATAAATATATGTCTGACTGTAACATCTTTTTAATTCAACAAGTATGCATGTAATTTGTCAGGGCTGTATCTCACACATTATGGATCATCTCTGTCAAATATCAGAAATATTTGATAAAGGGTTAAAATTTTATAAGCCTGCACAACATATGCAGAGAAGGAACTTACGCCAGGGATTCTCTTACGTGTCACCGGACATTTTTACATACAGCTTTAACGTTCCAGATTTTTCAGTCTTCTCAATTTACATGTCCACAAGAAAGTTCCAAAGCATTTTTCACACACACACTGCCCTGAGGCAGTTCCTGGATGCATTCTCCACACAAACACTGCCCTGAAGCAGCCTAAAGAAGCCACAGCTGTAAATGTGAGGGGCCTCCATGGAAACCAAGTGACCACAGCTGCCTGGAGCAAAGCAGTTTACCAGGAGACATTTTTACACACAAATGTTCTGGGAGAAGTTCTATGCAGAAGTTCAAAGAGCCGGATGTTTAAGATCTGGGTGAGTGATTTAGACACATAGAAAGTTTGGGATGTTTTTTATTTATTTATATAACTTTTTTTTTTGTTCCAGCAAACATGCAGGAGAAATGTGTATGTAAAAACACCCATTGTGGTATAAGATTGGTTTGTGATGCCGATTGACCAGCGGAAATGTCAACCAAAGATCCTCATTCTGTGCTGTGACCATCCCAACTTACCTCCACTTGTTACTGGGAAGTTGGAAGCATCCAATGAGAATTCCGGAGAGTTTGTAAAACCTGGCTGTTCACCCAGGCCTTGTGGGAGGGGGGGTTAGGGGTTTTTAATCTCCTCCTACCCTTATTTATTGTTTTATCATGGCCTAGCCCTGTTTAATTGTTAATATTATTATGATTGTTTTAAATTTTATATGGTTGTATTTTTTATGTCTTAAAATTATTAGTCACCCTGAACTGTTGTCAGGAGGAGCGGGATATAAATTGACAAAATAAATAAATAATATAAATATATCTGTTTAGGCCAATATAGGTTCTGTTGTGTCCTCTGTCACAGTGCACAAAGATGTGATTGTGATGATAATTGGCCAGCCTGGATGTGTAAACTATGTCTCCTGATTTCTGGGATGCTATCCCCAAAGTCCCAGTTATGTCCCTTCTATGCGCACCTCAGGGCTGCCCCCTATGCCTTCCTCGAAGCCACCACCAATTGGTCCTGTAAAGCTGGAAGCATGCAGTAATTGGACAGTGAATGTGTATGTCAGTCTGTTGGGTTGCTCCCCATCCTCCCTCCTAAAGCCTCCCTCCACATGCCATGCCAGCTGCCTGCTTGTGACTGACATTGCATGTGCTACTATTTATCTGAATAATGACCTTCTATGTGACAACTTCAATTGCTTATAAAATTGGTTCCCTTTATCAAATTTCCCTGTAATTTGGCAGAGATAACAGGAAATATGTGTGATAAATGTATGCCAAATATTCTGTAAACAAGGTCTAAGATAAAAATGTTACAGACAGAAATGTATTTTAAAGTTAATAGCTTATAACATCAAGACCCCTTAACCAATCATTATGAAATTGTGTAGAGTTGGTACACAGATGGAATGACATAATCATTCCAGTTTTCATGGAAATTGGATGGAAGATAAAAAAGGTGTAGCCAGGAATGTGTATGGAGATTTTTTTAAAATCACAACATTCAGTTGCTTCTTACCCAATCCTTTTGAAATTTAGAACACGCATTTTACTCCATTGGAGGTCCAATCTCCACAATATTGAGAAGAATCAAATCAGAAACAAAAAGTTTATAGCTGAAAATACATTTTTCATTTTTTCCCCATTATTTCAAAAACAACAATTCATTTTTATTTTTCTTATTATTTTTCATTTTCATTATTATAATAAAAACAAAAATCAAAATTTTAATTTTCATTATATTCTTGTTCACTGGAAATGAAGATACTACTTTATTACCAATAGAGCAGGTATTACCAAAATGTACATGGCATCAGCGCTCCCAGGTGGGAATTAGCACATGTACCTTTTGTGTATTTTCTGCTCTGCTTATTCAGCACTTCTTCTTGTCATTCACAATGACACTCAAATGATAATGTGGTTGCTACTTGATAAAATAGAATGTATTTATTTTAAATTTATATGCCACCCTTCTCTGAGGCTCACTTAATTTGTCCTATGTATAGCTATAGCTAGGAAGCCTACTACAAGCTCCTAGCTCTTTTGCTTTTGAAAACATGCTGTACAAAATCAAACAGTTATGACAGATGGATTTCCTTTGATTGTTTTTGGATTTAATGTAGACCTGTCAGGCCTCCTGGGGAAAGAGAGATCAATTTTGGGATTTATAGTGTTACTTAATTTATGAATTTTTGCTTTTCCATGTAATGGAGACTGACATTCACAAACAGAATCTATGCAACATAAAGCAGATAACTCCATACCATGCATGATAATAAGGAGTAGTATCCTAAGAATAAGACTCCAGGAATAGGAAAGTAGGTAAGGTTATATACTGACAGAAAAAGTGTAGCAGTGATTACCATTAGAATTGTATTCATGACGAAGATAAGAGAGAAATCTAGGACGCAAACCTTTTCGTATTAAATCAGGAGTGGGAAACCGTTTTTCCTCTTCAGACCACATTTGAAATTGGTATATGCCTGTGGGCTGGAAAGAGTGGGACAGAAATGAATGGGCTGTGCTTGAGGTGATAAAGAGCACAGATATGGCATGTTCTTTGAGTGGGAGAGCTGAGACATACAGGGTGTCTTCAGACGTTACGAGATCACGGTGAATACCCACCTGTGGTCACCGTGTCTCGAACGTCTGTTTGCGGCGTGCCAGATGTTGGCCACGGTGAATCCCCACATGGGGTCCGTTTGAACCATGCTTCCCGGGCTAGCCGGGGGAAGGTCCCGGGAAGCGTGGTCAAATGGACCGCGGGCCGTGACCAACGAAAAGTCACGTCTGGCCGCGCGCCACGGCCCGGGATCAGCGGCAGGATCCCGGGCCGTGGCACATTCGGCCGGACGCAGCGGCCGCATTGGCCCCGCCGCCCGCCCGTCTCCTCGGAGGGCGGGCGGCGGGGTGCGTGGAGGGGGCAGGGCCATGCGGCCGCACGTTGCGCCGCGCGGCCCCGGCCCCTCCCACTTTCCCCGCCGGGATCCCCCCGGCACGTCTGTTGTGCCGTTATGGGGTGACCCTGGTGGGGAACGAAGCCGGTGGTTCCGGTACGGGGCCAAAGGTCCCTGTATCGTCTGAAATCACCCACAGTCTCAGGTAAGGAGGGAAGTGAGGGAGTGTCCTTTAAGATAGGGGATGGATCTGTGGGACAGATTTATGGATTGGAAAGGGACCATAAAACAAAAAGTCATTTGCTGGTTTTGACCCACAGGCTGAGGTTTCCCGCCCCTGCACTAAAGCCAATGGGAACTGATCCATTGACTTTAAAGGATGGAGAACTGCATCCCTAAAATTGCTTGTAATGCTTGTTTAAATACTTATACTTCATTCAGAGTTAAATGCTTATACTCTGAATAAAGTGACCAGTAGATATATTTAATGCTCTAAGGAAGGTGTGTCCTGCCGATTGGATAGGGTGGCAACCTTGCCAAGGCAGCATCCTTATGTGAGCAACATGTTGCCATCACTCAGCAGAATTTTGGGCTGAGCCCTTTGATTTCCTTTCCAATCAGCTGAGATTGAAGAGCACTCTGTGTCCACCTGCAGTCTGCAAACCTAGGGTTGGAGGTTGCATGTGAAGTTCAGCAGTTTTCCTTTTTCCCAGAGCTTAGATGATTAGCTGAGAGCAGGAGCACTCCCATCACTGCCACTCACAGACCCAGATTGGCACTAGCAATCAGAAGGTTGTAGATGCCCAAGTTGTTTAATTCAAGGCAGAAAAATACCTTAGAGTAGACATGTCATACACTGAGGAATACACTCTCACAAATATTATTATTGGTATTGTTAATATAGTGCTAGCGGTGCCAAAATGGGTATCCCTGTTAAATATTCGGTACTCAAATCAACTTGAAAATATTGGGTACTGATCAGTACTCAATTTCAAGGCAATTTGAGTACCTAATGTCCCATAATGTCAACTGCTGGTTCCAGAATATTGACTTACAATGTCTGTTCTGTACCTGATGCAGTAGTAAAAAATGCAGGTATTACCCATGGGAAGCAATGAGTTACCCCTTTCAACTTTATCTAATTGAAACCCCTGACCCAACAGTTTAACAAACTATGATAGAGAATAGAAGGGAGACAAGGGAAAGCAGAACATAAGGAGTGACAGGGATACATTTATGAATTTGAAAAATGACTAAGCACGTGCTTAGCTTAGTTACAGTGAGGAAGAGGATCCTGAATGACAGGACAATAGAGCTGTCTGTCACTTAACAGTTGTAATTAGAAGCAGGTCCTGCTCTGAGGGGTTAGAATGAAAGCTGAAATGAATAGCAGATTTTGTATTTGTGGATATTATTCATATTTCCAGATAGCAATCCAAATAGCCAAATAATATGTGCACCTAAAATGAGAATTCACGTAACTGTCCATTTGTGTATTCTGTATTGATTGCATCACTTATTTTGTTTATTTAGGTTTTTTTATATGATTATATTGACCTTTTGCTTGCTTTGTTTCAACTGTTGCACATGTGAAAAAGTGCCAAAATGAAGTAGCCAAAATGCAGAAATAACTGTTATTGTCCTTGCATAATGGAAGGAGTCAAGGACAGGTTTGTGGAGTTAAAAGACTTCTTTTATTGTGTTGTTTATGGTTACAACACAACAGTGTGGGGTACTATGTGCAGAGGAGGGGTATATTACCTCTCCTTGTAACAGGGTCACTTATGAAACTTTACTTCTACTTAACAAACTACTTAACTTATATGGGAGACACCTGAGGTACCCTGGGGTTCCAACCTCTCATTCACAACCTTATGAATTATCTTACTCCTCCATCCTAAAGCCACCCAGCTTGTGGTGTGGGGCATCTGGCAAAGCCCCATAGTGGGGACAAGAAACAGTGGTTAGAGGGCATGCTGGGTCACCTGAGACTGTATTTATCCTCCAGTGAACAGGCTGTCCCCAAGGCTCACTGGGAAGGCAGAGACACGGGGCCACCTCCTGCCCTTGTGTCTGGTCCTGGTTCCCACCTCATATTTATTTATTTATTTATTTGATTTCCTTATATTTATATTCCACCCCCCCATGCCTACGGCGTCTCGGGGCGGATTCCAACATAATATAAAACAATTTTTTAACATAAACAGTCTACAACATCTAAATTAAAACAAATCTAAAACACCCCCCACAGAAATTAACCCACCTCCCCACCCTCCCCTCTGAAGGCCTGGGCGAACAGTCAAGTCTTACAAATATGTCGAAAGGCCAACAG
Organism: Sphenodon punctatus; assembly: GCA_003113815.1. Classification (NCBI taxonomy): domain Eukaryota; kingdom Metazoa; phylum Chordata; class Lepidosauria; order Sphenodontia; family Sphenodontidae; genus Sphenodon; species Sphenodon punctatus. Next base: position 891,083 of record QEPC01007003.1, read on the forward strand.
ACCCGGGCCCAGGCGAGCCTCCTCCAGGAGGGAGTTCCACTACCGAAAACACCCTCTCCATTGTGGTCTTACACGGGGGACCTCCAGAAAGGCGCTCCCGGTGGACCGAAGGGATCACTGTGAGGCGCGGAGGGCGAGGAGGTCCCCGAGATATGAGGGGCCCAGACCATGCAGGGCTTTGTAAATCAATACTAACACCTTGAATCTGGCTCGGTACGCCATAGGCAGCCAGTGCAGAGTGCGGAGCACTGGTGTTATGTGCTCATGCCGCCCTGTCCCCATCAGGAGATGGGCTGCCGCATTCTGCACTAGCTGCAGCCTCCGAACCAGAAACAAGAGAAGCCCCATGTAGAGCATGTTGCAGTAGTCTAGTCTCGAGGTGATGAAGGCATGAACGTGAGTGACCAGATCAAGCCCGGAGAGGTGAGGTCGAAGCCCCCGTACCAGATACAGCTGGCGAAAGGCAGCTTTAGCCACCGCCTCCACCTGCCGATCCAGACAGAGGTCCGAATCCAAAACTACCCCTAGACTCCGAACCTGAAGAGCAACAGGCGGGCGAACCCCACCTATCAGGGGGGCCAGCACCTCCCCCGCCCTTCCCACCACCATCACCTCCATCTTATCAGCATTGAGCTTCAGTCTGCTCTGTCGCCTCCAATCCGCCATGGCCTACAAACATTGGGAGAGTAACGAGACAGCAGGACCTGGGTCAGTTGAAAACGAGTGGTACAGCTGAGTATCATCAGCATATTGGTGACATCGCACCCCAAACCCTCTCATGATCTCCCCCAGGGACTGCATATACACATTGAACAACAGTGGAGACAGAATTGAACCCTGCGGAATGCTGCAGGTCAAGGCCCGGGGACTAGATGTTTCAGCCCCCAGCTTCTACCCAAGAGGAATGAGCGGAACCATCCAAGGACAGTCCCGTCCAGACCTCCCAAGTCTCACAGCCGTCTCAACAGCAGCCCATGGTCCACGGTATCAAAAGCGGCCAAGAGATCTAGCAGGATCACAAAGATTGAACATCCTGAATCCATCTCCTGGTGCAGATCATCCACCAAGGCCACCAACGGCATCTCAGTACAGTAGCCGGGGCAGAATCCAGATTGAAAAGGGTCAAGGAAACCGATGCTGTCCAAATGCATCTGGAGCTGCAGTGCCACTGCCCATTCAATAACCTTCCCTAAAAAGGGGAAGATTAGAGATGGGTCAGTAGCTGGCAAGTGCGTCCACATCTAAAGATGGCTTCTTCATCAGGGGGTGCACCACAGCCTCCTTGAGACTGGGTGACAATCTCCCCTGCCGAAGGGACACATTCACTACCCTCGCCAGCACCGTCCCCAAGGTCTCCCTGGAGGCTTTCACCAATCAGGATGGGCACGGATCTAGTTCACAACTAGTGGCTCTGACAGACCCCAGGACATTCACCACATCAGCTGGTGTCACTTCCTGAAACTCATCCCAGAAAGATCAAAATGGAGGGGTATCAATTTCTCCCCTTTTCCTCACCCCTAAATCTTCACCACAGGGAACTACCAACTTAGGCTGGAGAAAAGGGCAGAGAACCTGAGCGTGCCGGTGAGTAGATGTCGCTAGAGATAGCCGCATGTGTTACGTGCCAATGTATTAATAAGCTAAAAGAGGTGCCTGACTGTTTTGTACTAACAGCAGGAACCTGTGTACATGCCGATGGATGCAAGGATGGATGAGGAGGAGGAAGAGGATGTCTATATGAAGATGGATGCCATCAAAGAGGAAAGATGCGTGGTTGTGTCAGACGATGAAGATTATATGGAAATAGATGGGTCAGGAACATCGGGGGCCACAAAGAATGATGTAATCATCATGGAGGATGAGAAAGTACAGCCAGACCCTGAAAATAAGATACGTCAATGGGGCTGTTAGAAGGCGTCATGGTATAGGGCCATTTTAAAGGGGTTTGTTTTAAAGGCCCTGTTTGTATTTAGGAAAAAGAGGACCGGGGCGCTGCCAAGCAAGAAGACCAGGGATTCTGAGGAGGATGTTGGTAAACATTTGAGAAGGATGGGGTGTGTGCACCGGGGTGTGGGGTGTGGCGCATCTAAAAATGTTTTTCCTCTTTTATCAGTCTTTTGAAGAGGATTCATCGGATGATGATGATGATGATGATGACCCCACCTGTTTTTATCCAAACCTACTGTGCATCTGCAGTTTCTGCAGCAATAGGAAGAAGGTTCAACAGATGAGACAAAAGTACGGGTGATATTCGGGAGGATGCTAATGTAATTAAGGCAGCGATTACATGTTTGGCTAGTGATTGTGCAAGAGGGAAATTTAAGGACCTTTTCAAATATGACTCTATAGTTTATAAACGTGATGCTCATGGCCAGGGGGACTGCTACTTGTACAAGGAGCCCGTGGATCAAACAGAGCCATGACAATATACCTGAGGCGGCTAAGAATTATGTGTTCTTTTTCTAAAGGTCTTGTGACAGAGGACAGCGGCGATGCTATGTCCCCCATTATTAAAGCGACTATTGTATATTCCCTTTGTAAGTGTGTGCACAATCAGTTGTTAGAAAAATATAAGGAACACAACCGATGCCACTGGTATAGGATGGTTCACGGCTGCTTTTATTATAATGATTTTGAAACAAATGAACAGCTTAATTACGCCATCGTTCATTTGGGTCTCGACAGGATTCTATGTGTAATTATGGTGGTAGCTTATAAACTAAAGGTGCTTAGGATGGACAATGAGACCATGCATGAGACAGCCCGGATGCTCATAACAATAGAAAAATGTGAAAACCCCTGGATGTTGATGCACACGATAATGCAATCGGTTCCAGTACAGGTGGCGAGAGAAGCTTATAGACGGATCCGGACATTTTTTTACGATCGATTATACCACAATGACATGCATTTTATAAAACGTAGTGAGAGGCCAACAATAATAAATCTGGCTTTTGATTAGACTTATACGTTCTTTTTCCAGAAGCACCGCCAGCGGGGGACTACGAAATCTACATCACGATGACGGATCAGATTGTTCATACAGTGGTAATAGAAATTATTCAGCACTGTCTGCTATGAACAGCAGCTTCACGATAATTGTCTGGGATGTGTTGTACATCACCCCAGTCAGGGCCGTCATGAATGCCTGTTTTGAGAAGAGGAGGAGCCTGTGCGGCAGTTTAAATTGATCTGTTCTAACCTGAATATGTTGATGATTGTTGATATCATAGTGTATGTGGAGTACAAGTTGAGGAGATTATATTTGGGCAGAGATACCCTACACGCTATAAATGGTTTGTTAGAGGCTTTCAAAAAGAGCAAGACAAAGAACCCCAGTGTTTTGCTGGCAGGTCTATGTTGGAGGGTTTCGGTGAAACTCGGGCGGGTAGTGTGTGAGACGGTTCGATGTATAGATTATAAATCTTTTTACCAAAATGAGGATGACCCATTAATATTAACAATAAAACTGTAAAAAATATTGGCACTTAGATCTAAATGCCATATTGAATTCAAATACAAATTTTGAAAGAGTTTTGACATGTCTATAAAGAGTTACAAGGAAGGAGAGATTAGGGATGGGCGAACAGATCGCAGTTCGGTTTCGGCCGTTCGGTTAGGCTGCATTCGGTTCGGCCTTTCGGTTCGTTCGTTCGGTTCGGATTCGTTCGGTTCGTTCATTTGGCTCGTTCGTTCGGTTTGTTCGCCGAGTTTGGGTTCGGATGTTCGGTTCGTTCGTCCGAACAGACTGTTCAGTTAGGCCGTTCGGCTGTTCGGTTCGGCTGTTCGGCTGTTTGGTTCGGCCGTTCGGCCATTCGTGAAGTGTTATGGGTTTTTTTTGTTTTTTATATGGTTTTTTGGTTTTTTATAGGGTTTTCTTTTGTTCTTTATTTGGTTTTTTGGTTTTTATATGGGGTTTTCTTATTTTTTTAATCTAATATTATATATATCTGTCTACACTAAATCTAACCGCTATTAACTATTCTAAATGCTATGAAGTAAATGGATTATCTAATAAGTACACAGACCTACTCCTACAAACACTAAAACTAAATCACTAAC
>QEPC01007003.1:900921-933586 GCA_003113815.1 Sphenodon punctatus
ATATATATATATATATATATATATATATATATATATATATATATATATATATATATAATGTGGATTTTAAAGATGTTCACATTAAGTGGATTAGAAGTATTATATATATATATATATATATATATATATATATATAATACTTCTAATCCACTTAATGTGAACATCTTTAAAATCCACATTATATATATATATATATATATATATATATATATATATATATATATATATATATATTTAAAATATACATCTTTTAAAATATAACTGAAGTACTCATTTCATCACATTTGTGTTTGTGTAGTTACAGAACATAAGAACAAGACCTACCAGTACACAGTCCCACTGCTTGAATGGCAAGACGATGACATGAGACTTCGCGGCCATGCCATAGCCAGACTACGACTGCATCGCCTCGCCCAGCCATGTCTCAACAATCATTGGTTCCGCGGCTTGTCCGCCTGCACAATGAGAGGCCACAAAAGCCAAAGCAGCAGCAGAAACTGTCTCTCCCAAAGCATTCCAAACAGAGTCTTGACTTGCACCGTACTGCAGAATCTGCCCATGATGATACTCTTCTTCCACAAGAACTGCTTGTCATAACACAGCTTCATCATCCTATGAGTCCTCATCAGGAAGCCGAGGTGGAGGAACCTCATCCTTAGCATCACATGAAGGCGGATGAATCTGATCCAATTAAACTTCCACATGGTGTAACTGGCAAAGAATTTTCTTCTCTGAGGATGAGTTCTCGTCCTCGTCTTCATCCCATTGCTGCTGCTGCTGCTGCTGCTGCTGTTGTTGCTGCTGTTGCTGCTGCAGCAGATGAAGATGATGATGGCGAGGTCAGTCAAGGTCAATGTTCCCAACTCCAAAAACCGCAGGACCAGGGGATCCAAAAACCTGAAGTGGGCAAGAAATTGTTTTCGGGGTACCAAGGCCACTTCTGCAAGAACAAGGATGCACTCACAGCTGGTTACAGGAGCAGCATAGTGTCACAGACAGAATCATTACCATTTTCAAAGTATAATAATGTGTCTTCTTCTGTTTCAGTCTTAGGCCATATATGTTGGCACAGGGGACGGATGATATTGAAGAACTCATGTCAGCAACTACGCGCCTCCTAGGAAGACACTCTGCCATGACGAGGAGAAGTGCAAGAAAGCCATCGGAGGAGGCAATGCGTGCAGAGGAAGACATCATCAATATTACTCCCATGTGGGGTCATGGTCAGTGCCGTGATACTGCTGATGGTGACATGGATTTGGAGGACAATGTAATGTAATTGGTGATGATGATCATTCTTACCTCGACCCTGACTACAGCCCTCCTCAGAAGTGCAAGGAGCCACCCTCAAAAATAGCAAAGATTGTACACCCGAAAGTACATTCAAAAGTATTTGTTTCTGTGCCTCCAAAAACATCTTTGCTAGCCACTGAAACTTTGGGTGATTTCAGACGTTACGCTGTCCCGATTTGTCCTAGTGAATCTCCGGTGGAGGTGAATGAAATAAACACCCTCCATGGTAAAAAAATGGCCCGCCACCTGCAGTGCCCAGTCGGGGATTCTGGGCCGTGATCGCTGGCCAGACATTACTTTTTATTGATTCCCACGCTTTCGGAGCTTGGCCCGCAGGGAGCCTGGGAAGCGTGGTTGAAATTGACCCCATGTGGGAATCGGCCGTGGTGAACATCTGGCGGCCGCCAAACAGACGCACTTTGGCCCCATGAAATTGACCGTGGTTCACTGTGGTTGACTGTGATCTTGTAACATCTGAAAATAACCTTTGTTTCATAGATCTTCAAACCAACAAAGGAAGATTCAATCATACAGCATACACCACTGCTGCTGTCACTGTGCAGCATGAAGCTAGCACAGGCAACAGTGTATCATCGGCTGATGTTACCCACTCTTCAGAAGGAATGCTTGAGGGCACAAGCAATGTAACGATGTCAGTCATGTCCAGGAACAGTAACAACACAGACAGTCTGACGTTTGGAAGCATTTATCACCTTGCAATCCAAAGAAACTGGCCGTTCAGTGCAAATGCTGCTGCCAGAAAATAAAGAGAGGAAGAGATGGGGGCAGCAGGCCAGGAACAAGTCGAATGCGAAGCCACATGAAACACCACCACCTGTCCATTATCAATGCCCAAGGTCACAAAGCCAAAGCATAGCAGCATGATAATTCACTCAATAACGGTGCTGCTGTGCAAGTGACATTGGAGCAAGCAGTACAAAACCAAACAAAATGGGCAGCATGTCACCCAACAGCACAGTACTACCTCACGCTGGTAACAAAGATGGTGGCAGTCGACATGCTGCTATTTTCTTTTGTTGAAAATGAGGGATTTTGTGAGCTCATGACAGCCATTGCCCCATGCTGGAAGGTACCTTCAAGAGTGTATTTTGCCAGGAAAACCATTCCTGCTCTGTATTCCGAAGTGCGTACAGCCGTGATGGCAGCAATATGTGGTTGTGAAGGTGGAGTTGTCCACCTAACCACTAACATGTGGACCAGCAGTCAGCGCATTGAGTATCTATCTTTAACGGCTCACTGGATTAAATGTGACTCCAACAACAAACTACATAGATAGCAAGCCATGCTTGCTTTTCAAGACTTCCTTGAATGCCACTCAGCAGACAACATCCGCAAAAGACTCTTACTCCTGTCAAAAGAATGGTTGGAGCCACTTGGTCTGTCTGTGGGATTTGCAGTATCAGATAATGGTCCCAATGTAAAAAAAAGCAATAGATGAAGCATGTATAGCAAGAGTTTCTTGCATGGCTCATTCTCTTCATTTAGTTGCCCAGAGATTTTTGGAAAAGGATGACTTTGTGTTGGAAACCGTTGAAAGAGCCAAAAAGATTGCTGTGCATTTTAGGAAATCTGCTGTTGCATGGCGGGAGATGAGAAAGATTCAGACAGATAGGAACCTACCGCTTCAGTATTTTCCAATAGATGTAAGTACCCGCTGGAACTCCACCTATAACATGCTACAACGACTACACACACAGAGGGTGGCAGTTGATACTTACTTTGTTGTTGCCCACGCAGCAAAATTGGTTAGGGATGATTCAGAAATGAAGCTGACTGATGCACACTGGGATCTTATTGAAATCCTTTTAGCTCTGCTTAAGCCTTTTCTTACAATGACAGTTTGTCAGCAAGGAAGATGCAACACTGAGACAGTCCTTGACAGCACTCGCATATATAAAGAGCCAAGTGTCTTTGATTGATGAACAACTTGAAGCCAATGGACACAGTAATGGAGCTTCTTTGTGCCGAACCTTGCTGCGCTTTATTGGAGAAAGCCCACAGTTCAACAAGATGGCTGACCAGCCAGTGTACCGTAGGGCCACAGCACTTGACCCCAGATTTAAGAAGGCAACACAGGTTCTCGGTGGTGAAGGTGCAGTAGCTGCCGCACGCCTTGACATTGCATCGCTGCTGGTGGTGCATACTGGGAATGATACTGTTAGTAGTGACTCTGAAACTGAAGTAGAAGAACCGGATGATGTTAATAACGTTAGTCAAGAAACACCACAGGCCCATTCCGTTTGGTCTGTGTTTGAACAACTCAGCATAATAGAATCGTCATCTGCGTGTACACCAACTAATCGAAGAAAAAAGGAAAGTATGCAACGGCCAACCACAATGGCAGGGGCAAAGGAATTGTATGATCAGTACCTGACGCGTGCATGGGTTCTTGGCATGAACAATGATTCTCTGTTGTTTTGGAATAAAAAACAAGAAGCTTGGCCAGCACTCTATGATCTCGCAATATCCCATCTTGACTGTCCCTCGAGCAGTGTCCCATCAGAATGGCTATTCAGCTGTGCCGGTGCAATTGTGGGCAGCAAACGAACATGCCTATCAAGTACTAACCTTGAGAGGCTAGCATTTATTCGTATAAACAGGTCTTTCCTCCCACCAATTACAAAGGAATTTATGAAAGCAACAGATGAAGAAATTTTGGTAATCAGCAAAGCAGCTGCTGCGCTACAAAGTCGGGGTTGCGATCTCGATGATGATGTCTGCGAGGGCATTCGTGAGTATTAATTTACTGTTAGAAATGTCAATACTGTCTATACCTCTCTTTTTATGTTATGCATAATGATTAATATTTGTCTTTCTCTGCCCAAACTGGCCGATATACCGAGGTGGTTTGTTTTGCATTACTACTCATTGTGTAAAGCAACATTGTGTAGGGTAGCCGTGCCAAGTTGCATGCCCGCCATCATAGGAGTCGGACTACGGGCCAGTGCTTAGGGTGTTCTAAGCAGGACTGAGAGTGGTGGTATTCCCCCCATCACAGAACCCTCTTTGGTGCTCATAGGTTTTAGGGGTGGGTGGGTCATTGCCTCTGCGTGTGGGTGCCGGGGCAAGGAGGGTGTGATCTGCCTCCCTCCAGGTGGTGGGAGGGTGTTGCTTGGGGGGGGGGGGGTTTCCCTCCTGGGGGAAGCACCCTTATCCCCTACATAGGTGAAGGTTGCTGCTGATCTCTGAGGAGGAAGATATTGTTAAGTGGGGTGGTGGCTGATCCAAGTCAACATGCCCTCCATGCCTCTCCCCACTTAACAATATCTTCCTCCCCTGGGTAGGGTGGCCACGCATGAGAAATACATGTTGCAGGACTGCACTTGGGCCAATGCCGCCCTGCAACAACCTTCGTTTCTCAGAATATGTACACTAAAATTTCCATATCTGGAGTGGGATCATAACCAGATCACACTGTCCGCACCCCTGCTTGCCTGGTGCCCTCCCTGGCTGTGTAACTCATAAGACAAAAATACTCTTTCTCCAAGACTTCCATAGAGCAGAAAACCTTTTATTAAACATCCATTGTTCTTTTATGCTATGTAATAATGTAAGGTCACATGATGTGACATCATGTGAAGAGTGTAATTACTCTCCCAAACCTTTTAAAGTATCTGTGAACTTACAAAACCATGTAAGATAACAAAATTAAACTCAAAAATAAAAATAAATTACAAAATGAGACCTACTGTGTGAATTTCTAAACCTTATAAAATATGTAAAATATGTCCATCTTTTCCCTGCATCATGCATGTATTTTTTCTAAAGAGAAATGACAAAGTAAACTATATATTAGTTCTGCATTTAAGCAGGATTTTAATTAAAAATTGGTTTACATTATAAACAAAGTATATCCATGCATGTCTGGCCATTACCTCAGTTTTGCACTTGCAGAATCAGGGAAAAATTTCAAAAGGTTGTCATGTTACGTTCTTTGTGTCTGGACACCCCCAAGATATGATTTTTTTGTGTGTGGGCACCTTTGTGTCTGGGAACCCCCAAAACCGTCTGAGACAAAACTTTCAAATGCAACCACACTTGCCCGAAACAGAAGATGTATGGGAAACAAAAATAAAACAAATACTGGTCATGCAACATTTTGTGCATCAACGTGCAAGTCATGCATTGCTTTGTGGATATTGTTAATTATGAAACTAACACAATTTCTTGTAAAGCAAATTTAGGACATGCTATGTAGATTTCCTCAAGTTGTTGCAGTGTGGACACTGGCTGCACTGTCCATCATCATTTTTTGCTGCTCGTTGTTCCATAATCTCAACTAGATTATGAAGACGGATATATCTTCCTCTCACTGTTAGCCAATCCTTGATTAACTCTTTTTCAAAGAGAGACTCTAAATTAGCAATTGCCTCCTGTCCAAATTGAAAGGACTGTCTTATGTGTTGTAGTGATTTTTGCATTAGCTTCACAACTTCAGACATGCGTATACCTGCATTTGGTGCCATTGAGTTGCTGTGCACTGCTTCTTGGGGTTCACTGCTAGAACCCGCTGTTTGTTTTTCAGTTGACTCAGGGTATGTGGGGAGACATATGTTAACATTATAATTTGGTTGTGATTCCTGGTGGCGAAGACGCTTTCTCCTTCGGAAGGCACGAAGTCGCCTTTCACGTTGATTAACAGACAGCTTTTCTGGAGTGCATGAAGGTGCTGCTGTGGGTCCTGGTACTGCAGACTTTCCACTTTGTGATGTCTGATGTCTATGGCGGTGGTGACGAGTGATTTTTTAATGTACGGGTGATGAATCTGATGATGCCTGCTGTGAATGGGATGAAATCGAAGAATGTGAAGATTAAGACCATGTCACTGAAGTGTCTGATTTATCAAGTTCCATGCACATACCCTGCTTTCGGTGAGGCCTTTGCAAGCGCTGCATCTTTGCAGGCACTGATGCTGCTGCTGTAATGCCAGAAGAGGACCTTAGGCTGGTAGTACTAATGTTATGATATTTGGAAAGGTGATAGCGCAGTGCAGTTGTCCCACCGTCATTCCTAGGGATAATTGCCTGGCAACGTGTGCATTGTGCACTATTTGATGGCATTTCTTGTGGATGTCTGAAAAACTTCCACACTTCTGAATGGTGTTTATGACATCCACCACGACCACCACGTCTCCTTCCTTTAATCCGCTCCCCCCAGGACTGTGCTGAGTCTGACATTTTCCTGGTCTGTGATGTTAAAACACAGCAATAGAGCATATCATTAGGTAAAAAGGTTACAAAGTAACAGAAATAGAAAAATAAAACTTGACACACACAGACCATACCAGATCGCTTGCACTCACACAGGATAGGGAAGGGATAGGCTTATGTGGGGGGAGGGATTTAAATGGAAAAAGAAAAAAAAAATTTTTTACCTACTCTCAGGAGGTGTTAGTGACTGAAGCAATTATATCCTCTCCTGCTCACACCGAGTCACTCCCACAACAGAAGCAGCGTGTCAGTGGGCTCAGTGACAAGTAGGGGTGGGACATCAGGATAAATACCGGCTATCAGTTTTACCGGTTTCCGGTTTACAAAAAACCGGATTACCGGCTTAAAACCGGATTACCAGTGCCGATTTTTTTCCATTGATTTCAATGGGGAACTGTCCCCATTGAAATCAATGGGGGAAAAAAACAACCTCCACCTCCCCCTCCCAGGCTGTGCGAGTGGAAGGGGGGCACCCCCCACCCACCCTGCCCAGCCTGGATTTTTTTTAAAAAATTTCTTTTACCCTAAGTCCCTACTAGTGCGGGCTCCGGGCTGCCGCCAGCGACACAGAGCCTGCACCGGCAGGTACTAGGGTGATCCCTGGGGTGGTTTAACACACACACCCACCCCAGGGATCAGTACCTCCCCACCCAGGGATCGCCTACCTTTGGCGCTCAAGGCGGCGGTGGTCCGGTGGCTTCAGCACTGGCTGTGGCTGCTGGATTCAGCGCTTTCTAGGCCTTCCAGGGAACTTCCGGGTTTCCCGGAAGGCCTAGAAAGCTCTGAAGCCAGCAGCCACAGCCAGCACTGAAGCCGCTGGACCGCCGCCGGCCGGACCGCCAAAGGTAGGCGATCCCTGGGTGGGGAGGTAGTGTGATCCCTGGGGTGGTGGGGTGTTAAACCACCCCCCACCCCAGGGATCACCCTAATACTACCACAGTACCTGCTGGTGCGGGCTCTGGGTCACCGGTGGAGGCCCGGAGCCCGCACTAGCAGCCGGACTTCGGGGGGAAATTTTTTAAAAAAAAAATCCAGGTGATAGTCTGAGTGATAGTCACAACAACAGCAGCAACTGCAACCACCAAACCTATATTATCCTGTGTGTGTTAGGTTCTGTATTTGACTAGTAACAGTGGGAGAGTGTAGTAACCCCACAGGCTTTTGTGTTTGCCAAATAATTCAAAAGCAAACACCATATTTCTTTAATGTATAACTGGACTAATTGTCAAATGAATAATATTTTTAATGTTTAAATGTGATTGAATAGGGTTGATACCCTATATCCTATAAGTAGCTTTACCAAGGGTTTTAGAACATATTAGTGTTACGGAGGTTGGGAGAAATGTAAGCTGTGTGTCAAAGAGAGTGACTTGCGATTTTAGAGACAGCGTTTCAGAATTAGTGAAACGTTCCCATTTTGAAGGAGCTGACACCTCATCACATGGGAATGGGATATTAAAGTAAAAACTGGGCAAAACACTTGTAAATGGCCTTGTCTTGCTCGGCACTTAGGAAAGCCTTGCTCAGTATTAATGGCATTTTGTAGCTCAGTGCAGTTTTGACTGCCTTCTTCCTTCATTTGTTCTAAATCTAATCCATCCAGAAAACATGTGACAGATGCTGCATGAGAGACCATGTTTAATTAGAAGGCTCCTGCAGGATTTCAACTGAGTTATTCCAATGTATCTCAAACAGCACAGAACTATCATAAACAGAAAACATTTGCCTTATTTATAGCACCGTGTCAATCATCATTATGTTTTTTAACCTGGCCTGCGCCCTGATTGCCACAGAAGAAAAGTTTGCATATGGTGGTCGTGGGAGGCTCATAATTTATAAATAAGGAGACTGTAGGTAGGTATGGTAGTGTGAAGTGTGGGACTGATTATGCAGTTGCTGTGTGCTGGAGGACACGAAATGCAAACATACAAAGTGGCTGTGCTTTTTGGTAGCCTCTCTATTGACTGACACAGAGATTTCATTCTCTGTTCAGTAAGAGCAGCATGGGTCACTGAGTGGCTCGGGCAAGTGGCAAGGCAGCAGCAATCACTTTTAAGACATATCCTCTCTCTGTAAGGTGATGTGCTGATAGTGATGCACTCTCTGTTTATTGCCTTATCATTGCAGTTTGAGGAGGGCTCCTTCACAGTGTATGCACCCCACTTATTATTTAAAAAACCCTATATGGTTGGCAAACTGATTATGTCTTTCTTAACTGATAGATAGTGAGAAATAGTGAGATCTCTCTCACAGATAGTGATTACGGACGTGACTGAGTGTACCTGTGTGGCTCTAGCATTAAGGGAATCAGTGTGTGTGTGATGTTGCACTGTGTGACAAGGGGCCACAGCTGGGTATAAAAAGGAGCAGTCTGACTGCTTTCCTTACCTACTGCTGCGCTGTCTCTGGCGGCCACGCAGCGCTCAAAATGTAAAGAGATCATGTGATGGTCAGTGATCTCACTGATGATGTGCATGAAGTTTTGGAGCTCTCAGTCACTCTTCTCAACCTCACGCAAACCTGTTTTGCAACACACTGGCACGCATGCACGGCATGTGACTAGAAGCACGTGACTAGATGCGCAGACATAGCCGCATGCCAACCATCTCCCACACATGCATGCATGGCAAGCGTGGACCTCCAGGCACGTCATGTCCCTCCCAGAATGCATGCACGCACACATGGCATGGCACCATGTGAACAGTGCACAGTCGTAGTCACCGGCACAAGCCCAGTAAGACAGTCAACACATGAACACACACATTCTACGCCAGCTGAGCAGAACTCCCGGGCTGAGCGGACCAGAACTGAGCCTATTTCTCCCCTGCCAGCTGAGCTGAACACCACACTACGTCATGTCTCTAAACACACACACCCAGCAGAGCTGAACTCAGATGAGCTGGCCTGACCTTAGTTCACCCTCCCCCAGCTGAGCTGTACATCGGTAGTCCAGTCCTTCCCTGAGTCTCGTCATCCAAGCCTACCAGCCAGAATGCCAATGGTGTAGTAAATAAATAAATCATCAGCATTACTCCATAGCGAAATAGTGTTGTTCATTCAGTAAGTAAATGTCCGTAAAAATTAAAATAGTCTAGACAATCGCGACATACAACCACGGTGTCACAGACAGTCGAACAATGTTTGTGCCCTGGCAGAAATTGCGGAACAACAATTTCCAGCGGAAAGTCCTGCCGCTGTTGGTCACCACTTCAGTACCAGTACCACCAAAGTAGCGGAACAGCGAGTTGCGGAGAGTTTGCGACACTTCGGCAGCGTTCCGACATTTTCTGAATTTCTGGAATGCCGGCGGAAGTAGTGACATGACGGAAAACCTAGGCGGTGGGGTGAGGGAACTTCCAAAATGACGGTATGGAATTGTGGGACGATAAAACGTGATGCCGCTTCAGTCCTACCTCCATCCCCCACCACTTTTCCTTCCCAGGAAGGCCCTGGGTGCATGTCTCGACATGTCTGTGTTGCTGTCTGAGGTCACAGGACTGTATTTCTGCTTTGCAATGGGGACAAGTACAATTCTGGGAACCGTAGCCCTGAGTGGAAAGCACTGCTGGAGGAAGCAAATCCTGAGTGAGGCTTGTTGTTCCAGATGGTGGTGACCTTTGAGGATGTGGCCGTGTATTTCACCAGGGAGCAGGGGACCCTGCTGGACTGCGAATGAAGAGCCCTTTACAGTGTTGTCATGCAGGAGAATTATGAGAATGTGGCCTCGCTGGGTAAGGATCCTTAGCCACTCCAGCCCCTTCCCCCTCCCCTACTACTTATGGGAGCGTTGTAAACAGAGAAAGGGGGTGGTTACTGTGTTGGTCTCAAACATGGAAGATGGAGACAAAGTAGTTCAGGTGATCTCTTTTATTGGAACAACTGTAGCTGGGAAGATTATGTAAATTTTGGCTACACAGAGCCCGCCCTTAGGCAGGTAACAAGCCAGAATTATAGATGGGGACTCATGTTCCCTGTGTTTTCCCCAATGGGACCCATAGGGAAACTCCAGTGAATACGGGTTCGTGACAACAGACTGAGGAAATGCAGGACAGGGATATATGAGAGGAAGCAGTGACTTGGGTGGGAGTGGAGAGAATAAAATAACTTGGGAGGGGGCTGTAGGTGGAAAAAAAACAGATGTCAGACATAGGTGTGGGAAACATAGTAGGCCCCAGTTATAGGAAGAGCCAGAGAGAAGTCAAAACAAAGGGATAACTTATTTAGAGAGAACGCAAGAACAGTGCAACCTTGTTAGAACATGGTACTTGGGAGCCTGGCTTCATACTGCATCATAACAAAACTGTGTTGTAGTGTGAGTGCTGCCCCCTGCTGGTGCGTGGGGTGCACTATTACTCCCAGTATGACTGCCACTGCACAAGAAAAAACAAAAAAATACACGGGATACCGTAATGTTATATACAAATTTATAGTACTCTAACCTAGTAAATGTATTTATTTATTTATTAGACAATCAAAAAGTGATGGTTTTACAAATGTAGTTAAGGCAGTTTCACATTAAGCAAACTTTAACAAATGTGAAAATTGTATATGTTAAGGCTCCTGCCTTAACTTGCATACCTTGTAAGCAATAAAGTTGTTGTATGGTGTGGCATATTGTGCTTGCTTACAACTTAGGCTCCATGCACCAACACTTTGCCTTGGTCTTTCAGCCCCAATCCTCTTCCTTTGCAGGTTGAAGGCAACACTAAACCTAGGAGAGTATGCTCCTACCTGTCCAATATTACCAGGAACACATGGATATTGGTTCAGCTAAATAGACATTATTAAACTACTTAATCTTTGGAGTTTGGGTTGTGCCACACTGGGAATGCTTTGCAATGACTGGAGGTGCATGCTGTAGTCCCAGAAAAGGAAATTAGGGATGTCATGAGTGGGGAAGAAATGCCCTAGCTTGGAAAAGTGAACACAAGTTTTAAGCCCCCAATTAGTAACCTCTTATATTGAAAATTCTCCTTAGTGCACAAGTTATTTTCTGATAATTTTTACAAATCAAATAGCTAACTGCTAAAGACATGGTCTTCAAAATATCTCATGTTTTAACCTAAAAGTGGAATAGGAGCACATCTGTGCCAGTGACTGTGCAGAGACCGAAGAACCAGTGTAATATGTTCCTGGCGGCCCAATCCCACCAGGAAATGGGCTGCCATGTTCTGCACCAGCTGCAGTCTCCATACTGTCAACAAAGGTAGCCCCACATAGAGCACGTTACAATAGTTAAGCCTAGAAGTGATGAAGGCGTGGATGACAGTGGCCAGGTCAGAATCCAAAACGTATGGTCGAAGTAGATGCACCAGATGTAATTGGCGGAAGACACTCATTGCCCACAGCCTCCACCTGAGCATCCAAGCAGAGTTGCGAGGCAAGGAGCATCCCCAGACTCCGTATCCGGGGAACCAGCAGAGGCAGACCCCATCAATGATGGGGGCTGTTACCCCTGCTGCTTTACCCACCAATATCACCTCCATCTTGTTGGGATTCAGCTTCAGTCGGTTTGCCCTCATTCAGTCCACAACAGCTTCAACCCATTAAGCACCAAGACTGCTGGGCCTGGGTCTGGGCCTGGGCCTGGGTCTGAAGAAAGAGAGAGGTACAGCTGGGTGTCATAAACATATTGATGACACCGCACGCCAAACCTCCTGACCACCTCGCCAAACGGCTGCATATACATGTTGAACAGGAGAGGGGATAAAACAGAACCCTGTGGGACTCCACACAAGAAAGCTGCTAATGGATCTATCTTCATGTTCTTATAAAGGCTGAGAAGGAAGGAGTTCAAGGCACAGAAGGGGGAAAAGAGGGGGCAAAGATGGTTTAGGGAGCTGGCAGAGGAGTAAAGTTCATTTATCTTGGTTGTGTTTCTTCCCTGGGTCACAGATTTTAAACTAAAAATGGAATCACTCCAGATTGGAAACTCCTGCAGTTGGTTAAAGTATTTACCATGGCTAAACTAAAACTAAAATAAATTATATTGTCTGGGATAGGCCCATGAAAATTAATCCTGCTTTGCGCCTGAACACAAGATGGACACACTCCATGTTGGACAACACAGACACCAGGTACCTTTGATTGACCAGCTGTCTTTACAGACCACCTTCATGCCACCCCCCTCCGGCCTCCAATCCTAGGCTGATGCTGCAACTGAGTACTCAGCCCACCACATCTGTGTCACGGGGTTGGGGTCCACTACCCCACTTTTCTGAGTTGGGTGACTCAGTTTCCCTCACTTGCAGCCTGTCTGAATCAATTCTCTCTCTAGCTGATTAAGTCCTGCAAAGGGGACAACACTTTTGTCACCCACGCTCCAGAGACTTCCCGCTCACAGACTCTTTCTCTCTGGGTTCGCAAGTGCTTGAGGGCACAAGATACTCTGACTGTGTTTCCCAGTGTGAGACGACAGAAGGCACTTCTAAGTAAAGAAGAAAATGTATTGATTACATAAACAAAGATAGTTTGAATGCAGAATGGCAATTAAAACAAAAGTAAATAACGCAATCCTAGTCTGTACTGAGAAGATCCCTAGTGAAGATCTTAACCTCAGAAAGTCCATGTGCTTGAATCCATTTCTCAGCCAGATGTAGTGAGTCTGGGCTTTGAGTTCTTAGAAGCAAAGTCTCTTCTCTCATACATTACTTCAACAGACTAGCTGACAGGCTCCTGCCCTCCAGCTATAATCCGAGACTCAGCGAGTCCTAGGTTGAATGACTTCCCAACTGACACTGGGTGATTTCAGATGTTACGTGGTTCAGAGTCACCACAATGGATTCCCAGCGGTGGTGAACTGTTCAACCACCCCCCACAGTCAATAAAAGCCCTGAACAGACGTGATGGGAATGGGACCATGGCAGGGAATCAGACCGGCAGACCACGGCCTGGGGCAGCGCAACAGACGTTACACCGATCCCGGGCCGGGCCGTGGTCAAAGCACCCGGAAGGCGCTGGGGCGGCTCGTCCCGGCTGCTGCTGTGTGCCGTTTAAAGCTCCCTCCGTGGCCTGTGTTGTTGCTGGTTACCTGGTAGCGATGCTGCATGCTTTGTCCCCGGCTGGGAATCATTTCCTTTGATTCCGGTCAGTGGTTGCCATCCAGACATTACTTTTTATTGTTTCCCGCTGGGAATCTCTTTGACCACGCTTTCGGAGATGGGGTATTTTCAGATGTTACATGGTCATGGTCAACCACAGTGAATCCCCACATGGTGATCGTGATCATGGAACATCTGTTGGGGGGAACGGAAGTTCCCCCCAGATGTTCACCCCTGTGAATCATGGGGGGGAATCACATTCACCACGTGAACAGTGGTCCCGGCAGGACCGGCACCGTTTGCGTGGTGAATGTGATTTTCCCCCATGATGAAGGGGACCGTAACATCTGTCCCCAGACCATGGCCCAGAATCTGCGGCGGGATTCCGGGTCGTGGTCATTGCGGGCAGGCACTGTGGCTGCATTGGCCAGGGCAGCACGGGGGAGGGGCTGTGCGGCCGCATGTTGTGCCACGCAGCCCTGCCCCACCCAGATTCCCCGCTGGGATCGGCCACCGTTGGCCCATTACGAGGTGGCCCCAGCGGGGAATCAAAGGGATCTGGGCTGGAGCTCCAGAAGTGTGGTTGATCTTGACCCCATGTGGGTATTGACTGTGGTGAACATCTGGTGTCCGCCAAACAGACCTTCCGGGCGCTTTGGCCCCACCGCGGATTTGACTGTGATTCACTGTGGTTGACTGTGATCTCATAACGTCTGAAAATACCCACTGTTCTCTATGGGTTCAAATGTCCCTTATATATGTGGAGAACCTCTCGCATTATTTATTTGATTGCCATTTACCAGTTTTATGCAGATTTAAGAGCAGAATGGTTCTTCCCTTGTTACATTGAAAATCTTTATATAACAGCTCAAAAGGTTGCGTTTTTATTAAATTTGCACAATACTGATTGCATTTATAAAATTGCGATTTTTGCTGTGCATGCTGTGCAAATTAGGAGAAAAATTTAAATTGTTTTACTTATACTTGATTGCTGTTATAAACCATGATGACTGTTTGTTATTTGGTTGCAAATAAATCTGATCACCACACTCTTCTGTCTAACATAAGAGTCCACAATGTCCTAACCTCAGGAAACACCCCCTGGATTTCCTAAAGTCCATTTTAATCTACCTAGTTAACTATATGCTGGTGTCCACAACTTACCACAAACAAAGTTGTTCTCCCTGAGATATAATACAATACTTCCAGGGAACTGGATCCCGTCAGGGCATGTATCATGACAATGTTCCCAGTGGATGCCCGCCTTTCCAAGAAATCTCAATCCGCTCAGTAAGACCAAGCTGCATTTCCCACGGACTACTTCCAGTCACTTTCACTGTCCAGTGGACAATACTATGTCCCATGATGTACACCGCCTTCTTTTGCAGATTACCCCCAGGCCCTGAAATACCACAAGAAAGGAAGGGTAAGCTTACACATCCCATTCAAAACTGCATTAACTCCAGGCTGTTTGTGCCTGATTGTTGGATGCAAATGCTCCTTACGTAACTATAGAAGTCCCCAGACCTCCATGCCCCACGTCCGGTATTTCACTGTCACTAAAACCCAGGGCTGCCATGGTGCTGGCTGCCCTAATCCTGAATGTGAATCAAGCTACCAGCCGGTAGAGGTGTGCACCAGGGGCCCATGTTGTTGTCATTTTTGTTTTTTCATTTTCGTTATTTAAATCTGTAATTTTCGTTTTCATAAATATCAAATTGTCGTTTTCAGTTTTGGAATGGGGAACACAGCACCCATTCCAGAGGAGGTGCTGGGACTTGGAATCCCCACAACAGGGAGGTTCCCTGCCTTGCTGGAAATTAGGCATTGCCCACTTCCCTGCACTTGCATAATCACAGTTTGACTGGTACCCTGAGAAGAGCTGGCTGCACCCTGGCCAACCCATTCAGGTTCTGTAAGCTTAGTCTGGCATGCCTTATACAGAAATTGCATCAATTCCATCCTGCTCAATAGCCCTGTGATTACTTCATCCTCCACTGGTGGGGGTCTCCTCCTGGGGATGACCAGGCTTGGAGACTCCGTCAATTAAATGAGTCAAAGGCATGCACTGAAGTCCTCCCCACCCCTTCTCTGAGGGTTCTGTGCACCATTTAATCTCCCTCAGGGCCACCAGGGAACCACTGTCAGTTTGGGTGAGATCTTGTTGGTGGTGATGCACCCCTGTGTGGGCACCCTCCACCATTGCTGCCAAATGGGCTTTTCTGTGCCCCCATCACTCATTTTTTCTTGCAGGGAGGGCAGAGTAGTTTCCCTACCCCAACCATGGAAGGCTCTTCGCGGCGGGGGTAGTTTGATGGCCCCAATCTCTTGGTAGCAGGGGTGCTTACTTTCTTGCATTTAGCCTTATTGGGCACAGTTCCCCTGCCCTGCTGCCTGGGCAGCCCCTGCCTGACCCAAACTTGGGTAGGAGGGATGAGAGCTGGGAAGTGAGCTGGGGGGGGCTGCTAAAAGGCCATCCACCCATAAATAATGCCATTAAGGGAGAGACGCTCCAACAGCCCAACTCCAGACCACTATCTGGCTCTGTGGTCTGCATTGGGAAAAGGAGGGGGAATTCCCATCCAGCCCCCCGCACACTAGGGTCTGGAGGTAGGGGGGCACCCTCAGCACTTGCCTCACCTCTATGCTGATTGGGCCTGACGTCCCACCTATGCTTCCCAGTCAGAGGCCATGCAGGCTCTGCTCCCTTGCCCAGGTGCAGTGCATGCACCACTAAACAACATATTGGTGCTCCCGCTGAACAGCTGACTACCGGAAGCAAGGTCCCACCCAGGAAAACACAGGAGGCTCCTCGGTCAACTTCTGGGCTTCCCTACCATGAGCTGTGGCTTGCACACATCAGCTTAAGAACTGCAGAGGAAGTCAGTTTACTTCAAAATGGTATTCTATAAGCCCTGTCTCGTAGGTCTTCCTTCACACCAAAGTATGAATTTACCTAGAAGCCCCATCCCTTTTACTCCTCAGCCAGTGGCACTGATGCAGAGTCCTTTCCCATCTCCTCCAACATGGGTGGAGCAGGACAAATTGCCCTCCCTCCAAGGCCATTGGGAGGTGGGAATACTAAAATAACAGAAGTAACAAAACCAAAATATGTAAATGAGGTATCCAGAAAGGCACAAACAAGTAATTACTATTATCCACTTCATTGGCTTTGGTTCAGATAGCACAAAATTTGGCAGATTTATTAATTTGCATGACCATTCATTTAAACTCTACTTACAATGAGGGATGTGAAAATATTTCTGACTTCTATTCTGGTTTCAGTGCCAATTTGCATGTGTGTTTTTGTGGTTGGTTGTGTTTTATGCTTCTGAATTTTGGGACCTTTTTAAGGGAAATATCTGGCGTGTGCAGCCTTTATGTGTGGAACCAGCTGTGTGTATGTGCACGCACACATGCACAGGGGGTGACCCCACAACAAACAACAAAGGACCCTTGTATCATCAGGTTCAAGAGCGTCACCAGGCAAAGGAATCTCATGTCCTTGCCGCATCCCATCCATTTCTACTGGTGCAACTCAACTTCCAGCTCCATTGAGTATAGCGGCGATCCTTCAATCACTGAGTGAGCTAATTCTGGAGAACAGGATTTTTAGGGGGTCAGTGTAAACTGGCAAGCTCCCAAACCACAAACAAAAAAAGTAAACTGAAGAAAAAAAAGCCATCCAATCCTATAGATCACCTTTGCTGGGTTTATTTCCCCCCTGGCCAACATATCATGAAATTTGAAAGATGCATACACTACTAAACCAATCATTAAAAACATTCAATTAGAAGCAGAATTTGGGAGAGACAAACACAGATCTAAAAAATATGGGTCAGTTTTTGTGTTTTGAATGCAGATGTCGAAAAGGACTTTTTTGTGTTTGTTTGTATTTTATGCAATGCAATCTAGGATGAACAAAGGAGGGGAGCTATCAGAATTATCTTATTTTTTCTTTTCTGTCCATTTAGTAGACAAAATTACTTCTCTCTACTGCTGCTGGTTCAAAATTAACTTGGTAACTTCAGTCAACTAACTCCGTCCTTTTCTACATCAGGTCTGTCCTAATGTTTCCACTCCTTGGCCTATGTTGGTTTCTTCTAGGGATGGGTGAACGCGGTTTAGAAGTTCAGATGACCGAACCAGAACCTGAACTGACCGAACCAAACTCAATTCCGAACACTGAAATGACCGAACAGTTCGGTCAGTTCGGATTGCGTTCGGGTGAGTTCAGGTGGCTAAAACAACAAAAGTGTGGTATCACTGGAAGGCGAAACATGGCAGGGAGGGGGAGTCAGCTGAGGAGTAGACTTCCAGGCACCAGGGGTGGAGAGGCTTGGAGTAGCAGCCAGCCTGCCCAATCACCATCCCTTTTCGCCTCAGACTACTGGTTTTTCAGTCTGCGATTGGCCACGGGCTAGGCTGCACAGAGCAAATGGGGCTTGCGGTGAGGCAGACGCAGCAAGAAACAAAATTGATTGCCTCCCCTCTTCCCAGCACCTTCTAGCTAGTCACTGTTCCTGAAAAGCAGGCATTTCAGAAGGCTCCCTCTCTCACAGAATTTCCAGTTCCTTTCTATTCGTAATCCATTGCCATCCTCCTCCTATTTCACCCATCCAACCCATTTACCTCCATATTATCATTTATTTAGATTATATTAGATAGATTTAGGTGTTATTTTTTGTTTTTAACGCTCCCTGTGTTCCCTGTATTCAATCTTCCTCCCTCCCTCCTCCCCCCTCCATTGAATCATTTTCCCTCTCACTTTTATTCCATCCCTGATTCCCTTCCCCTGTTTAAAGTTTTGGATTTATTAAGAGAAGGAATATTATTAGATTCATTTTCATTTCAGTTTTGTACCCCTCCCTGTGTTCTTTGTGTTTCCCCCTGTGTAATATTGTATAGATAGATAGATAGTTAATAGATAGACAGTTACTAGATATATATATCTATCCCCCCCCCCTCGATCCCTTCTATGGGGAGAAGCAGGTAAACGGCCACCATCTTACCCAGGATCTAACACAGATCCCTTCCCACTGCTCCCATCTAGATGGGGGGGTGGGATGCTTTGTACCCAGCCTGAGGGGGTGGGGAACTCTGTCTGATCCTCCCCTTCCCAAGCACCAGCCCGTCCCTTCACAACAACGCTCGCCTATCTCTTAGGATCGACTGTCTAAGAGATCCTTGGCCTATACACTATATATGCCAAGGGTTCTGTACCATGGCCACCAATGTCTGCTTCTTCCAGTGCCAATGGCCCCCAGACCAGGCCTATATGCTGTCTGTGCCATGATGCCATGGCATAAAGAAACAGCTGCTGTTGTCAGACCTATATGCTTTCTGTGCCAAGTGTTCTGTACCCCAGTTTGCTGCTAAGCTCAAAGCATGCCTCAGCCCGCCTTCCTGCCTCTCATGCCAAGGTGCCTGTCTGCCCACCCATGTTGCTGCCAAGAGAGAGAGAGAGACAGACAGAGAGAGAGAGAGAGAGAGAGAGAGAGAGAGAGTCTACCCACTGCTTGAAGGAGAGACAGACACAATCACACCCATGCTGTCACCAGAACTATATGGCCAGAGAGAGAGAGAGGTTCCCAACTAGAACAAGGGACATGGGGGTTAGAGGTGGAGAGGTAGGTATATCCTGGCTGCCACCCGCCAGAACCAGGAAGAACTAACATCTGTGCTCATGCGCCCATTGATGCCCATTGCCAACATCCAGCACACAGCAAACCTACCGTAATGAGATGGAATACAACACACAATGTATTATATGTGCCTGCCTGCCTGCCTGTGTGTGTCCCTGTACCTGCTGCCCTGCTACCACCTATCGCCTGATCAAATGAAGTATGCCCCATAGGCTTTAGGCTGTCATTACACTATCTCTGATTCAGTCATGCCTGCCCATCCCAGGGACCATCAATGAGATTATGGGACCATCATTCCAGTCACTGGGGGTTGCATTCTGTTCCATTGCATCCAGAAGCCCGGTGCCTGCATGCCCCCCTCCCCAAAAGCCTACTCCTCTGCACCCAACCGCGGATGCCCGCTGAAGCTGGCTGCTGAAACTAAAATCCCCTCCTACCACCAGCTCCTGCTGCCTGCCGCCGAGGAGTTTGTCTCTCTTTCTCTCTGTCACACCTACCCACACAAACAGTCGAACACAAACCCTGCACCTGCTGGGGGGCTTTCTGCTAGTTGAGACCCTGCTGCTGGCACAGCACATTTTTCAGTTAATAACTATGCTACATGAGGTGGCAGGTGCTGCTGGACAGGATCGACAAGCTGTATGAGCTGTATCAAACCCCTCTTTTATTGCCGTATGCCACCTGAAGAGCGGCGCAGCTCAGCAGAGACATACTGTCTGTATGCCTCCACCTTCTGCCGCTCTGCCTGGACCACCTGCAGCTGCTCCACCAGGCAGTTTTCCAGGTTGGCAGAAGACCACTGGACCACAGCAACATGGTGCCAAGTGGCCTGCTGTAAATTGGCCTGAAGGGCCTTGGCCTCTAAATCCTCCGGGGGCCCGGGGATCTCCACGTTAGGGCTGGAGGGGGGGGGAAGGTGAAGGGCTTGTATGCCGCTGTTTTTGGGTTGCCTTCCCCCCCCTTCTTCTGGCACTGAGGCTCTACGTCCACCACTTGAAACTCATCAGCATGCCGCCTCACTCTCAGTCCATGTGTGCGCTCAATATGAGTGATGAACCCCAACGTGGTCCCCTCCCTCTGCTGGCAGAGAGCTTTCTTGCAGATCTAAAAAGAGCAGAATAAGATAGGAACATAAGAAGTGCCATACTGTGTCATACCAATGGTCTGTCAAGCCCTGCCTGCATTCTGTCTCCACAAGTGGGTGGACTGGGTGGCCATCCAATTTCTCTCTGCAGGGGACTTCCTAACCATTCCTAACAGGTTATAGGGCAATTTATTCCCTGTTGTTCTAGTCCCCGTGCCATACCTTGCAGGTGTTGATTCCATCGCCCTTGTCGTAGAACCTCCAGACATCCGACGTCTGGCACCGAATGTCTGGGGATGTCACCACTGGCGAACTCCGCCTAGGGGTCCACCAAGCCTTCCTCCTTGGTCTGGTCCTGGCAGCAGGGATGGGGCCAGAATCCAATTCCTCTCTGAAATGGGAACACATTAAGAACACCAAAGTAATATCATGCATTTATGATAATGCCTCAAGTCCTCCCTCCTTGGGGTGATAGGGATTGCAACTAGAAAGCATGTGCAAATCCTGCCCTCCTGTGGGTGCTAGGGATTGCAACTAGCAAGGCCCTGGCTGGCATGTAAAAACCCTGCCCTCGTTGTAGTGCTTGGGATTGCAACAAGGAAGGCCCTGGCTGGCATGTGCACATCCTGCCCTCCTTGGAGTGCTAGGGATGGTGACGGGAGATGTGACCCTGGCTGGAGGAAAGAGCCTGCCCTTATTTGGGGGAGCATAGGGAATGGGATGGCAACTGGAGAGTGGAGACCCTTGCGAGCCTGTCACATGTGTGGGTGGAGGTGCTGCTCATGCCAGAGCCCTCCACACTACAGTACCCTCTCTCTCTGTGGCAGACATCCTCTGCCACCCGCTGATGCCCACTGTTTGTGCCTCACTGATGCCCACCACCCAGGCATGCACCCACCCGCACGCCAGTGAGCTCGCTCTAATGAATAGAGCCTTTCTTGTCCTCAAAGTAAAAAAAAGTTTACAAACCTGGGATCACCTCCTGAGCCCGCCGCTGGCTCCCCAGCTGAGGAGCCAGACTCCACCACCAGATGGATAGTAGGGGCAGTGCCAACAGCGACCAACTCTACCTCCTCCTCCTCCCCCTCGACTAGCAAGTTCGCCCCCAGCTGGGGGACCAAGACTACAGCCGCCTTCATTTTTAAAAAAATAAACACAAACACACACACTGAAATAAATCACCCACACAACACACACCAATACTCCTCACCAAACACCCAAACACAGAGCACAGCCAAACAAACCCAGCACAAATACATCACAAATACAGCCAAAAAATACAAAATGAACAGTCACCGAGTCAAGCACACACTCACTCAGCACACAGCTCTGCAAGCACTCGAATATCCGGTTTCCAGCGCGATTATGACTTCCCATGCTCTTGTGCTATTTTTTCGGCCGAACAGCAGAACCCCGAACCCGAATGGCCGAACATGAACCTGGTGAATCACCCGAATGGCCGAACCCGAACGCACGCACCAAACATGGCCGAACCAAACGACCAAACACGAACCATGATCTGTTCGCCCATCCCTAGTTTCTTCATCCATGTACTTCTGTAAACACAGCATCAGAAGGTTATCTAGGCTGCGTTACCACCTGCAGCAGCAGTGGCAGCAGCGGGAGGGGTGAGGGAAGACATGGCAGCACGGAGGAGCTGGCCGGCGGGAAAAGAGCTGGTGCAAACGGGGATCTTCTGCGGCTTCTCTCGCACATGTCAGGGTGCAAAATCCTGCCCTGACATGCGCGAGAGAAGCCATGGCAGATCCCCGTTCATACCGGCTCTTTTCCCATCAGCCAGCTCTTCCGCGCTGCCGCGTCTTCCCTCGCCCCTCCTGCCACTGCCACCACAGGTGGGAACGTAGCCCTAGTTGATTCTATTCTTGAAAGTAAACCAATATCTGGATTTTCTGTCTCAGAGTCGTGTTTCCATCATTATCACAAATAGACTCCATACTTATATTAACTTTTATACAAGTTTTGCCAATAAGTAAATTTGTAATAACTCAGTTCTCCAAAATTCTTTAAGTACAAATCCTAATTTCTTCATTAATTAAACCCGTAGAGTTCTATAGCAATTAAAAAGCATTGTATTGAAATTATTCAAAGAGTCTTTAGCATTTAATAGAGATTGATAATGACATTCTTACATCCTTGCTATGGATTTTTTTGATGGATTTTAATAGTCTATATAATGGTTATCATTCTCTATTTATATCAGTGAACTTTAAGTTGGGAAGGAGTAGCGGCTAGCTTTTAATTTAAAAATCCTTTAAAATCATTTTTACAGTAAGCCTGTATATAACAGAGCAGGCTGTGGCCCCATTAAGATTAGCATGCTGTCCCGTCCTGGGTTCAGAAGGCTGGCAGTTTGTTGCAAGTTGTCAGAGTTTAAGGATATCTAGTCAAGCAGGCATGTACTTGGAGCTGTCTTTAGTGCTGAGGGTGTGGCCAATAGAGGTGTGCATAAGGAGCCTGTGTAGTTTTTGTTTTCATTTTTCATTTTTGTTATTTAAATCTGTCATTTCCGTTTTCATAAATATCAAATTGCCGTTTTCGTTTTTGGTTTTGTTTTCGTTTTGCATTGGTTTCAGTGGAAAACAAATTTTCAGCTGTAACTTTTTTTGCTCATTATATTTGGCTGAAACACAGAGTGATTATACTTCCAATGGAATGCATTAAGTGTACAAAATTCCAAAAAGATTGGATAAAGGAATTCAATTTTATAAAAGCACTTGAATTATATTATTTTGCAATAATCTTCATGTACATTCTTAGCTGTAACTTCATTGCTTCACATTTAATGTAGATGAAACTTGCAAAGTTTAAACCCCTTCCCAAATTTACTATCTCTGCCAACTTTCAGAAGGATTGGATAAAGGGTCCTGGTGGTATAACAATTAACTTATAAATGTATGTCTGACTGTAACATCATTGTAGTCCAACCAGTGCACATGGCATTTGGCAGGGTTGTATATCATACTTCTACAATCATCTCTGCCAAATATCAGAAAGATGTGATAAAGGGTCCCAACTGTATATGCCTGCACAGCATATGCAGAGAAGGAGCCTAAGACAGGGATTCTCTTATGTATCACTGTGGTATAAGGTTGGTTTGTGATGCCAATTGGCCAGCAGAAATTTCAACCAAATATCCTCATTCTGTGCTGTGACCATCCCAACATCTCTCCCCCACTTGTTACTGGGAAGTCAGAAGCCTCTGTTTAGGAAAGAGTCAATAGAGATTTTCCTATGTCCTCTGAGACTGTCACAGTGCTGCAGGATGTGATTGTGATGATAACTGGCCATACTGGATGTGTAAACTATGTCTCCTGATTTCTGGGATGCTATCCCCAAAGTCCCAGTTATGTCCCTTCTATGCACACCTGAGGGCCGCCCCCATGCCCACCTCCAAGCCATTACCAATTGGTCCTGTAAAGCTGGAAACATGCAGTAATTTGCCAATGAATGTGTCTGTCAGTCTTTTGGGTTGCTCCACATCCTCCCTCCTACAACCACTCTCCCTGCCATGCCAGGTGCCTGCCTCTGACTGGCACTGCATGTACTGCTATTCATCTGAATAATGGTCTTCAAGGGGACAACTCCAATTGCTTATAAAATTGGGTCCCTTTATCAAATTGTCCTGTAATTTTGCAGAAAGGACAGGGAAGAAATGTAATACATTCCTTTAAAATGTCATGTAAACAAGATGGAATATACAAATGTTACAACTGGAAATATATTTCCAAGTTAATGTCTTGGACCCTTTATTCAATCTTTTCAAATATTGGCAGTATTTTAAGCTTGGGGAGTGACATAATAATCACAGGATTTATATAAATTAGATGTAAGATAAAGAAGTTGTAGCCATGAATGTGTATGTAGCTTTTCTTAAAATCACAACATTCAATTGCTTCTAAAACCAGTTTCCTTTATCTTATAATTCCAAAAATATGTACACATAGTGCACTCTATTTGGGGTGCAATACCTCCATGTTTCATTGTAACTGAATAAGAAACATGAAAGCTATAGCCAGAAATCAGTTTTTCAGTATTTTCCCTTTATATCAGAAACAAAATTTTGTTTACATTTTTATTTACATTATTATTATTAGTTGTTTTCATTATTGCAATAAAGATAACAAAAACAACAATTTTCATTATCATTATTGTAATAATGAAAATTACATGCACACCCTTGGTGTCCAAGATAGGACGCTCTGATCTAAAGACTGAGCTGATTCTCCCAAATGGTGAGAATTTTGTGGGAAGGGAGTGGCCTAGAGATGATCATCTTTCTGTTATGCTGGCATAGCTGAATGTAATACAAGGTTAACCAGTGAACAGATGTCCTGTGAATATATATATATATATATATTTTAATTTTATTTGTATGCCGCCCCCTCATGCCTACGGCATCTCGGGGTGGCTTCCAACAAACATAAAACAGTATAAACATCATTAAACTATATTAAAATCAAATAAATTCAATTTATATATAAACAACTAAAAACACTAAACCACCCCCTCATATAAAAATTCAGCCCCTTTTCCCCTCCCCCCTCTGAAGGCCTGGGAAAACAGCTATGTCTTACTGCCCCGATGGAAGGCCATCAGTTTCAGGGCCAGCCATGCTTCCTCTGGGAGGGAGTTCCATAGTCACGGTCCAGTCACTGAGAACGCTTGCTCAATTGTAGCCCCCCGCTTTACGCGGGGGACCTCCAGGAAGGCGCCCCAGGTGGACCGAAGGGGCCATCCTGAGTTGTGGAAGGCGAGGCAGTCCCTGAGATATCCAAGTCCAAGACCATATAGGGCCTTATAGATCAAAATTAACACCTTGAATATGCAGACAGCCTGTAACAGAATTCTGGGGTTTGTTTTGCCTGATTCATTGTAGTAAAGTAAAGTGTTAGTTTTGAGTCACACAAGCTGTTGGCATTTGGGAGACACTCCCTCACATCTTCCCCACTCCCCACAGCCAAGGAAAGGTCAAGATTTGACTGGTTTAGCTCAGTCCCCGCAGTAGCCAGTGGTGATTTCCTATTCATTCAGGAGAACCAGTTGTTAAAAGTCTACCAGAATGTACGTAAAGGGAGTGGGGAGTGTGGCACTCAACTCTTGCAGAACTGATTGTTTAGTTATAATGTCAACCCTAACTGAAGCCCTAATGTGAGAGAAGCCCTTCTCATGAAATCCACTTGTGCAGCATTAAGTATCTATAAACACCTACTCTATGGGGCCTCTAATTTCAGACACTTGCATGAACAGAGTTTTTTTTTTGGCAAAGTTTGGAAGTGTATCGCCACCATTTTTGTTCTCCTCGTCTAACCTCTGGGGTTAGGCAATTTGGCCTAAAGGAGCTACTTAAAGAAGAAAATGTGAGACCTTTCCAAGATTCAAGAATGTGGATTAACTTTTAAAGGTTAAGCTAGATATAAGAAATATGGAAGGATAAATGGGTGGGGAGTGGAATCCAATTGGCAGAAGAAGCAGGACAGTGCCAACAATATTTCAACTTCCAAGTCTGGTTCTGCTGCCAGAAATTGTTTTTAAAAAATAGATTTCCAACATGGTTACATCTAGCCTTGGTTACATCTATCAACAACTCATTGTTCACTATGGATAAGGATATTTTCAAAACAAAGGATAGTTTAAACCATTCTCTATGCTCACTCTATTAGCAAAACACATGACTTGTAACTGCATTTCACATGGAATCAAGCTTTGTTTCAATCACATTTGACCATAACTTGGTTTGAAAATTATTTCAAACCCTATTATTATCAGAAACAGGGCTGGGTATCAGGAACATGGATAGAAGAATGGGATGTTTTCTCACTTAAGAGCCATATGTCAATGTCTCTAAATCAGGAGCTAGAGATAGTGAAACATTTCTCAGACTGTTTTCTTTGATCTATTTCAGCTTTGATATACAGGCAGAATGAGTCACTGGATGGCTTCATGGGACTATCACAAGAAAACCTTTCACTCTTATCTCAAATAATGTTCAAATTGCAGTCAGGCAGTGCTGAAATGGAAAAGCACCACAAAGATACAGATAATGATTCCGACATTAAGGTATAGAGGGGGAAAGTACACCTTGAGAATCCCAGAATCTCATTACTCTAGTAGCCTCCAGAGTTTAGCTTGTTGATGTATAGTTCATGAAAAGGCAAACCTTAGGACAGCTCATTACTAAAATCGAGTAATTCAGCCACATTTTAATGACCCTGCCATTTTAAGCTTTGGAGACCAGTTTGCACCCTACTTTGAAAAATTATGTCTGGCTTGTATTCCCGGTTAAGAACATCAGAGTCATCTGCTGTTAATCAAGGAATGACAAATTACAATTTTCCTCCAGTTCATTTTTACTTGAAACCTAGCATTTGTATGCCGGTGTAGCAGATGTTAGCATATAGAATAACACTACAATATTTGTGAAATTGTTAGTTAATGGAAAGAGATCTTTAAAAATATTTGAAAATTGTTGATAGATTTTACATTTCTGCAACTGGTGTTTTGGTTTCCTTAAGGTCTGAGTGCGCTTTGGCTCAAAACAGTACATTCCACATCTTAGAAATGTTAAGGGATAAATTGAAGCTATAATTCAGTGATGGGAAACCTTCAGCGTGTGGACCAAATCCAGCTCACAACTGTGTTAATTTGGCCCCTTTCATTTCTTTGATCGGGCTCATAAATCGAGTTCCTGCCCTCAAGTGCTGAAAGAGTGATCTAGGGAAAAGGAGAACGTTCAGGGCATGGACTGAAGGACAGGAGATAAATCTATGGCATAGACCCTACATTCTCCCATCCTGAGCATCTCCATCCCTTACTGCTATCTGGCCCACAGAGGTTGTATTAATTTTCAGAGTGACCCACAAAATGGAAGAGGTTTTCCACCCCTGCTATAATATATTGCAGAGGCGGACAAATGGCAGTTCAGAAGCCACTTAAGGTTCTTGGGCACTTGTACTGCGGCTCTTGCCAGAAGTGGCTACCTGGGGGAGTGTCCATGGGGCTTCCTTAAGAGAAAAAGAAGCCGAGCTGCCATTTTTAAAAAAAAAATTATTTCAATCCATTTATACCCTGCCCCTCTCACCCAACGGTGACTCGGGCACCATTTCAACTGTGGGAGCACTGAGAGTGTGTCTTGTGCCACTATTGCTGTTGCCTGAACCTCCCAGATCACCTGGGAGTCAGAACTTCGATGTGAGGGGAGAGCTGGCGGAAGCCATGCTGTCCTGTCCCCCTGGCATTGGGAGAAGATGTGATTGATGTAATGTGTCTGCAGCTTTTGGCAATACAAAAATATTGGGATGCAGTTCTTGGGTTTGGGAACTTTGCCCACTCCTGATATATACTATCTGATAAATACTACGGTTTAAATTGTTGCTGTAATACAGAACCTATGCCAGGACCCACTACAGTCCTATAATATATAATCCCAATGGAAACTTCTCCTGTCGTTGTTGGGCCCAGACAGGCCCATGAAGGTGTGGGAGAACAAGTCCACTGCTACAGTGAATTAAAAAGATGACTCATAGGTGTCTGCTTTAGACTGCAAGGGAGCAGTCCTGGGGGCTGTAGGGATGGTAAAACAGGTTGGGGTTCACCGGGTAGTTATCCAGGGAGTGACTAGGGAACAGGGGAAAGGGTGGGAGTCGGGAGAAGGGAGGGAAGGGGGTCTGCAGAAATAGGAATGCAAAGGTGGGAAGGATGGGGATGGGGAGGGAGGAAGACAAATCAAGATCAGCAAAGAAAATAAAAGCTGCAAGAAGTGTTGTAGGGCAAAATAGGAGGGAGGGTATATAAAAAGAAAGAAAACGTTTAGAGTATAGAATTTAAAAGCTGGCGGTGTACTGGCAGCAGAATTAAGATACTGCAAATCAGATGATAAAAACAGGAAAATCAACACGTGAGAATTTCAGGACCATTTTGCTCATGAGGGAAACCTTGTATAAATTGCTTTTCTTGAAGTACAAATGCAATGGATGTGTTGGGTCAAGCTGGGGGACATCTTTATTTCTAAGAAAGAGGGAATATTGGATCAAAAGCAAAAGATGTACTCAAGGGTGAACATATCAAAGACCCTTTTCAAGCAGGCAAGGGTGCATGGGGTTAGCGCAGCGCAGTGGGTGTGTGGTGTGTGGGGGTGAATTCCCATGGACCCCTACCTATCTCCACACACGGAGCATCCATCATTGGCACCCATTGCACCGTGCGTGGGTGATGGGTGGAGGTGGGTGGAGCGCGAGAAGATGCATGCACTCCCACCCACCGGTTGCAGCATTCTAACAGATGCCTACCTCCCCATTCCCCCACACCCACCATGGCAATTGCAAGGATGCCCCCCCCCCCCACCTGCACACATGGGCGAGGGGGAGAGGGGCATGTGTGCAAAAAGGCTCAAAGTCCTGACTATCAATGTCAAAGGAATGAACAGCCCTGTAAAAAGGAAGAGGGTCTTCATCTCCCTGTAAAAAGATTCTCCTATTATAGTCTTTTTACAGGAAACACATCTAAAGAAAAATGATGAGAAATACTGGGCACTCTCTGGACACAGTCACTGTATGTCTCCCTGTTATTGTTGAAGAATAATTTACAGATAAAGAAGGCAGGTATATATTAGTAAAAGGATCCCTAAAAGGCAAAGTCCTAGGCTTGGCCAATGTATATTAACCAAATCAAGGGACCCCTCCTTTTTGAACAGTTTTTAAAGGACCTACAGAACTTTAGAGGTGATGTTATATTTGGGGGTTAATTTCACAAACTGTTCAATCCCGTAACAGATCATTCAATAGTGCATAAAGGGAAATAAAGGGGAACAAGTACAAAATTGGTGGCATCATCTAGAAAATGAAGACTTGTTTGATGTCTGGAGGGAGATGAATCCAAGAGGCAGAGATTATTCCTATTACTCTGCTGTTCATGGGTCTTATTCCAGGAAAGATATTTTTTTTGCTTCTAGGACCTTGGTCAATTTAGTTTAAAAAGTGAGTATAGGAGTCATAACTTGGTCTGATTATTCCCCTGTATATGTTGAACTACAGGACTAAGAATCTATGAAAAAACAAGGAGTCTGGGGTTTGAACATGGCCTTCCTGTAATAAAAGACTTAGAAAAATCTTTTCGGAATCAGTAAAAAAAAGATTTCTAGGATGCAGGGAAAGCAGTAATGAAAGAAAGCCACATACCTTAAGAAGATTAGAATTATTCAGGAGGAAAATCAGATTAAAGATTGTCTGAGTTGGAACACAAACATAGCACACATGGTTTAAAAAGTTTATAAGAAAATATTTGCGATAAGACGGAAAAGAAACTTGCTACAAACAAGGAAGGCAGAGCAAACGCGTAGTTATATAAAAGACATATACTATGAAAAAGATGATAGTGCACCAGACAGGCTTAGCCAGAAAAGTAAAAAAGAATCAGGAAAAACCATCTGTCACTTGTATTATAAACAAAGAGGGAGAATGAGTAGGGATGTGGGAACAGAACGGGGTTCGGCCGTTTGGTCGTTCGGTTCGAAAACCAAGTTTGTGTTCAGTCGTTTGGTTCAAAAACCTAGTTTGGGTTTGTTTGGCGGTTCGGCGGAGTTCGATCCCACAGAACGTTCGGCAGAGGTCAGACCTGCAAGGCTTGGGCCACTCCAGGGACTTCCAGGGGAGTCTGTGGCAGCATGGCAGGCCATCAGAGACGCAGTAGCAGCAGCAGCGACTGGGAAGGCTTGGTGCTTGGCATCCCGGGTTGCCTGGGCAGGCAAGCTTGGCACTTGGCCCCTGGAGGTGCCCGTGGCAGCATGGCAGGCCATCAGAGACCCAGCAGCAGCAAAGACCGGGAAGGCTTGGCACCCCAGGTTGCCTGGGCATTGCAGGCTGGCAGACCTGCAGTTCTGCTCGCTCTATGCTGGCTGGGTTCTCCATTTCTAGTTGCCATCATGGCAGGCTGTAGCTGGCTGGCTGGCCCGCCACATGAATCACCACTGGGCAAGACTACTTGACCAATTTGCAGAAGAGTTGGTTGAGATCTGGTGAGTAGGATGCCAGCCTGCAATGCCCAGCCCCATATGGGGAGGGAGGAGGCTGTAGGAGGGAGGATGTGGAGCAACTCAAAAGACTGACATGACAGACACATTCACTGGCCAATTACTACATGTTTCCAGCTTTATAGGACCAATCGGTAGTGGCTTTGGGGCAGGCATAGGGGGTGGCCCTGAGGCAGCCATCAAAGGGACACAATCAAATCACAATAATCACAATCACATCCTGCAGCACTGTGACAGAGGACATAAGACAATCTCTATTGGCTTTTTCTAAACAGATTCTTCTGACTTCCCAGTAACAAGTGGGGGACAGATATTGGGATGGTCACAGCACAGAATTAGGATATTTGGTTGACATTTCTGCTGGCCAATTGGCATCACAAACTTATCTTATACCATAGTGACACATAAGAGAATCCCTGGCATAGACTTCTCTGCATATGCTGTGCAGGCATATAAAATTGGGACCCTTTATCACATCTTTCTGATATTTGGAAGAGATGATCATGAAAGTGTGATATACAGCCCTGCCAAAGTTCATGTGCCCTGGTTGGACTACATAGATGTTACAGTCAGATATACATTTATAAGTTAATTCCTCTGTGATCGACTAGGGGAGGAAGCTGGAATTGAAGGCTGGCTGGCATGGGTGGGGCAGCGGCAGAGGCCCGGACAGGGCTTGGTGGCAGGCACTCCCATTTGGCCGGGTGTTGCAGGCTTGGCTTATATTCAACAGAACTAACGAAGCTCTACTGCCAATTGGTCAAGCCTTGCCCAGTTGTGAATCACATGGACACCAAGTAGCAGACATTGGATTGCCAGGTCACAAAACCATGGCACATCAGAGGCAGCATTGGCAGAAGCAGACATTAGATTTGCCAAGGCACAGAACCATTGGCACAGCAGAGAAGGCAGAAGTAGGATTTGCCTGTGCGGAGCACCCATGGAGCCAGGGCGGTAGGATTTTACAGGGAAGAGCTCCCATACAGCAGCAGATGGCAGCAGCAGGATTGCATGGGCACATTTGGATTTGCCAGGGCAGAGCACCCATGGACCAGCAGACAGCAGCAACGGGATTACCAGGCAAGTGGGGCATATCACCCATGGTTGCCAGGGCAGGCAGGCAGCCAGCCACTTTGGCATGAGAAACAGGCAGGCTGGGGCAGGGTTTGAACTTTGCTCACAGGGTGGGCAGACAGGCAGTGTGGCATGAGCAGAAGGCAGGCAGACAGAGGCAGGCTTTGATCACGCGAGAGATCCAGTCACATACGCGGGCCGAGATCATCTAGCCAGAGGCTAGGGATGTGCACCAGAGCACCATTTTCATTATTGTCTTTTTCATTATTGTCATTATTGATATCGATACCAATTTCAAACAAAGATTTTATTTTCATTATCATTATCGATATCATTTGGTCTCATGATCTCGCAGTCCAAGAACTGGAAATGGTATTTCGATCATGTGTGTTCTCGTCTGCAGTGTCTGCCTGGCTTGTGTGAAGTGAAGTGTGAAAAATTGGTTGTGAGCTTGCGTGTGTGTGTGTTGTTTGTGTGTGTGTGTGTGTGTGTGTGTGTGTGTGTGTGTGTGTGTGGTTGAGATGGAAGGTGAAGGAAGTAGTGGTGTTGGTGGGGGAAAAAGAAAAATGAAGTTGAGGAAGTTCAAGGTGGAGGAGGAAGAAGTGGAGGCCTAGCCTGGACCATCTGGTGAGGTGGTGGAGGTGGGCTCCTCACCAGAGGAGGAAGAGTGCACATAAGGTGCCACTGCTGCCAGGTTTGTAAAATTTATTTTTGTTTATTGTTACATATATCTTTGAGGACAAGAAGAATACTATCCTTTAGAGTGAGCTCACTGGTGTGCAGGTGGGTGGGTGGTGGGCAGTCAGGCACAAACAGTGGGCATCAGTGGGTGGCAGTGGATGGGCAAGATTTGCATGTGTTTTATTTCTGGATCTGCCAGAGAGAGATTGGTGTGTGTGTGTCTCTTCCAGCAGTCTGGCACGAGCCGCAGCACCCACCCAGACATGTGCCAGCCAGGGTCTCAACTTGCCAACACTGGCACTGTCGCCTTGTGCCTCGGTTTCCATAAAAGGAAAATGTGCTTAGTGGTCCAGGCCTGACATGATCTGGTCTGGATATAGGGTGCTCTTTTCCAATATGTGGAATTCAAGTTTACACTTTGCTAATAAACCAGCCAGCTCAGCAAAGTATAGTAAAGACCAAATCATTTATATAAATGAGGCTATGAGACTTATGAATATTATAAAATATGAAGCAATAGTTTACTTAAGTTCAAATAAAGACATAGTACAAAAGAAACAGTGTCAGTTAAA
>QEPC01007003.1:940932-954294 GCA_003113815.1 Sphenodon punctatus
AATAACTTTTTATTTTCCTGATGGATATTTTTCAAACTTTGTGGATATGATGGTCCTCACAATTTACAGCCATGATGAAATTTTCAGAAACGTAGGTCAAGCGGTTTTTGCAAAATTGGGGCTTCAGCAGTCGCCTGTTTATAATGAAGAGTGGCTGTACATTTAAGTATTCAGGCAGCTGCCGCTGCCTGAAAATACAGCTTGTCAGATTCCTACCTGACATCATCAGCACATGGAGCGTATTAGTTCCAAGATCTTCCAGCAGGGTCTCAACTTGCAGACATCCCCCAAGGAGGGCAGAGCTTGTGTCTGTGTAGGTGTGCCAGAGAGAGAGAGAGAGACTGTCAGTCTTCTGACAGAGGCATAAGCGGGCATTGGCAGGTGCACTGCCCGCTCTCACAGACAGATCGCTGCATGGGGGGAAGCCTTGGGAAGCTGAGTTGTGATATATAATACTTGGTTACATATTTCGGTTGGTCTCTTTGAAGCCCTCGAGTGGAGAGGTGTGTTCAGCTTGTAGAAAGATCGCCCTGGGGGGCACGGGCAGACTTGCAGATAGCGCCCCAGGTAGAGCAGTCAGCCAGGGATATCATATTTCCTGTGAGGGGGTGCCAGAGAGAGAGAGAGAGAGAGGCTCTTTGGCAGCGGGCATCAGGCAGCGGGTGCTGGTGGGCAGAGGGGCTCTTTCACTAGCTTCAGAGGGCATCTGCAGGTGGGTGCAGAGGAGTAGGCTGGTGGGGGGGGGCAGAATGGCGGGCAGGCACCGGTGACCACTGGCCAGTCAGGAACAAGCAGCAGCAGCACCCAGATGATGGTTCTTGGGACTTGAGTGACTGCTTCTGCATGCTGTGGAATGACAGCCCCCCTTGACTGGAACAATGGCCCAGGCCAAAACCCTGATGTTGGGTCCTGAGACTGGAGTGCCAACTTAATGGATGCAGTGGACAGACAGCAACCCATGACTAGAACATAGGCCCCAGAACCCTGGTGGTGGTCCTGGAGCTGGAGTGACTGCTTCTTGATGCAGTGGAATGACAGCTCCCTGTGAGCGGATTGATGGCCCCAGAACCGTGATGGTAGGTCCTGGGGCTAGAGTGGCAGCTTCTGGATGCAGGGGATGGATAGCCCTCCCTGCCTGGAATGTAGGCCCCAGAACCCTGATGGTGGGTCCTGGGACTGGAGTGGCTGCTTCTTGATGCAGTGGAATGCAAGCCATAGGAGTTAAATGATGTCCCTAGAATTAGTGCTTGATTGGGCACACTTCATTTAATCATGCGATAGGTGGTAGCAGGTACAGGAAGGCACACAGCCAGGCACATAATTACATTGTGTGTTATTTATTTTCCATCTCATTCTGGTAGGTTTGATGCTAGATGTGGGCGTTGAGAATGAGCACAGATGAGATCTCTTGTTGGTTCTGGCAGGTGGCAGCTTGAGCTGGATACACCTCTTCCCCTCCACCCTCACATCTCTCATTGTAGCGGGGATCCTCTCTCTCTCTCTCTCTCTGGCCATATACTGCAGGTGACAGCATGGGTGGGATCGTGTCTGTCTCCCCTTCTAGCAGTGGGGAGATTTTCTCTCTCGCCATGAGCAGCAGCTTGCTACCTTGTTACAAAAGGTTCTTTGCACTGGATCTCATCATTCTCACCACATCACCCTGCGTTCCATCCCCACATGGACTTGTCTTATATCCCTAAAAAGGGTTGGATGGAACTGTCACTCTGAAAGGGAGAATGCTTCTTATCCTAGAGAGGAGCTCAAGGACATCAGGACAGGCCATGGTGATGGGCGGTTAATTGGGCACTAGCAGAAGGTTGGTACCTCATAAAGAAAAGGTGGAATGACAGCTCCCTGTGAGNTGCACAGAGAGCCTTTTTCCAAACACCCGAACCGAACGTGACCGAACTGAATGGCCGAACCTGAACGCAGTGAATGGACCAAACAGCCAAACCAAATGGGCAAACCAAACCAGACCAAACCGAACGGCCGAAACCAAACTGTGACCTGGTCACTCATCCATAGTGGCAGCAGCAGTAACAGCATCAGGGCATGTTTCTTTCTGTTGGTGCCAGAAAGAAAGAGAGAGAGAGACAGAGAGAGAGAGAGAGAGAGAGAGAGGGGCTCTCTGGCAGCAGGTGATGAAGGAAGAGGAGGAGCAGCAGTCAGTTTGGAAGGTGGGAGTCTGGCAGCAGCAGCATCAGGACATGTTTCTGTGGGTTGGTGCCAGAGAAAGAGAGCGAGGAAGGGCGGGTGCCAGGCAATGGGAGGGAGGGACAGCACCTCAGCACAGCAGCAGCAGTCAAACTGAGGAGGAGTCCCATCCCAAGACTGCCCAAAGCATGGGATGGCGTGTGCCACTGCACCATCAATCCATGTCCAGGGGCAGCTCGGGGAATCCCAGCAGTGGAAGGTTAACCTTTATAAAAAGCAACTGCTCAGCCGACTTGGCCCCCAGTCTCAGACAGTGCACAAACTGCACTGCACCTCCCTGGGATCATCTGCCCGCACCAACTAAAAATGCACCCATATGGAGGATTTTTTGCCCCCTCCTGCCTTGTGGCCCGCACCGGGTGACGTACCACTGACAGCGCTGCTGGGAGGGGCAGAACATGGTGGCGACACAGCTCTTGGATGGACAGCCATCACCTCAGCACCAGACATCTCCTCCACAGGACTAGAATCTGCCTCGCTGTGCCAAATCATAGTGATGTCCTGTGAAGGGGAGTACTGTGACCCTGAGGCTGATCAACTGCCCATGCTGCTGCCACTCTCCCTGTGCCCCCTATAGCTGCTTCTGCTACTGCTGTTGCTGCTCCTCTCCCTGCTGCCATTGCCCAGGGATCAGGCCCTGCCTCTAGCAGCCAGGGTGGGATCCACCAGTCCTGGACTGCTGTGGGTCACATCAATAATGGGGGACAATGTTGGCTCATGATCAACATCTGACTCAGAAGCACCTGTACCTGCTACTGCAGCTGCAGCAGCGACAACTGCAGCCTCCGAGACTGCAGGCCTTCCAGTGCCCTTTGTGGCACTGGATGACCCTGGCAGGAGATGACGCCGAACCACACCTCAGGTGCCACTTCTGGGAGCCTCTAAAGCCTGACTGCCAAAATTAGGCTGGTGCAATTTTGGGCATGGTGATGGGCTTGGGCTGCTGCTGATGCCTGCCACTCCACTGTCATGGCCCCTGCCACCTCTGTCACATGCACCATTGCCTGCTTTATGGGCAGCAGACCGGCCTCTCCTGCTTCCCTTCGCCATTTCTCCTACCCAAAGAATGCAGAGGAAGATTTTATATTTTTAAAATTGATTTATTCAATTTTTAAATTTAATATTATATATATCTACACTAAGTCTGACTGCTATTAACTATTCTAAAACCTATGGAACTAAATGGAGCTGACCCGAGCTGTTTTAGGAGCGACGAGGTAGAAATTTGATAGATAAATAAATAAATAAATAAATAAATAAATGGAATATTATATGATATCTACAAAGGCCTAGTCCTACAAACACACTATAGAATATTAAAACTGTTTCCCTACACACTATCTCTATCTATTCTCTACAACTAAGCTAACTCCTACATCTATCTATCTATCTATCTATCTATCTATCTATCTATCTATCTATCTATCTATCTATCTATCGGGATGGGGGGAAACACAGACAGCTCACAACAAAAAACACAGGGAGGGGTACAAAACTGAAATGAAACCTAAATCAATCTAATCCTACTCTAAATAAATCCAAAAACAGGGAAAGGGAATCAGGGATGGAATATATATGCTAATGCTAGAAGTCTAAAAAGTAAGATGGGAGAATTAGAGTTTATAGTGCTAAATGAAGATCTAGACATTATAGGCATCACAGAGACCTTGTGGGATGACGATAACGAATGTGACACTGTAATACCAGGGTACAAGATATATTGAAAGGACAGAGGAGATCGTGTTGGTGGTGGGATGGCTCTGTATGTTAACGACAGCACTGAGGCAAGTAGAATAAAAATTTTACAGGATGCAAACTGTTCCCTCAAATCCCTATGGATTGAAATTCCAGGTATCAAGCAGAAGAGTATAGCAGTGGGGCTATACTATCAACCCGCTGACCAGAATAGAGAGACTGAGTGATTATGCAATGCTAACAGAGATTAAACAGGCTACTAAAACTGGGAACGTAATAATAATGAGTGACTTTAACTATCC
Organism: Sphenodon punctatus; assembly: GCA_003113815.1. Lineage (NCBI taxonomy): Eukaryota > Metazoa > Chordata > Lepidosauria > Sphenodontia > Sphenodontidae > Sphenodon > Sphenodon punctatus. The sequence goes on from QEPC01007003.1 coordinate 945,144, forward strand.
CAATATTGACTGGGTGAATGCCTCCTCGGGGTGGGATGTGGAGGTAAAATGTCTGGAAGCCATAAATGACTGCTTTTTTAGAGCAATTGGTTCCAAATCAACGAGGGGAGGAGTTACTTTAGATCTAGTCCTAAGTGGCACACAGGAACTAGTGCAAGGAGTAAGTGTGGCCGAGCCACTAGGCAATAGCGATCATAATATCATCAAATTTGACATAGTTGCTGGAGGGAGAAAGTTAATTAAAAGTACAGCACTGGCTTTTAACTTTAAAAAGGGAGACTATGCCAAAATGAGGTAGCTAGTTAGAAAGAAACTAAAAGGCACAGTTGAAAGGACTACATGTTTGCAAGAGGTATGGAGGCTGTTGAAAAGCACCATCTTGGAAGCCCAGATTACATGCATCCCACAAGTTTAAAAAGGTAGGAGGAGGACTCAACGTGCTAAATGGAGACACAAAGGAGGCTATTAGAGCCAAAAAGGCATCTATTAAGAAATGGAAAGCTAGCCCCAATGAAGAAAATACAAAGGAGCATAAAAACTGGCAATGTAACTGTAAGGTGCTAATAAGGCAGGCCAAGAAAGAATTTGAAAGGAGACTTGCTAAAGAGGCAAAAACAAATAATAACACCTTTTCCAAGTATATCAGAGGCAAGAAGCCTGCTAGGGAGTCGGTTGGGTTATTAGGTGAGCAGGGAGTAAAAGGGGCACTCAGGAAGGATAAGTACATTGCAGAGAAGCTAAACGAGTTCTTTGCTTCGGTCTTCACTGTGGAGGATGTTGGGGAGATACCCATACCAGAACCCTACTTTGTAGGTGATGAATTGGATGAACTGTCACAAATCAGCGTGACCCTGGAGGAGGTTCTAGAGCAAATTGACAAGCTTATTACAGACAAATCAGCAGGGCCAGATGGTATTCACCCCAGAGTTCTGATGGAACTCAAATGTGAAATTGCAAACCTACTTGTTGTAATTTGTAACCTAACGTTGGCATCTGGGACTGCACTTGAGGACTGGAGGGTGGCAAATGTACCCTCAATATTTAAAAAGGGATCCAGAGGTGATCCTGGGAACTACAGACCAGTAAGCTTGACGGCTGTGCTGGGCAAAATGGTGGAAACTCTTGTTAAGAACAGAATCACTGGGCGTATTGATAAACATGACTTAATGGCAAAGAGTCTGCATGGATTTAGCAAAGGGAAGTCATGCCTCACTAATCTCTTGGGATTCTTTGAGGGTGTAAACAACCATGTGGACAGGGGAGACCCAACAGATATAGTGTACCTGGATTTTTAGAGAAAACTTTTGTTAAGGTCCCACATAAATGACTCTCGAGAAAATTAAAAAGTCATGGGATAGGAGGTAGTGTTTTGCTATGGATTGGTAACTGGGAAGCAAAGAGTGGGACTAAATGGCCAGTTTTCACAATGGAGGGATGTAAAAAGTGGTGTGCCCCAAGGATCTGTACTGTGACCAGTTCTTTTCAATGTATTCATTAATTATCAGGAAAAGAGTGTTAAGAGTGAGGAAATCAAATTTGCAGATGACACCAAGTTATTCAGAGTAGTCAGAACATGAGCAGACTCTGAGGAGCTGCAGCAAGATCTTACAAGACTGGATGCCTGGGCATCTAAATGGCAGAGGAGATTTAATGTGGACAAGTGCAAAGTGATGCAAATTGGGGAAAATAATCCATATATGAGTACCCAGTGCTGGGTACTAAGCTAGGAGTTACCACTCAGGAAAAGGATCTGGGAGTGATTGTGGATAATACACTGAAATCCTCAGTCCAGTGTGCCACAGCAGTCAAAAAAGCAAATAGAATGTTAGGAATTATTCGCAAGGGAATAGAGAATAAAACTGAGGATGTCATTTTTTGTTTTTTGTTTTTTTTATATTTTCTTTTTAAAAAATTAAATACAACTCTATTTTCAGGATCTTGTCCAGGGTTCCAGTTCCTAAGATGAGGATTTTGGTCTGGACAGTTTTCATCTGGAGTATATTTTGATGCTATTCCCAAAATAATTCCAAGTGCAATAAAAAATGAAAAGCTAGAAATGGCAAAGCAAATGAGAGTATTTTTGTGTCTTTTCTTCCTGCTGGCTTCTGCTTGACGGCGCTGCTGTTCTGGTGAGGACACAAACGTTGCATGGGCTTCTTGTCTTGCAGATGTAAATTTGGCTGAAGGTTGACTCTTTGGTGGCTGCGGCGGATGAAGTGGAACAATCCTTCCTGGAACATAGCCAGAAGATCTATGGCTGTTTCCATTCTGAGGTTGGAGAAAAACAGGGGAACTTCCCCTGTGATCAGTGTCTTGCATGTTATAAGGTCACTTGGTCTCGGAAACGAGCGGAGGGCAGGGCGGCGCGGTCAGGGCGGAGGTGGCTGCGGCATGCTGATGTTCCCAGGTGGGCACCCAGCGCAGCCTCCCCGCCTCGGCTGCTTCCTTTGCGCAACTAGCAGTGACTCCTTCACTAGGAGGGAGGGAGGAAGGGAGGGGAACTAACCCACCCCAGCCCCCTCTTGAAGTAACACGGCTCCGCCCGGCCCCGCCTGGCGGCCCCGCCTCTAAGCGCTCTCTCCTCCTCCCCCAGGCGCAGCGAGGGCTGGGCCGGAGAAGCACGGCTGGAGCTTGCTGGTGCCTCGCTCCCTCCTGCCAGGCACAGAGCAAGCAGCACAGGCCTGCCTGGAGGCACCCGGTTGGACGCAAGGGACACAGGGGCATCGCCCCCGATCTGTCGAGGATGTCATAATGCCTCTATGGTGCGACCGCACCTTGAATATTGTGTGCAGTTCTGGTCACCTCATCTCAAAAAAGACATAGCGGACCAAGAAAAGGTACAGAGAAGGGCAACAAAAATGATCCAGGGTATGGAACAGCACCCGTATGAGGAGAGGCTTGATAGGTTGGGGTTCTTCAGCTTGGAAAAGAGACGGTCAAGAGGAGATATGATAGAGGTCTATAAAATCATGAGTGGTGTGGAAGCTGTAAACGGGGAATGGTAATTTACCCTCTCAACTAGTACTAAAACTAGAGGACACTCCATGAAACTCATAGGTGGCAGAGTAAAAACAAACAAAAGAGAGCATTTTTTCACTCAGCATACAATTAGGCTGTGGAAATTACTGCCAAAGGAGGTGGTCAAGCTCAGCAGTATAGCTTAGTTTAAAAGAGGTTTGGACAAGTTTCTAGAAGATCGGTCCATTAGCAGCTATTAGCCAGATAGGACTGGGGAACAAAATCCTTTACTGTCGGGAGCCTGGGGATGATCCACAGGAAATGGCATGGTGACCTGTTGGGTGCTTCTCCCAGGTCCCCGTGATTGGCCACTGTCCAAGACAGGATGCTGGGCTCGATGGACTATTGGTTTGATCCAGTATGGCACTTCGTATGTTCTTATATACAGGGAGGAGGGGAGGATTCAATGGAGGGGAGGGAGAAAGAACATAGGGAGGAGTAAAAAAATAAAAATAGCACATAAATCTATCTAATCTAATCTAAATAAATGAAACTATGGAGGTAAACATGTGGTAATGGGTGAAATAGGAGGAGGATGGCAATGGATTGGGAGAAACACAATCTGCGCGGAAAGGGAGAGTTCTGAAAACGCCTGCTGACAGGATCAGTGGCTAGCTCAGAATTATATGGAAGGGGGGGAGAGCAATTACTTTTGTTACTTGCTGTGCCTGCCTTACCACAAGCCCCATTGGCTCTGTGCAGCCTAGCCCATGGTCAATCACAGACTGCCAAGCCAGTGGTCTGAGGAAAAGAGGGATGGTAATTGGGCAGACTAGCTGCTAGTCCAAGCCTCTCCACTCCTCCTCAGCTGCCCCCCCCGGGTCTGCCAGCCAAGTTTTTTTCCACCCAAATGCCGCCTGAACGTGGCCGAACTGTTCAGGGGGTTTGGCGTTCGGCTTGGGCGTTCGGTTTGGCCATCCAAACTGGCTGAGTTCGGGATGAACTCCGAATGTCCAAACCGCGTTCTCACATCCCTAAGAAGCATGCTGGGGAGGCACATGATTCTGCAAAGTACAAGCTAAGACACTGGGTGCAGCCACACAAGATGCCTTCTGTGCCTTGGGCAGCCTTACTCCACTCAGGGCAGCCTTACCACATGGTGCAGTGCATTGTGTGGCCGGCGGCTGCCAAATATTCTCCCCACCATGCACACTGCATCCCCAGAAAAAGACTGAGGAGGCAGCACATAGCAGCCTTATCCAAAATGGGGTAAATTTGCCCAAGGCGCTGTAGCTTGTCTGCCCCACTGCAATGCAAGGTCCGCGGCAGGGCTTTTAACAGTGATCACTTACCCAAGTCCCGTGTGGCCATGTCATGGCTAGGGGTAGGATAGTGGTTGTGCCCGGGGAAGGAGGTCAGACAGGGATGGGTGCCCACTTGTGTAGCTGGCACCTTCGCCCACTCCACGCCATGGTGGGAAGTCTGACAGCAAGTCTCCCTGGCTTCCCTGATCTGGGTGTGCGTGTGACCATCTCCCCGGCTCCCTGGCTATGCTTGCCTGCCACGTTGGGGGGGGGGGGGAAGGTGCATGGAGATTGAACCCTCTGCGGCTCATCTGGCTGCACTCAGCACTGAACTGCAATGATGTTTTAATAACAGGCTTGCTGCTATCCATCCAATACATTAGCTATTTATTAAAAGCATTGAATTAGGTCATTAAATTCTGCTTTGAAGAGTCAGCATGGAAAGACACAAATCATGTCAAATAAATGGAAAGTATGAATTACTGTAAGTATGGTAACAGCAACTGAATCCCATTAATTGAATGGGACAGCATAGATACTGTCAGCTATCATCTTGCTCTCCCTCAGCTCCCTGTGCTCCGTACGGCATGGGCACTGCCCCCCCTGCTCCCGCTCGCTTTCTTGGCTGTTTTTGTCTCTGTCCTCCATGTTGGTAGATCTCTGCCATATTGTGCAGTGAGGGAAGGTGTGAGATCAGCTACACACTTGAATCTAGTGTGCAATCCTTTAAGGGCTTCTGGTTGGTGCGGGAGGGCGGGGTGCGAGAATCCACTGTGCCAGTCTTGCCATTGTGATGCTTTTCTCCATAGTGCCAGCAAATCTGTCCCCTGGGTGTGCATGCGGCCCCATTCACACAGGCCAAAGATGCACGTGGGCCCTTCCCCATGCACAGATTTGTCTGCCCCCACATGGAGAATCCTATCTTTTTCTCCGCTGCTCCATGGCTAGCCAAGGGTGGGTAATGCGTGGCTCACAGGAGCACATGCCCCCCCCCCGGCATCTTTAATTTAATTAATTTAATTAATTAATTAATTTATTTACATGATTTGGTACCCCACCCCCTCCTGCCTCTGGCAGCTTGGGGTGTCTAATGAAATATAAAATCATAAGCTTTTAAATCAATCCCAGGTGTCAAACACACACTCCCAACCCATCCCACCCTCACCCATCTTCCCCACCAAACTCCAGGTCAAACAGCCATGTTTTAAAATGATGACAAAATGGGCCCCTTCAGATGGGCACTCGGGTGGGTGTGAGATGCGTGGACCTGCATGGTTGCATCTTGTCTAAAACAAGCATAGAGGTGGAGTGTTCGAGACTGTGAAGGGTCATGTCCTCCATCTCTGGTAAGACAATTGTACAGTCTTTCCTTGAAAATCTCCAGGGAAGGAAATTCCACAATCTGCATAGGCAGCTCATGCCACTCCTTTTTTTCTTTGCTTTTTCATTCCCCCCCCCCCCTCTGGATTTACACTAGCACATTTTCTGAGGAGGTAGTAAGTAACTAACTTGCTTTACCTTTTGTGTGTTCACCTGAGCAGAGGGGTTAAAGCAAGAATAAAGAGGAGCACGTAACATAGCAAACAAGCAGGGTAAAACACGGGTGAGTGAACATGCTTATCTGAACTGGCCTGAAAAAATATCTTCTGTTTGTTTTATCCCCTCTATTCCTCATTTTTCTCTGCATCTCTCAGCCTATCCTTGTCTGCCTGCCCTTCACATTTTTGTACTCCCTGTGCCTTTTTCTTTTTACTACTCACTGCTACAAGTTAGTGGTGATGGGGAAGGGGGATATGCTCACACATTCCAAGCAAGTGCTGACATTAGTGGGGAGAATGCTGGGAAGGAGAGGAACTAATTAACCCTTGCTTTGCACTGCTTTGCACTGCTTCTGGGAAAGAGACAGAGGGAGGCAGTTACTCCAGAGGAACTCTTATTAAGAGCCCCAGGTCTGGCCTGCTTGTCCGGCTTGTCCAGGGGTGTTTACACTTAATCATCCCCATAGCATCTGATGAGTTCTTTCCTCCTTCAAAATAATAAGAATAAGAATAATAAAAAATAGGAAGGTGCCTAGTGGACTTTATGAAGTTTCTGTCGCTTCTCCTCTTTCTGTGTGAAAAGTTCTGTTTGGAGTAAGATTTTGTTTCCCTTGATCTTTTTGAACCTATATTAGAAAGAAAAAAAATCCCTTTCCCTTGACCCTGATTTGGCAAGGCAGATAAGCACATGCCTAACTTTACCTCTCTGCTTAAGTCTAGTCGGAGCTAAGGGAAAAACAGATGCTTAAATATTTTGCCCTAATATTCAGTTTAGGAATTCAGTCCTTTTATACTCTTTATTCTGATTAGTCTCAATGATATTCTCAAGGGACAAAAGCACTTTAAAGTGCTGCTTTCAGAGTGTGTCATGTTAACCTTCTCCTTTTCAGCTTTATACTGGCAACAAAAATACAGTCAAAGTAACTGCACAGACAGTGCCCAGGTACTCCCTGTATCAACTAGAGTAGAAAGGGACTGTGTACTATTACCATTAATTGAATGGGACCGCTATGCTGTTCTCTGCTCAGATGGGGTGGGGGTTCTCAAGCCTATCCTTGTGTCTGCAAACCCCTCCCCTTACTTGGCCAGGTGTTCCCATCTCACTGAGGGGCCGTGATTACTGTGTATGATAAAACAAACAAAAGGGGGAGGGGGGACAATAGCAGAACAACAACCCGCAAAGACAGTCACTGTGAAAACAAGCAAAAAACTAAACTATAGAAAAAATGCTATATAATTAAAACAATCCAAAAAGTTCATAAAAACCATATAGTAACACAAATCAATAAAATATATCAATACAATATATAAATCTAAAATAGATGATAAAACAATGTCTGATGTCCAAAGTCCAAATATATCCATACAATCATGTATACATCCAAAATGAATGATATAACAATGTCTAATAAAAGGCCAAAGTCCAACGCATTTCGAGAATAAACTCTTCTTCAGGGACATTCTGTATAAAAACGTTTGTGTAAATAGGGAATAGTAAAAAGAAAAAAAATCAATTGAACAGCATTCAAAAACCTCTCTGCAGCTAGTAGTTTGTAATGCCTCCCAATGAAGACTGGCAAAGCCAGTTCACCAAGGATGGGACTATCAGTATCGGATTAATCTGATAATGCCGATAATGGGCGGTGTTGGATCAATCTGATAATACCAATAATCATCAGTATTGGAATATCTGATTTTTAACATTGCCCACTGACGTCAATGGTCGCAATGTTAAAAATTGAGGAGGTAGTAAGTAACTAACTTGCTTTACCTTTTGTGTGTTCACCTGAGCAGAGGGGTTAAAGCAAGAGTGGCTTCACTTGCAGTGGCTTCACTTGCATACAAACTGCTATGTTTTCATGTCATGAGGTGGGGGCATGTTGATATAGGGGCTGGGTGGCTCTTGTCATGACTGGAGGACTGGTTGTCCATTTGAACTGTGATTGGACTCAGTGGGTAGAGGGATGGGCAGGTGGGGGCCCATCCACCCACCGGTAGATGGACAGATGGCCTGGTGCATGAAGGCCGTGGAATCCATAGGCACCACCTGTTTGTATTGCTCCCTGTTGAGCCAACATGGGTGGGTGGTCCATGGATGAAGAAGAAGAAGAAGAAGAAGAAGAAGAAAACTTTGTGAGCTTTAAAATCAAACTTTAGATTTTAGGCAAGTGCCTCCCCACCCATTACCTACACATCATGTATGTTGCAGGGCTGCAGTGGCATCTTTTTCAGCCCTGCAACATGCATTATGGGTGGGTGATGGATGGGGAGACACTAGTATAAAAACACCCTCTGTCTCGGCATTGGCTTTCACACCTTCATGGAGATTGTTACAGGATCAAGGCCATATTATTTTCCTGCTTTGATTTATTACTATTATTTCAAAGCTCACATTCACTTAATTAGAAGAAATGTTTGGTTTTGCTTTGTTTTTGATGCAAGCCATTTTGTTAGACAGACTTAGCCAAGCTTACCCAGCTCTAGATTTCAAGAAGAAAATGGAACTACACAAGCAGGCTACACTAAACATCACAAGCATTTTTCATTGGCACTTGACAAATGAGAGTGGAGCTGAAGGAGGTTTAAAAGGGGGAGATTTTTTAAGACATACTATTAATTGATAATCCAATTTTCTTTCGCTCTAGAGAGATTTTAGTCAACTAGTCAGTTTTTGTACAAAGCTTGTCATATTTTAAGCCTCAAAAATCCCAGCGAAAGATAACTCATTTATCTTATTTTCTATTACTTTATTGATTTTATGCCATGCTTGTATCAAATGGTGTGATTACAGTTTTGAAAAGTATCATAGCAATGATTTTTTTTCATGTGTGTCTTCTGACCAAAATTGAGTCTAAGATAAGACATTACGCCATAGTAATAATTACATCTGCTATAGAAGATTTTAGTTGATAAATATTTATCAAAATTAAAAAACAATTTGAGAAAACTCAGCCAGGACTACAATCTGTGTCTCTAATAAAATAAGTATTTCACCCTGCGCTATCAGGACAGGGTGATCTCCCTTCTGTTTTGCACCTCATATCATGGATCTGTTTACTTGAAACCACTTGTATTCTCATTAATCCCTCTGAAATCAATGGGACTTTCAAATGCTTTCTGGAGACCTACTGTGTTAATTTTAGACCTATATCAGTCAAGACTTGGATTCCAGAAGAAACACAAGACAGCAACAAGTTTTTACCATCTAATATAATGGTCAGTAATAGCACATGAGATGGACTACTCTTGGGTTAAAAAAGGGAGCTTCTGGCAGCAAGTCCCCTTCAAACTTCTTTTCCTAGTGTTATCAGGAGACCCCTTTCCACGTGTGACTATTGGGGGTCGGTACTC
>QEPC01007003.1:965055-1006969 GCA_003113815.1 Sphenodon punctatus
ATAATAATAATAATAATAATAAAAAAAGGAATGTTTATTTCAAAGCGACATCAAAGAAAACACACAATGGGATGCACACACACATACATATACTGATCAACACAGCCCTGGTCTGACTGGCGGTTCATGGGGGGAAACACAAGCAGCGGGGGACAGGGGAAACAAAAGTAATGTGGGGAGTGATGGTGGAGGGAACACTGGGGAGACACACACACAAAGAGAAAAGAGCGAGAGAGAGAGATAGAAGCAAGAGGGGAAGTCATGACCAATGGTTACCTCTCCTTGCCATTGAAAAGGGGACAAGCAGCCCACGGATCCAGTGAAGTTCGGGGATGAAAGAAGGGGCAGACGAAAGTCTGGGAGACCCTTTAGGACACAGACTCACACGGAGCGACCCGGATGTGTTTGCATCCAAAGCTTTCTCAATTTCAGAGGGGGAGTGATGTTTTAGGGTTTAGGATAAAGGATTTGGGATAGGCTATGGGGTGCTACAATAGGCTCATAGGGAGGACAAAAGGGATTCCAGGTGTGTGTCCAGACACAACAAAGGGAAGATGCATACAGGGGCTGAGGGGACAAAGGACACATCTCGGCATGAAAGGAGAGCAGTCCGGGGGTGTGTCCAGGTACAGCAAAGGGAAAATGCATAAGGTAAACAGACTGGGGCTGAGGGAACAAAGGACACACCTGGACATGAAAGGAGAGAGGTTTTCAGGTGATTTGGGGACAAAAGGGAATCATGAAGCTGAAGGGTGACACCAAGGTGCATTTTCACCGATCGGGCGTGGGGACGTTGGCTTGTGTGAGGGAAACAAAGGGTGCTCTAGTTTTCCATACCTTTGAGGCCGTTGCTAGTCCAGGTTCTATTCACCAGTGGTTTTTTAAAACAGGGATGAGGCCCTTTCTTAATTGCCATGTACTTACTCAGGGCTTCCTCCACCGGATCACCTTTTCTAAGTGCAGACTGGTTTTTGCATGAAGGGGCTTTTCCCCCCAGGCTCCATTGCAGCTCAGCCATAACCCTGCTCAAGCTCCCCAATGCCCATCGACTCATGTCCCACGTGGTCTTTCTGAGCATGGGAGGCAGTCTTTTGGCGGAGAATTCTGTGTCTCTGGCAACAGTAGGACTCATCAGATGGAGGAATTCCTGTCTTGTATAAAATAGTCAACGTGATCAATGGGGTAGCTATTTAATTTATGCACTTTGATGACTGATAAAGGTGTTGCACTCTGGAATCGAGGGCTTATTGATCTTAACTGGAAATGTATAAGGACAGGGATAAATGCCTGCATTGGAAGAAATAAGGCACAGGCCACCCTGGTGGAATAAGGAGAGCCCTAGCAGCAAGGTACGTACTGTGGCAATAAAAACATGATTCAGAATTTTATCTTTAGAACTACCTGAGGGCCAAGCCATGAAAATTAGATCTCTGCATTTGAAAATCATGACAGTTCCAGATTTCCGGGGTTTTCTTTGGACCCATCTCTAGTTAGGGAGGAAGATAATTCAGCTTTGGGTAGTGATTGTAACTCAATTTCAGTCAGTGAAATGCACTAACGTACACTGTAGCTGAGTGACTATGGCTATATTAAAAGCTGTCCTAATGAAACACATATCAACAACTCTACTTAACCTATACATTTAAAAATAATGTTACATATTTATGACAGTTTATGCTGCTGTGTTCTCCACTTGCACTCAAATAACAGCAGACCGTTGTGTTAATTTTAGACCAATTTCAGACCACATTCACACCTGACGTTCCACACATGTTTTGGTTCCAGGTAAGAATCCAGAAGCCAAAACCTGTGCAGGGTCAGTCGGGTGTGAACACCCCACCCCTACGGCTTTGGCAGGGATCATCTGGGAGATTGCAGACTGCATTTTCCCTACTCTTCAATCTCCCAGATGAAATTGGGCAAAGCTGTACGGGAGGGAGGCATTCACTCTCGATGAACCCCGCACATGTTTTGACTTCTGGATTCTTACCCAAAACCAAAATGTGCAGAACATCAGGTGTGAATGTACTTTCAGTCAAGAGTCTCATTCCCAAAGAAACACAAGACAGCAACAAGTTTTTACCATCTAATACAAGCCATCTTCAATATCTTGGCTTCATTTCATATGTAGGTCATGCTCTAAGGTCTTTGTCTATTGTGTCTCATCATCTGAGGTGTGGGTGCCCTAAATTCCTTCTTCCAATTAGTTTCCAATGTAAGTTTCAGCCTTTCTTCCAATTAAATTCAGTCCTGGACAAGCAAGCCTCCATTTTGAACTTTTCTCTTTCTGGTGGTTATCCAATCAGGCATTTTATACAGTCATTTTCTTTTCTTTTCTCTTCTTTTCATTTTTTAAATTTACTTTATTATTTCATTCACAGTATCTTTCCTAAACATCCTCCAACAAAGCCATTTAAAAAAAGAAAAGAAAAAAGTTGTGTTAAATTGCTCTATGTGAAGTGCTCTGAGTGCCATGGCAGGGGGGAGCTATATATAAAAAAAAAAAAAATAATTAAATCATCAATCATCATCATAATCTGTATATTGAGACTGTTTTCTTAAAGCACAGGTTTCCAAACTGTAGATTACAAGCTGGAATCACATTGCTATTACACAGGGCACAATTATGTACCATGAAAGTGGAGACCTTTAATTTCACTAGTGGAAAGATTGTACCAATTGTCTTCCATTTTCAGATGTTTGGTTCCTTCTTTGAAATCTCTTCTCAATGGCATACAACTCCTCAATGTGTATTGCCATCAGACATGATGGAATTTCCTAAGTAACAAAATTCTTGAAAATAATGAGAGGTTACCAGACTAGAGGTTTTGATCCCAGGATCACACCATCTGCAAATTGAGTCAAAAACTCAATTGATATTTAATCTTTCAGAATACAGCATTTGCATTAACTTAGATTTTTATTTTATTGTATTTTTACAGAAAAAGCGATACCATCATGAATATAGGTCACATTTAAGATTTTAGAGTGGTGGTTTCAAACAATTTCCATGTGTGTCCTTTTCTTTGAGACTGAAGTTCCATGACCCCAGACAGCAGTAAAGACATGCAAAGTATATTAATATTTTTGATGTGGTCTTGTTGAATACAGCCTAACATCAATCAATGGAATTTTTCAGTTAAGTGGATTCTTCGGAATTAAACATAACCACACGCAAGAAAAGAAATTACCTAAAAATGACACACCAGACAGGCATCCTCTTTCTTGGAACCTGCTCCCCTTGTGCTTGGCTTCAACTGTGTAATCCAATTTACTGGAGTGAAGAAAAGGATTTTGCGAAGCAACCCGATTAACTAATTGGCAGATTCTAAGAGAGGCATTTAGGGGCAAAAACTAGTGAAGTATATTTTCTATCCATGGGTTTTGTGGTCATGATGAAGCTAGGGTTGAGAATTAATAAGGAGTTGTGCTCCTCAGGAAAACAGTCTTTAGAGATTTAGATAGTAATGCTATTTGAGGCATAATCTTTCAGATGACATATCGTACTGCAGCACTGTTCTTGGATAAATTGTATTATCAATAGGCACAGTGTGGTCACAGATGAATCATTACAATCATTCAGGAAAACAAAAACAATTCATTAAAGCTGACCAGTTTTATCAGGCTTGATAAAAAAAAATCATTTTGAGTTATTTTTGAAAATGCCTTCAGACTGAGCAGCCACAGAGCATGTTCATTTCCCATCAATAAGAAACCAAACCGAGGAGTACAGGGCAAAAAACCCAAACACATTTCCTGGTTAAAATGACTACAAATTTGAGTTTGAGCAGAGAATACCTTCTCTAAATACAGAACTAGCTCAGTCTTACCTACAGTACTTCTCTGGTTAGTGTGGAATTATATGGATAAGGTTTTCTGCACCAGCCTTGAGGTGCGGGGTCAGTTAGTAGAAGTCAGAGCCTTTGTCATGGTCTGACCATTACCTCCTTAAGGTGTGCATCCTGGCGTATGTTAGCCCCCGACAGGGTGCAAGACCTATTAGATCGGTCCGCCCACAGAGACTTCTGGAACCGGATTGGTTCCGGAATGCTCTGGGGGAGTTTCCCCTGGACCTTGACACCCACTTTGTTGATGATCTTGTAGCCTTCTGGATTACCTTGTTGGCTGAGACCATTGACAGAGTGGCTTCCAGGCATCCGCTGCCCTCCTGAGTCTCCCGCAGGTCTCCTTGCTTTACTGAGGGCCTGTGGTGTTTGAAGCGGGAGAGCAGGCAGTTAGAACGATGGTGGCGCTGGACTCGCAACCAGTATGATCAATCCCAGCATAAGAGCAGTTTAAAGTCCAATGCTGTGGCGGTGCAGGCATATTGCATTTGCAAATTCATATACAGCGGAGCTTTTCCGGGTGGTGGAAAGCTTGGTCAGTCCTGCCTTCCTCCACTTGGACCTGGACCAATCCAGTGACCACTGTGACTGGTTTGTCGAGTACTTTGTAGATCAGACCGCTCATATCTGCCACGATTTCGGTACCACAATTATTGCAGAGGATCATCTTGGGGCTATGGATGCCCCGTCCTGTCCTGTTTTGTGGGATCAGTTTCAGATGGTGGCACCTGCCGATGTAGAGTCCTTGTTGGGATCTGTTTGTGCCACTACTTGTCAGCAAGATCCATGCCCGTCCTGGCTGGTGAAAGCTAGCCAGGAGACGTTACGGCCGTTGCTGGCTGGGGTGGTTAGTGCCTCCCTTCGGGAGGGCAGGGTGCCTGACTGCCTAAAAGAGGCTGTGGTTAGACCCCTGCTCAAGAAACCATCTCTTGACGCTGATGCTCCTGCCAGTTATCGGCCGGTCTCTAACCTTCCCTTTTTAGGGAAGGTTATTGAACGGGCTGTGGCACGGCAGCTCCAGGAACATCTGGACCGCACCGGTTTCCTTGATCCCTCCCAGTCTGGGTTTCGGCCTGGGTATGGTACGGAGACGGCATTGGTGGCCTTGGTTGACGATCTCCGTCTGGCGTTGGACCAGGGTCGTCAGACCTTACTGGTCCTGCTAGACCTTTCGGCTGCATTCGACACAGTCGATCATGAGGTGTTGGTGACTCGCCTGCGGGACCGTGCTGGAATTGGCGGAACGGTCTTGGACTGGTTTCGTTCATTCCTGGCCGGGAGAACTCACCGGGTGGTCTTGGGGGAGTGTACGTCTTCCCCCCGGGACCTCGCGTGTGGAGTCCCGCAGGGTGCCATTCTGTCCCCCCTCTTGTTTAACATCTATATGCAGCCGTTAGGGGAGATCGTGAGGGGGTTTCAGGGCATGCAGTGTCATCAGTATGCTGATGACACTCAGCTCTACCTCTCCTTTTCCATTGACCCAGGCCATGTAGTCTCCTTATTTTCCCAGTGTCTGTCAGCTGTGGGGGCTTGGAGGAGGTTGAGCCATCTGCAATTGAATCCTGACAAGATGGAGGTGATGTTGGTGGGCGAGGGCTCTGGGGGACCTGGGGGTGGTTGAATCTCCTCTTGTTGGGGGGGGTTAGCCCTCCAATGGTCTCTGAAGTGCGGAGTCTGAGTGTGCTCCTTGATAGGCGGCTCAGCCTGGAATCTCAGGTTGTGGCCGTGGCTAGGACTGAAATGCCATACTGCTACAGAAGCATTTACCAGCAGAAAGTGCTCTTCCACACCAAGCAGCATGGTTGGGAAGGGAGCCTTGCACTTGTGGATTTCCACAGTTGCTGCCACGGTATTTTTGCCACTGTAGATTTCACGCAGAAGCGCCAGGTTTGCCACAGTTTCCCCTTTCCCTTAAGTGCAGCAGCTTTGTGATTCTCACAGCATTGCAGCCAGGGGCATAGCCACTGTGGTATGGGGCAAGTTTCTGCTTGTAAACAAAATTCTACTTTGAGGGGCTCCTTCAATTCTCATGCGCACTTCTCTTACTGGCATATACCAAGCTCACTAGCTTAAAAAAAACCTATGTTACGTTCACACCCACCCACCCTATATAAGATACCTAAACCCAACACAGTTCATTCCAACCCTAAGCAATTAAGAAGAAAATTTCATGCGGGGTTGGAAGGGTGGGTGCTTGTGAGAATGTTAAAGCCATCTCAAAGAACATTGTTTACAAGGCAGCAGTCTTCTGTTCTCCTTTGAGTGGCTCCTCCCATTCTCACAAATGGCAGCGCACCAAGCCTAGAAAGAGGTGGGGGGGGATTTTCAGGTGATGGGGGGAAAAGGTAGTGGGGGAATATTCACAGAAGAGCAGAGAAACACACACCCCCACAGACCCCTGGATCAGCATCAGGAGCCAGGCTCACTAGTCTCTGTCCTGCTTAGAGTGCAGGGATCCTTGGCCCCACAGCAGCAGTGAGCGAGCACCTGGCTCCTGATGCTGATCCAGGGGATGGAGGAGGGTGGGGGAAGTTCCTGCTCTTCTGTGAATTCTCTAGTGTGTTAGGGTGCCAAGGACAAATTCTTCCCCTTTGTTGGGATGGCTGGCTCTCTGCCTCATTGTAGCTGCTCTGCACCCCCAGTTCTCTCTATGCGGTGATCACAAAGGGAAAAGGGAGGATATGTCCATCCTTCTAACAGAGACAGCACTGAACAACCAACCCTCCCACAACTGAATACCCCCCCAGAGCAGGCTGCCCCCTGCCTGATACCTCCCTCCCAGGCTGTAGATCCAACCTGCATGGAGTGTCATTTTGTTAGAAAATTCCCCCACCGCCTCTTTCTAGGCTTGGTACACTTCTCCCATTTGTGAGAATGGAAGGAGCCCCTCGAAGAAGAACTTTGTTTACAAGGCAGCAACATTCGCTGCGAAGGAAGGGACAGGGGGGAGACTCTTCCCCCACCCATGTGCTGCGGGGCTACAACTGAGCTGTTGAAAAAGGTGGTGCCGGTGGTGCAAGAGAGACTCCTCCGGGACTCGGGAGCAGGGCTCCCAGCTCCCGTGGATGCCACATATACCTGGGGCTGACCTTGATCGCTGCCGGCCCACTCCCAGGGCAGGGCACGGGCGCAAATGTGCCCCCCGTCCCTTGCCACAGTGGCTACGCCCCTGCAGTGGACTCTGAAACAGGTAGTCAGAGTCACTCTAAGTTCATTCATTCAATGATCTATTATTCAGCATCACAGTGCATCAGGGACTCGCACTCAGTGGCGGAAGGCAGCATAAAACTGCTTGTGTTCACAAACTGCAGACATGCTGCATCTGCAGATGCTGGCAGCAGGTAATGCAGAATTGCAGAAATATCGAGGGGAAGTTAGCGGCAAGACACATTAAGTGCCACATTCTCAGAATGGAATGGTGGTGCGGTAACAGCTGCTGCTTCTTCAGCCCTAGCTGTGGAGGGGAGTGCATTTCAGCAGTTACATCTTGTCTGGCGGCTTTGGCCGTATCTCTCAGACTCCGACCTTGCCACTGTCATCCATGCCTTCATCACCTTGAGGCTGGATTAATGCAACGCGCTCTACGTGGAGCTGCCTGAGAAGCTGATCTGGAGGCTGCAGCTGGTGCAGAATGCCACGGCCCGTCTCCTTACGGGGTTGGTCACAGGGAGCACATGACACCAGTGCTCCAGGCTCTGCACTGGCTGCCTATAAAGCACCGGGTCAGGTTCAAGGTGCTGGTTTTAACCTTTAAAGCCCTTCACAGCCTGGGCCTTGCTTATCTGCGGGACCGCCTCACGCCCCATGTGACTGTGCGACCCTTGGGATTGTCCGTGGGAACCTTTTTGGAGGTTCCCTGGGTGAGGCGGGTGGCCACCGATGTTAAATCTTTTTCGGTGGCTGCCCCTGTGCTGTGGAATTTGCTCCCAGAGGAGGCTCAGTGGGAATTGTCTCCAACTCTCCTGCTTTTTCGGCATGTATGTAAGACCTGGCTGTTCCGTCAGGTTTTTGGCGAGGGGAAGGGGGGGAGGGTTTTTCTTTCCCTGCATATTGTATTTTTAAATTGTTTAAATTTTTTTTATTGTTTTATTGATTATTGTTGTTTGCCACTGCAGGTTGCCCTGTGGGAAGATGGGGAGGATATACATTTTACATAAATAAATTAAAAAATAAATAAATAGGCAGTAGCATTAAAAAATCACTTCTGGTTTTAATAATGTTTCTATATAATCTTGTATTTACTGTTTAGGGTATCAGTTGTGGTATAGTTTATATTACCCATTCCTCAAAGTGTACCATTCATTCAAGCCCCCTGAAATGTATCAGGCATGTGCAGATGGAATGCTTTGAGACTTAGGGTGTTTTTAAATTACATGAACTCATGCAAGGACTGCCTGTCCCTGCGTGGGGCCCATCATGACTAAATTTCATGGGGGCACCCTTCCCATCCCCCCCCACATCTCTTCCCCCTCCCCCCCCATGCCCGTGGCTTTCAGCAAAAAGCCTGAGCACCCCAAGTGGGGCCAGGGTGGGTGGTGCATGGATAGGGCGGCCGTGAGTGGGGCTGCTCATGTGAAGCACCCCCCATGCACGGCGGCCATGCACCCACCCCACACAACAACCACGGACACCCACCCATCTCATCTAAAAACACCCTTAGATACAAAGTCTAGATTCAGTTTTAATAGCACAGAGAAATCTCGTATAATAAAATGTTCTTATCTGCACCACATGTTCCCTGACACTCTCATTCCTGCTGGTTGAAGTCTGTCCCTTATTATCCCAGACTTTGTGGCTCTTACACAATGTTGTATTTTTTTTATAAAGGGGCTGAAGGAAATGCCATCTGTCTAAGTGCTCAGAACAATATCCATCCAAAATAGCCTGTATTGTTCATCATACATGATGAAGAACAATAAGAAATGGGTATTGGTATTGTGAACCGCTATAACCTTAGTTGAAAGTAAATTAAACATACTTACACAATTATGAAGGGGAGTAAAGAAGTTGCAATCCTGACATCTTCATAAATCACCACAGCTGGACAGTTTATCTCACTTTTTACTTGAGAAAATTAACATTTGGTGGTTGTGTTCATTGAAAGGGATCCTGCCCCAAGGACCTCATTAGAGAACAAATGACTTCTCATCCTTCTCACAAATCATATTTGGACAAGTCCTTGCAGTCTTTACTGAGGCAAAATTCCTTCTGACTTGAATGATTAAGGCCAATTATTTTCTATGGGTGTTTTCAAATGGATGGACTGCCCAGGTGCTGAGCATGCCAGCCAGCTTCACCCTGAGGTACCGTGTCCATCTAAAGGTGCTCCACCAGATATGCAGGTGGAGCAGGCATGGACAGCCACTGGTGGTAGGCCAAAACATCCTGGAGTGCCAGCAGTGGAATAAACTGACCAAACCCAGGCCACTGGGCAAAAGTGGAGCAGTGATCTGTCTGATGTGTGAACCTATGCTGCTATTCCACTTCCAGCCAGCCATAGCCCCAGGCAACACCATAGCATTGCAGACACTCTAGCCCACAAATCTATGGTGTGTGGGTTGTGGTTGTGGTTGTGGTGGGGTGCTGCACCGGTGGACCGCAGGGTGGGGAATCTGCAAGATCTGTCTGATCCCAACCCAGGGTGGACTGGTAGTGGGCAGATGAGGGCGCACCCCCAGAGTAGCTCTGGGAGCAGGCAGCCTCGTGTCTGTCTGAAAACACCCATTGTGGTTGAGATTAGAGATGCTAAAATCAAGGTGGCATTGTGGAAGATGCAATAAGAAATCAATCCCTTCTTCAAAGAGACTACAATTGAAGCACATGATAATACAAATGTAAAGTAAATGGAACAAGCTAAAGAAGCAGGAAGAGAGCGTAAGGACCAGTGAAATTGCTTAATATTTAAGTAGCAATACGGATTTTAGCTAAATAACCACTTCTGGATTTGACCGACTGACTGCCACTGAAGGCAACAGCAGTCAAAGATTGCCTCTGGGAAAATCCTTCCTAAACTGGTGCTGTTGGCTATTGCCTCAAGCTGAATGCACAAAGGAACTATTTAGTCCAAAAGCAAATATTTTGTTAGTATTGCTTTTGGAGACAGTTTCAATCACTTTTATTAAATTGAAAGATTCCTCATCCCCATCTCCACCTGTGCACATACTCTAGGCATAAGAAGCTTATTAACTTTGGCGAGCCCCAGGGGTTCCATTTCTTGTCGTAATGTCAAAGATTTTGACAGACAAGTTGCAAAGCACTCTCTCCCTAGTGGAGTTTATGGCGTATTATGAGCCCCTCTGTGCCCTCCAAAATAATCCTTAGGGACAAAACCAGCTCTAGGGCTTGCTTTCTTGCTGTATCAACTATGTCTGCTAACTCTGTCTCCTAGACAGTACTGACTGCTTTGAGAATTTCCATTTTGTGCTTTGGCAGCAGCTGCCTAAATAGCAGCAATCAGCTTTATATGCAATGATGCATGTTACCATCTGACATAGTGCTGCATCCAGACTCACTCTGATTGTGTGGCCTGAATCCAAGGTATTCAAGGATCCCCAGTTAATCTCCATATCTACACATGCATAACAGGTGGAATTTGGCCTGTATTGCATTCTTCTAATAAGCCTTGCTCTGTATACAGTGCAGAGTAGTGTTTTGAACAAGCTGAGAAAAGGAAATGACACACAGCACATGCATTTTTCATGTTGAAAAGTTCTCTTCTATGCTGCAATATATCTATCTGCGGTTGGTCCTTTGCAAAAAAGTTAGCAGGTATGGTAGATTCCAGTTGTGTCTTTGTGGCCACTACACTACTAAACTGCCATCCTAACCAAGCTTAGTGGTTCCCAAAAGGCTGGTCCATGATTCGAACTGCTGATTTGCAGACCATGAGAACAACGTTTTCAAACATCCCTGGGAGAGCTCCGACAACTGTATTGGTAAGGTCCAACTGTATGAAAAGGTCCAGATATCGATTAGTATCCAATTAGTGTTCAGTATCTAGTTAGTATTCGGTGGATGCAAGTAGGCTCAGTATGCATGCAGAGATATTCTACTGCCTGTTTCCTATCATTCTTATCAACAATAAATTTGCATGGCTGACAAGATACTGCGTTGTAAAAGCTGGGAGCGGAGCTGGAGTCACTGTAGCAGTCAGAGTGGGAGGAGGTTGAGGAGAGAAAGAAGCTAATTTGGATAAAATAAAGATAGATGTGGAGGCAGCTCAGCAGCCAGAAATCTTGGAGCAAAAGAAGGAGCAAGATCTGAGAAAATTAAAGGAGAGGTAGAAAATGAAAAGAAAGAGATGAGACATGCTTCTCTCTTGGGAAAAGTGTCTTGAACTCTAGAGATCCTGTAGGCCAGGGGTGCGGAACCTTTTCCCTTCTCTGAACCAGTGGGGCCACTGTAAAAAATACTAAAAGCTCTGTCGGCTAGATAGGAATTTAGAGGCAGAAGTGTTTAAGGGGGTGTGCTCAGGATGGGAAGGGTCTAAATAATGGATCAGTATCATGGATTCATCCCCTATCCTTACGCACATGCCCTCTAGGGATGGGCGAACAGACGGCGGTTCGGATGTTCTGATCTTCGGTCGTTTGGTTTGAAACCCGAGTTCGGGTTCAATGGTTCGGTTCAGTCAAGTTCGGTTTGGCCGAACTTGGCTGAACATTCAAAAATACTGAAACCAAAACCAAAACCGAACTGAAACTGAAACCTAATTTTCAGCCCTGGAAAGATGGTTTTCCTGCCTCCGAACTCGTTTGAACTCATTCGAACATGACCAAACTGTTCGGTTGTTCAAGAGTTCGGTTCGGACGTTTGGTTCGGACATCCAAACAGACCGAGTTCAGTCTGAATCCGAACATCTGAACCGCATTCGCCCATCCCTAATGCCCTCATCTCTGCTCCCTTCCTCTGGCCTCACTCCTTTAGAGCTTGAAGGGAGGGACTGGATCCATGAGTAAGATCCAGGAATTGCAAAGAGACCAAATATTATAGATAAGGTGTGGGGCAGATTTGGTCCACAGGCTGAAGTTTCCCTATTCCTGCTGTAGCTTCTTTAGTCTACAGCAGCAGTTTCAGTGAAGCCAAAATATCATTGTCTCTACCTTTAATGTGCCCACTCCTAGGTGTGCCAGTGAGAACTCTTGATAATTCTTGATAATTCTTTAATATGGCATGCTCTTACCCATCAGTCCTAAGTACTTGGAGCTGTGTTTAAAGCAATGACACAAAGGAGGGAATGGAAGGGACAGGAAACCGTAAGATAAATGGCTGATTCTACAAGCATGAAGTGAATGCCTCTAGTGGTTTTCCATCAAGTAGTTGGTCATAATCACTGTGTATTAGTATATTACATATTACCCTGAGATATGATCAGCTATGTTCTTTGAGGCAGGGACAACTGTCTTATCAATTTCTTACGAGAAACAAGGTGGTTTGAATGCTATTGGACTAACTGTTGTTGATGGAAATAAGCAAGCTTTCGGGCCACACAGGGCCTTCCTCTTCAGCATAAAAATAAAAATATTATGAAAACTGATATCCAGCTTCCTCTTGTGGGAAGCATTTGCATGTGAATGGAAAAATAATTTTATTTATTTATTTATTAGACTTATATCCCATGAGGCGGGTAAAAAAAATATAGGAAATATATCAATAAAATATTAAAAAATAAACAATAAATAAAATATATAATAAATAATAAAACATCGTTAAATGGAGGCAACAAACCTTCCCACCTTAACCCAGCCACCTCAACCCATCTCCCTCACCAAAAGTCTGGTGGAATAGCCAGGACTTGTATTTACATCAAAAGGAGGAGCCATCCGGGGTTACCCAGGCCTCCACCGGGAGGGAATTCTACAGCCTTGGTACGGCCACTGAGAATGCCCTCTCCATAGTCGCCCGCCCGGGATACACTGGGGACTTTGAAAAGGGCGCTCTCAGCTGACCACAGGGGTCAATCCAGAGCCCGGGGAGTGATGCGGTCCCGCACCTCACCTGGAGGTTTTTTTAAACCTGGATTACCTCCTAGATTAGAATTAGAGATGAAATGAATAACCACCACTATTCAGTATCTGCCAGTATTTTGAAAGGTCCAGATAATGTTTGGTATATGGTTAATGTTTGGCAGATCAGCCAGTTAACCAAATTATTGATTTACGGTGATGCTCTGTTCACAGCGTTACTGTCTGGCCAGAATTTCTTTCGTATTTACTCCCTCTCCCACTGTGGACCTGGGTGCAACATTTTTTGCTATCCAATTTTGCTGATTGGATGACAAAAAAGCCACCTTTATTTCCTTATGTAATTAGCTACTTAACACTTACAACATCTTAGAATTTGTACACATCTGCACAAATTCACCAGAATCTTATATAATCTGGGGAAATTTGTAATCACACAATATAATAAATCTGGAGGAATAACTCTCCTTCAACTAAGAGGATACTAAATTTGGCATGTGTGTTAGACCTATATAATATATATTACTCATCTAGTTCATCCTCACAACACCCTATGAGTTAGGTCATTATTATTCCCATTTTACAGATGAGAAAGATAGTCTGAGAGATAGTGATTTGCCCCAGGCCACCCAGTAAGTTCATGGCTAAGGGTGTTTTTAAATGAGCAAGTAGATTGCAGGGGGGGGGGGGGTCCTTGGCCACTAAGTGGTACTTCTGTGGAGCACCTACTCAGGTGGAGTGCATGGGGAACGATTCAAATGGACAGCTCGTATAGCACCAGCTGGCACTTTACAGAACAATGAGATGGATGCAGTCCAAATGCACCGGGCTCAGGGGCCAGGCCCCACACACCATGAGGCCCTCTCCCTGCCCGGCTACTCCACCAAGCACAACCAGGCCCTGCGCCCCCCCTTCATCCGCTAGGCCTCACCACAAGGCTAGGCCTCAGCGTGACCCCTCCCCGCGGCTGCTCCACCACCAGGTCCTGTGGCCCCTTCAGCCGCTAGACCTCAGTCACCACAAGCCTCCGAGCCCCCCATCCCACCCCATCACCACCAGGCCCCGCTATGCCACTGCCCGCCCTCACCAGGAGGCTAAGCCCCACCACCAGTCCAGGCCCCATGCCCCACTAGGCCTAACACAGTAACACAGCCCAGCCCAGGCCTCACCCCTCCCAGGGCCCTGAAGAAGTAAACTTACCCAAAATGGGGTCCCTTCCCATTCTGGTCTCCCTGGCTGCTGCTGCCCCACCGCCCGCTGCTCCTCTCTGCCGCCACTGCTCCAGGTCCCACTCTGTGCCTCACCTCAGTCCACTCCGCCACCTCAGGGTCCAGGGGTCCCATCCCAGTCCCAAGCTGGTGACGCCGCTTCTCTGCCACCTGCAGCTCCTCCGGCACCACTCGACCTCTGCCGCTTTCCCTGGCCCTAGGTTCTCCTTGTTGAGATTGCCTTCTTCACCTGTGCTGCTGCCGCTGCTCACTCCTCCGCTCGCGCTGCTCCCGCCACTCTGCTCTGCTGCCTGTTGTCGCCGACGCCACTGAGTCACTCCGAGTCCGAGCCCCAGGTATGAGCTGCTCACCACACGCATGGACCGGTCCATCTCGCTCGCTGCCTGCTCCGCACACCATGGGTCCTCTCCCTCCTGGAAGTTGCTTTTATGCCACCTCTGGGAAGGAGAGCAAGGAGGCGGGGCCAGGCTGGGTCACATGGACCATGAGGCCACACCCACCAGGTTGGAGAGAGGCTGAGGAGGTAGGTAGGAGGCACGGCCAGGGCAGGGCCCGGGGACCAGGGTTTTTAAATTTAAAATGTTGGGAGTCGGGACGGGGGGGCACCGTGCTGGTGCCGCCACTGGCTTCGCTTCTGTTCTCCACACTGCCACTGGCTTCTGCTGCCAGCCCCCCCGACTCTTTTTTTTTTTTTAAATCAAGTGCCTTCTGCCCCTGGGCGGCTGCCCCTAGCCGCAAATGTGGGGCCCTGGAAGGCAGCCCCTAGCCGCCCCACGGTAAGACCAGCCCTGTGGGCTGGCCTTTGAAAGTGAGGTTTTTCCCCCGGCGTGAACGCTGGAGAACCTGGACTCCCAATTGCTCCTAACCAGTTCTTATGACATGGAAAGGCTGCTTCCCCGCCTACAGTCCATCTGAGTGGTGGCCCTGTTCACTGGTGCGGCTGGCTGAGACCGTTCACATGGGCAGGGGCTCTGTGGCTGCTCACCATGGAGCTATTTGGTTTGCCATGTACGGAGCACTTGAGATTTTCCGGCATTGCTCCATGCATGGCCATGATACACAAAAATTCCAGCTTGACCCAAAATACAGCATTTGGCACCTGGACCATGAGTGGCCATGGCTCACAGAAGCATACATCCTCCCACTCTACTGTTATTTAATT
The DNA here is from genome assembly GCA_003113815.1 of Sphenodon punctatus. Lineage (NCBI taxonomy): Eukaryota > Metazoa > Chordata > Lepidosauria > Sphenodontia > Sphenodontidae > Sphenodon > Sphenodon punctatus. The sequence goes on from QEPC01007003.1 coordinate 980,255, forward strand.
TATGTATTTACTTTTACGACCCCACCCCTCTCACCTAACAGCGACTTGGGGAGGATTTAGATGGATGGTGGGCTCCGTGGCTCCTGGGTGGCCATGTTGGGATAGAATTTCATCTCATCGAAAACCACCCTAAAACATGGGGTATAAACAGTGTGTACAATTCTGGCACATGAGTGTTTATGCTATATTTTATATTCTGATAGGTTGCTTGAAAAGGGGGGATTAAATCAAGAGATTATTTTAAAATTTGAAAAGATAGTGGCTCAGTCCAGTATTAGAGAAGGACATGAAGTAAACCAGTACTTTAAACAGCATCAGATGTATTGTGGAGAAAAGAAAAGAAGACTCTTGTGTTTTCTATTAGATGAGTTTCACTGCATAATAATTGTCTTCTGTAAAGAAATAGATTTTATATCAATGGTTGATATAATCCAAGAAATAACATATAAGGAGGTTAAGTAATTTGCACCTAACAAAAATGTGTAGCTAACTAGCAATACATGCTTTATCTGTATTTGCTTCTTGAAATTTAACAAAAAAACCCACCCTCATGTAGTCTCAGACAAAAAAATTGGCACCGGTCCTTGGTGTTTTTGTTTTTTTTGGGGGGCGGGGGGGACAAGGAACAAGTTGCAACATTAATATTTACCTATGGGTAAAAAGAAACTAGATAATAGCCCACAGTAGCTTACAAGTCACCTATGCATGAGTTTGGTGGCCACCAGATGTTTGACCACACCTGTCACGTGGCCAGAGGCTGGCTGCTACTAGATGCATTGTCCAGAGAAGGTCGACAGTATGGCATGGGCTAAGGCTTACCCAGCTGGGATAATGTGGGCTAATTTTCACCCTCCCATCTATTAGCCCTGCTGCGAGGTGAGGTCTGAGAATCTGGCCTGTAGGAGTGCACTTACACTGACTGCCAGTGCCAAACAGCTGATCGGGGGGCTGGGAGAGTGTGCTCCTCCACCCCCACCCCCTCAATCAGCTGTTTGGTGAAGCAGGTGAGTAAGCTTCTCCAGGCCTCCCCAATCAGCCGTTTATCATCAGATATTCACAGGGACCCTATCCTGCTGTGCAGCAGGGGTCCAGGAGTCCTGCCCCACATGGATGGCTCCTTGGCCGACCTGCGACATGGAGGGACTTGTGACTGCAGTCTCACTGGCCAGATTCTCCAGGGTGGACGGCAGACTGCTTGTTTCAACTGTCTCCCCTACCAGCCCAAAGTGTGGTGGCTACGGGGTCCCTCCCCAGAGCAGCCAGGAGATCCAGCTTGCTTCTGTCTCATTGGCTTTCACCGTGAGTGTGGAGGCAATACATAAGTTTAATTTTAGCACTCAAAATGTGGCTTATTTGGGTGCTTAAGTGATGTTTAAGTGATGCTCTGAAGATCAAGTCTTTAGTTTCTCAAAATGATCTACCCGACTCGCTGTCCAATTTTGAAAATTCTTATCCAAGCATATAACGTCTTTTATCAAAGCAGTTCTTAGCATTTGAACACTTTGATCCTTCAGTAATAGTTTTAGAGTGTTGTTCTTTATAAGAAGAATTCATTATATGTAGAAATAGGCTGAAAAAGCTACTAAATGTAGACAAATCCAACCCGCCTTTAGCAAGTGTGTAAATCAACTCATCTACTTCCTGCTGATCAGTAGCTGAAATAATCACTAAAATATGATTTTCTCAGCCCATGCCACATATTGTATTTTGATTGTTTTCGTTCATGCTCATGGCATGTAGGAAAAGAAAATCTTATGATAAGAAGGCATAAGTAGAGAAGGACTATGATGAAAATTGTTTGTAAGGTACAAGCAGAATGTATTTCCCCTACTAATACTTACAAGAAACCCAACAGGAAGGTTATCTACTCTCTAGGTATATCATTAGCAGCACACCATTTATACGCAGATATTTATTTACTCATTTACCACCCTTCCCAGTAAGGTTCAGGGCAACTTATAATCAATAGAAACATAAAATAATTCCCTTGCCACCCAAAAACCCTTACCCTAACCCCCTCACCCAATTTCACCTAACCATATCCCTGTCTGCCAAATGCGTGGCCAAACAAAAAAGTCTTAAATTGTTTCCATAAGATATTGAGTAAGCTCAGGATTAGGTAACTCCCCCAAGGGGAGGGAGTTCCATAATGGTGTGGCAGCCACCAAGAACACCTCTCTGAGTGCCCTTGCTGTAGAAACTTCACAGTCACTTGGCACTCCCAGCAAGAGGGAGGGCCAGCTGACCACAGAGGTTGTGATAGCACATGAGAGAAGAGACGGGTCTTTCAGATACTTGGGGTCCAGGCCATTTAGTAGGGGTGGGACACAGGACGTGTTTTTATTGTTTGTTTTTTCTTTCCGGTTTCAGTTTCAGTTTTGGGGTTTTGGTCTGGTTCTTTCCCTATTGAAGTCAATGGGAAATCTATTCCCATTGACTTCAATGTGAAATCAAGGGGAAGCAGGATGAAAGGGAACCAAAATGAACCAGATCCAGGACCAGAAAAAAAATCCCATCCCCCATCCCCTGGGACAAGGGGTCCAGTTTCCTCCACCCCCATTCCCAGGGCCCACTACTGGTACTGGTCTTTGAAGGTGGGGTTGAGGATCTACATTCCTAAGACACATACACACACACATGGGGCCCCTCTTTCCCCCCACCCCAAGGGCCCTGGTGGCTATAATTACCGGCCTCAGAGGATGGGGGTGAGAATCTGCCACTGCTGGCCCGCTGCTACACATGGAGGCCTCCCAGCACCAGTACGCTGCAAGCCACAGGGGCTGTGGGAGGTCTCTTGGCAGGCCTCCTTTGAAGCAGCAAGCTGCTGGCCTGCTGTGGCTGTGGGAAGCATTCCAACAGTCCTCCTCACCAAGGCGTTGTGCTGAGGTCCTTGCTTAGAAGTGCACATATGTAAAATGGTAAGGAGAGCAGCCAGGGTCCTGAGGGTGGGGGGAAAGATGAGCCCCGGGTGTGTGGGTGTTAGAAACGTGGATCCTCAAGCCCACCCTCCGAGGCCAGTAGTTGGCCCCAGGGAATGGGAATAAGGGAGGTTGGACCACCTGTCCCAGGGGATGTGGGAGGTGGGGGTTAGGGACAGGGGGTGGGGTGGAGGTTGGGTCATGGACCTGGTTCCTTCCCATTTAAGTAAATTGGAAGATTTCCCATTGAAGTAAATGGGGCTGATCCCATGCCCCGTGTATCCTGCGTGCAACCCACGCTCATGCACATGTGCATATCCCGTGCTCAAGTCCATTGGGAATGTATTGTGCTGCACGGAAGCCATGGGGGGCCCATGTAGATCCCACGCAGATCGCACGCAGCGGGGTTTGTGATAGTGGCCATCAGGAAGATTTCCCATTGAAGTCAATGGGAAAGATATGAAACTAAAAAGTAGAACCGGAACAGACCCAATTTTCCGATGCTCTTAATGTAAACTGAAACATCCATTTTTGGGCTATTTCAGTTTTAAAACAAAACAGAAATACTATCCCTGCCTTTTAGGGCTTTATCGATAAAAACCAGCACCTGTCATGGGGCTACGCCACCGTCGCCGAGCCCCCCTGCTCCCGATACCAGCCCTAGCCCCCCTTGGGACCCCATCCCAGCAGACGGGTGGTACAGAGCCGGCTGCAGAATGAGGGCTCACAGCGCCCCCACCCCCTGAAGCGACTCCCACACCAGCAGCTGCATCTGGCCCTAGTGGAACAGGGATGGAATCTAGAACCCTGCGATGCTCAGCCCACCTGCAGGGGAAGCCTCCAGCTGCAGACACTAATGACAGGGCTACTTAACCCAGCGCTGCCTTGCAAGCAGTGCTGGTGATCAGGTTTTCTTGTCTGGACTGGGCCCACAGCGTTGAGAAAGCTAAGTGATTGTATTCTTGCCTGTTGTTCCCTGTCTGGTCTTGAAGTGTGTTTGGTGAGTTTACCCTCTTGTTTCCCTCCTTCCTTCCCTTTGAATCTGTGAATAAATAAAGAGTGAGTGAGTGACAGACGGGGAGAGCTTCCCCCTTCCCTTTCCCCTGGCCTAGGGCTCCTTATTGCCAGGTGGTGTGTAAGATGTTTCCCCCACTCTCCTGGAACACTGTGCTTCCCCCCCCCCGAACTCTCCCTGAGGTGTTTGCAATTGATTGTGTGTGGTAGGAAGCCACAGGACCCTTGCATCCCCATGCCTGATGATGATAGGGACCTAACGTCTTTACACTCTCCGCAGTTAGAAGGGTCCAAATACTATTCTGGTAGGTATTTATACCCAGAGAGATTCCTAGGGGTCCAAGGAGTACCTGACACTTGGTGGAGAGTGAGTGAGGCTCTTTCTCCCCCTCCCCCCTATAACAGCACCTGGAATTGTGCCCAGAAAGCTACTAGTAGTCAGTGCAGACTCTGGAGTACTGGTGTAATGTGCTCCTGGCAACCTGCCCCTGAGAAAAGATGAGTTGCTTCTTTTCTGTACCAACTGCAGCTTCAAAACAGTCATGAAGGGCAGCCCCATGAAGGCACATAGAACATATTGCACTTGTCTAGCCTCAAGGATATGAAGGCATGGACGATGGTGGCCAAATCAGAATCTAATAGAAAAGGTTGCAGCCTTCTCAACAGATGGAATTGGTGAAAAGCGCTCCTGGCCACTTCTGCAACCTGCTGATCCACGCACAGCAATGGATCCAAGAGCACCCCAAGGCTGTGAGCCTGAATGACCTGGGGAGGCTGGACACCATTAATAACAGGGGTCATTATGTCACCCAGGTCACAAGACTGGCCAACTATCATCTCCTCGGTCTTGTCTAGATTCAGCTTCAATCAGCTTGCCTGTATCCAGTCCCCAATGGCAACTAGGTACTGGGCAAGCACCGAGACTGCAGGACCTGGGACAGGATGATTTCATGGCTGCCATGACAACCACGGGCTTATCGCAGATAATATCTGGCCTGACACATGAGGCTGGACACACATTGGATTTAATGTTTTGCACCAGCCTGAAAATGGGGGTTCCGGTTATTGGGGGTGTCGTTACGACACCATTGTCATGGTCCAACTATTGTCTTCATTAAAACACAATTGCCATGGTCTTCTAAGGGTTCAGATTCCTGCCTTCCTTTGCCCCTGCTGTGGTGGTGGACTAGTAATATTGTTCCACCCCCAGAGACTAATGGATTTAATAGGATTCCAGAACTCTCTGGGGGATTTACCTATATCAGCCTTTCTGTTGATGGACTGATCAGTCTTTGGTATGTAGAGATTAACTCTGGCCTCAATACAGTGAAAACAAGGCATCCACTTCCTCTGATGCAGCAGTACTGGTCTCCTTGGTATATGGAGGACCTGAGGCTTGTATTTGGCTTGACTAGTTTGGGTGCAGAGTCAGAGTCAGAGTTTGGGGTTGGGGAGGCTCAGTCCTGTCCAGTTTGCTTGGATCAGCTTCAGCTAGTCTCACTCACTGATGAAGAGGGGGTGCTTGCGTGGTACAGGTAACAAGTCTCAGTGCCATGCACAGGACTGAGATGGATCCAGGAATCCAGTATCATCAAGATGCACCTGAAGCAGCGAGGCAACCATCCTATTCAATAACCTTCCCTAAAAAAAGGGAAGGTTAGAGATGGGTTGAAAGCTGGTGTGGGAATAAACATTAAGAGATTTTTTTTTTCAGCAGGGATCCCTGGATCAGACAACCACAGTTTTGAGGCTGTTAGGCATCCTGCCCTCCTGAAGGGAGGCATTGACAAACAACCCCAGCCAGCAGCAGCCCATAAATAAAAGTAACCCTAGAACATAAAAGTACTCTGCACCGGCAAAATTACTATGCCAGGTGCAAAGTGATGGAAAACCAAGTCCTTTTGTTTTTTTTCTTAGAAAATCTGAGACAAATTCAGGTTAGATGTTTTTAGCAATGAGCTGGAAAGATGAGAAATCAATGGGGCATAGCATACAAACACCAATGAGAACATTGGCAGGGAATTGGAAGGCAGAGAATGTGCTGCTTCCTTGATAGAATGGACAATCCCACTCTCATCTGATCTCTCCCTGACTCCTTGTGCAATATCTGTTTGTTTCTGACTGTGAAGCAGACAACATATCAATGGCATTAGCTAAAATAAATGCACGTTATACAGTGCTGAGGATCTCTCTGGCTCCGGGAACTCTGAAGCTGAAAGAACATTATAAATGATAGTTTATTTTACTTGCAGTGGGAATTGTCATCTAGATATACATTCCTATTATACCAATAATCATATTTCCCAAATCACCAGGCTCAGCTCAAAACATTGTTGCTGTCCATTCTTTCACCATCTGGGTGACATGTCAGAGTTCATGAAAAACTATTTATGGCAATCCCCCCCCCCCCCCCCCCCCCTATTTATAAATTATTTTCTTAGGGTCTGCAAAAATAGTGAATCTTGATTTGTTATCTGAATAAGGCAAGACTTCATCTCTGATCATGAGATTTCAGTAACCTGTTGGAGTTTTCTCATGTTATAAGGCAGAATGTTCTTGCTGTTTTGGTTCGGTTTCACAATGGGATCTTCCAAGGGCAGCCAGCCTAGCCATACTGCAAACCTTTTTAGGACTGGCCCCCAAATTCACAGTCCTTTATGCACAGTCCAGCTGTTTACCAGCTGTTATCAATGTCATGTTCCATTGACCAGGGAAGTTATTTTCTATTGGCATATCTTCTATTTTAATGTCTTTGACCTTGGATATGCTTGGATAGCCTCCACCTCTGGCCCTCAGGCTATATAGTTTATTTTTCCTTTTCCAGAGAGGTATGTTCTGCATGTTTTCACACTTGCTTTACCTCAGGTTTCTCCTTCCATAGGGCCCTTATCTGTTCTTAATTTGTAAATAAAATAAAATAAAAAGGTGCCAGAACTCAAGCTTGTCCTGGAAGTCCTGCCCTTAAAACCCAGATGCATGGGGGGATGTTCAGAGGAGTTGGTGGAACAGCCCAGCTCCATCAGCCAAAACACTCACTGCCAGACAGCTGAAAAGAGATGCTGGGGCTTGAGCCCTGCCAAGTCATAACACAAATTGAGCCCTGGCTCCTAGCCTTCGCCAGGCCTCTTCCCTCTTTGTGCTCACTGTTCACTCATGAGAATAGCCTTCACACAACAGATCCTCAGGCTCTCTTTGTTTCTCTCTTGAATTTTCCCCTAGATGAAATTAGTCACCCCAGAGATGTAGGTAAGCAGAAGACATTTAATAATCTGATACGCAGAAGCATGTATTTAAAGTGGGCAGTTCATAGGGTTGTCACCGCTCATGACTTTGATGCTGACACTCCCATTTTGGCCTATGGGAGTGTCAGGATCAAAATTGTGAGAGGTGGCAAGTGGAAACCCTACGTACAGTCTTAATTATTCTCCAATGTGATTATGTGTTAAAGAGCATCCCTAGTTATATCAAAGTATATTTCTCAGATATGGCTATCTAATGCAAGCTGGAATTTCTTGCACAACATATGCAACATCCAGACGTAGCTAGATTTGTAAATGTAGTGAGACTTCCAAAAGGAAACAAATTCTAAAGATAATTTGTAACTTTTTATAATGTAGATCTGTTTGTCTTAATGTTTTGGTGATTTAGTAATTCTTTAAAGAAATGTCTTGACAACAGGGCTGCAACCATTAATCAATTAATCTGTCTAAAACCAATTAAAATTATTCCCTGATTAATCGGTTAGCTGCCAAGCCCTTCTGACAGTCCATAGCTCTGAGTCTGTAGTTCAAGGGGATGTGTTTCAGCAGAAGGCAAGTTTACCCAATGCATGCAAATCAGGTGAAACTATGCAAATTATGTATATTTATGTAAATGTATACAAATTTTAATCAATTAATTAACCAATTGATCTACAAAAATAATCAATCAACTAAAATTTCTAATCCGGTTGCAGCCCTACTTGTCATGCATCCTAAATGGAATCATTCTAAACCATAGGTTCCAAAAATGGGTCAAAAGTCAGGACCCTAAGCAGGATCATACTATGTCACGGTACCCATGTTCACTGCATTTTCTCCATTTCTGCTAATGGAGAAAATGCAATCAACATGAGTCCCTGGTTATGTGTGAATGTGGTCCCAGTCTCAACTGATATTTGATATATTTTGCATGTCCTTTGTGGCTGTCTATGATCATAGAATTATGTTTAAGTCTGAAAATGTGATTGCCTGAACAAAATATTTGGGAGCCATCTTAGATCAATGTTCAGTTCTGAGCAAACTCCATTTACACTGATGCAGAGCTATAACTACTTAAAATTCCTGACCTCTGAAGTGCTTTAGATCTTGGAAACACAGTCCAATGAAAAGCAGTAGCACTTTCCTGTGAATGCACAAGGAAAAATATCATAATCTGAATTTGAAACAACCCAACATATTTATTTCCAAACATGGTTTATTCTTTAAATCTTAATGAGTAAGCCATTGCCAATTCTGAAGTAATACAGTTTTGAGGAGATATGTGTATTGCATTGTAAATTTGTATGTGCCAATCCAAGTGAAATGTTCAGATACAAAAGTCTGTATCACATTAAATAGTTAAGAATCTGTCAGTCAGAAATTTATTAATACTGAGCAGTTGTCAAGGGAATACAAAATATTACCAAAACTAAGCAAAGATTGCTGTTGAAAAATCAAGTTCCACCAATAAACTTTAAACAAACAGTGGCTCTGAATAAACCCCATTTAAAAATGTTCAACACCACCTGCATAATTGTGCTTTATCACTGAAAATCAGTTGTGTGATTCTGACATTACCATCTCAGTAGATGACTCAGATAAAAGAATCTTCCTGAAAGGCAAGATTTTAAAAATATCTTTTCTGGTGTTTGCATGGGATTGTTGCTAACAACCAGTCACTCATTCCAGAGAAAGACAATTTGTGATTTTATTTCCCAAGTTCCTCTACTGCTCTTTTCTTGAATCCAAAAACTATACTGACCTTCCCTTCTACAGGGAAAAGGGAAAAGAAGGAACCAGTGATTTCTAAATTCCCTTGCTATGTACGAAGGTTTACTGAGCCAATTGTTCTGAAAAATGGGGTTCTGAAAAATGGTTCTGGCATGTTCTAGCCCAGAATTTAAATAGGTCAGTAATGCAATAGATTTGATTCTTAAGAGTCCTGAAGAATGACACTGTGAAGCTCACTTTTAAAAGACAGGACTCTTGTGTACTGTAACCTTTTCCCTCTCGTCAGCCATTATAAATTAGTACAAGCTCCAATGGTCAGATAGGAGTTGGCAGTGGGGAGTACGTAAGAGTTGTGCTCACTATGTAATGGGGGAAGGATGTGGAGAATCTTGATAATGGATCTATACCATGAATCCCTCCTCTTTCCTTGAGTACATGCCCTCATCTTGGCTTGACAAAAAAGAAAGGAGGGGAAGAAGGAAATATACAATGTATTTAATTATTTTAAATGGAAATAATGAAAGAAATGGCCTCAAAAGGTCTGTACACATTCAGTGGATAACCATGTAATAAACTATATATATAAAACCTCATAAACTATATATAAAAAATGCAAATGCGTTTCGGGGCACAGCCCCTTTCTCAATGGGATAATATAACGATATCAACTAATGTCCCCCGAGGGAAATGAAACCTAAAAAATAACAAGAATATACATTAATATCTATCGTCAGTCAAACAAAAACATGAAACAAGTGTAAACACACCCAATATCAATTCTGACACTATATAATGTATTCTTGATTCTGCATGACCCATATATAGGAATGTGCGAATGTGGTTCAGAGTTCAGACTGAACTCTGCCTGTTCGGATGACCGAACATCCGAACTGAATGTTTGAACAGCTGAACAGTTCAGAAGAGTTCGAATGAGTTTGGGGGCTGTAAAAATTAGACTTTGGTTGGGAAAAATATGTCTGGAAGGGGGAGACAGCTGAGGAGCAGACTTCCTGGCACCAGGGATGGAGACCAGGGGTGGTTTCAGGGCCAAATGATACCGATACCAGGGGAAAAAAATCAATTTTGGTATCAGTATTGATAGCGCTATTTTTGGATGTTCGACTGAGTTCAACCGAACTGAACTCCGCCAAACTGAACAGTTGAACCTGAACTCGAGTTTCAAACTGAACAACCAAACGTCCGAACATCTGAACCGCGTTCTTTTTGCACATCCCTACCGATATATAATAAGGAAAATTATATCTCAAAAACCCACATTGTTCCCCTACATGTTGTTATCTGGGAATTGCTCAAACAAAGCCAAACCAAACATGTGTTATCTTTTCCCTAAAGAGAAGAAAACCACTTGATAGGACGGTATGCCCCATCACTTTTTGTCCAGGGTCATTAGCCATTGAACAGACAGTATGCAAACATTGACACCTGGTAGCTAACATACCAGGTTGCAAAAAGAAGCCAATATTTGCTTATAAAAAGACTCAGTATATCAGAGACATTTTGGTTCATACAGATATCCAGCATGCTGTTACCTTTCCATCTACTTCTTCAACATCTATGCCACCTTTGGTGGGACATTTTAAATGTGGTAGATGTATGCAAATTGTGCATCCCTATAAAGGTTTTTCTCCATCCCACTACAGGACAGAAGTTTGCACTCAAGCATTTTTCCCCTTGTTGTTCAGTCTTTGTGATTTATTTAATACAGTGCCCCTGCAATTTGATATACGTAGACTGCACTTCAAGACCACTTAAAGTAAGGATTGGGGGACACTAGTTGTAGTAATAGGACACGTGTGGAAAAAGAACCATTGGTTTCCCACTTTTGGCAGAGGAATCACAAATCAAATGACCTCAGATTTATGTGCATTGAGGTGTTGTTATTCTGAAGAAAGAGCATGAAAACCTTATTACAGAGGGAGGTATTTTGGATACATAGCCTGGGTACACTTAAACCAAATGGTTTAAATGATGACAACAAATGGTCAGTTTTTTTGAGATGAGAGATTAATCATCATGGCCTTGTACTCTTTTCTCCACACCACAGCACTTCAACAAGCTGTTCACATTGGTTCTCTGTGTTATTCACAGGAGAGCAATGTTTGGTTTAAGGGTTTAGTTTGGTTTCATTGAATTATGCTATAATGTTCATAATATAATATGGGAGGATGAAGTTTTACCATGCATTGTCATGTAAGCCATTTAATATGTATGCATTAATATGTACATGTTCAGGTAACACCCTGAGGATGGTTGTATGTTTGGGAAGTATCATAGGTTGCTATGCTTGTAATATGGTTTAGAATTAACAAAATTGCCTACAATGTTGACCCATTTGAATGTGGTTTCTATCCACTGAGATGGGAATGCCTTTTCACCCGGAGTCAGGAGAAATTGCTTGAAGCTTCTATCCAAGCCTTGTGCCAGCTGATGATCTTCACCTTAATTGATACTGAAATGCCCTTCCATCTGGAGCCTGAGGAGAATGGCTGAAATCTCTATTCAGCCCCTTGTCAGCTGATCATCTTCTTCATAAACTGAGACTGGAATATCTCTTACCAAGAGCCTGGAGAGACTGGCCGAAGAGCCCACTCAAGTCTTTTGCCAGCTGTTTGTACTCCACTTGATGTCAAAGAACTTATTTATTTATTTATTTTTTATTTATTTTTACAAATTTGTACCCCGCCCCTCCTGCGACGCAGCTCGGGGCGGCTTCCATCATAAAAACCATAAAATACAGTAAAATCCATACAAACAATCAAGAAGATACTTAAAATATTAAATATTAAATATAATTATAACTATAAGCAGGGCTAGGCCAAAAACCAAACACAAATGGGTAGGGGACTAAACACCCCCCTCCCCACCCTCCCTCCCGAAGGCCTGGGCAAACAGCCAGGTCTTACAGTTCTGCCGAAATGTTAAAAGGCTTGGGGCCAGGCGAGCTTCCTCCGGAAGGGAGTTCCACAGTCCTTATGGGTTAGGACTGGGATAAAGAGAGCACTAGGATCAAGGATCCATATAAGCCTGTGAAGAAGCATCAGAGCGTGTTAAAAAAGTTATCCTTGTAATGTGCATTGAATGTCCTTATTTATGAGCTGGTGCATGGATGTATTTTAATTCAAAGTAGGTATGAGGAGTAACTCAAGAGGATGGAAAGCATGGGGAAAGGATTTCAGTCTGTAATCTTGTTTGTTTGACATGTGTTATTGGATTAATGTATTATTGTATTTCAGTATTTGCCATTGTGGGGTCATAAGATTGCTATATAACCAGAGGGAGGCTATACATGAGGCATTGCTGCCAAAGCTAAGAGACCCATAATCTTTCAAGCCTCAAGTGAGGTAAGATCATAAACTTCTTGGGAGGGATCTCTAGAACACAGTTGTGTCAGGAGGACCATCATAGGTTCTCCATTTCCAATTCTGGCTTGGGCTACATGGGATAGGCTTCATTGTAATTGATCATAGAAAAAACATTTAATGATACAGTCATTGGGACTTAATTATTTATTGAAAAGGAATAATCCATGGCTCTGAAAACCCTCTGTTGGAGTATGTGTATAATTGGAACTATAAGGGGTGTTAAGGCTTTGCTTGAGCAATTCCCAAATAACAACATGTAGGGGAACATTGTGGATTTTTGAGATGAAATTTTCCTTATTATATATGGGTCACGCAGAATCAAGAATACATTATATAGTGTCAGCATTGATATTGGGTGTGTTTTGACTCATCTTGGCTTCCCTTGAACTTGCTCGCTATCACGGCTTGAGGGAAGGGACTGGAGTAAAGCTGAAATGGGTGCTTGTCTTGATTTAGTATCCGACGGTATTGCATCAGGTACTCAACATTAACCAAGGTACCAGTCGGATACCTGGAAACCCTCTGTAACTTCCAGTACCAATTTTTTTATTTTTCAATTACCCATTAGTATATCAGAACACAAAACAAAAAAATTGGGACCAGAAGTTGACTTTTCAAGACTGGAAGTTGACTTTCCAGAATGGAAAATTTAAAAATAGGCATCGGAAGTAAAAAAAACAAACTGGTACCACAAGTTGACATTCTGGGACCACAAGTAGACATTCCAGGACATTGGGTACCCAATTTGAGTTGCATTCAGGTGCCAATTGGTACCCAATGTTGTTGGGTCAATTCAGGCACCAGAAATTCATTGAATTTACCGATTTTTACAGTTACCCATTTCAGCTCTAGATTGGATCCAAAGGGAAGATCCAAGAATTGTAAAGGGACCATATAAAAAAAAGTATTCCCACCCCTGCTGTGATGCCTCAAAAATGGCAAAGGATGAGAGATCTCCCTCATGATGGTTAATTTGTTACTGAAAAAATATATGATGGAATGAGCCCACGTGAATTTTAAAAAAGTAATTAGTGGGCTATTTCTCTGGTTGTAAACAGACGAACAACAGCTCCAGTTTTGCCGACGTCTGCCAACTTCACCCTTATGTTGATCTGTCCATTTAAAAGCACCCCACCGGATGCAAAGCAGGCGGTGTCTGTTCTGAGCCAGTCTCACTTACGGTCCTCCAGAAGATTTGACGTATGCTACCTGGAGCAGACAGGCCAAACTCAGGGCAACAGGCAAACCAGGAACACAAGTCCATCTGAACAGGCCTGTGAGTCCCAGCCAAACATGGCCCCACCCAGATCATACATTTTAATTTAATTTAATTGCATAAATTGTTCTTTTGTTTATTCTTCCAGCCATGGCAAAAGCTTGTGTAGTAATACATTTATTTATTTATTTATTATCCTGCTCCCTCTTGCCTCAGGCTATTCAGGATGGCTTACAATTAGTAAAATATATAAAAAAGTCCGGAATATAAAAATCCAATTAAAAAAAACTTTCTTCCACCAACTCTCTCCCTCCCCTGCACCCCATACCAACTCACCCTACCTGTCTCCTCCTCTAGATGCCTGGAGGAACAACCAGGTTTTACACTGCCGCAGGAAGGTGAGCAGATCCAGGCAAATCTCCATGAATCTCTGCTGTATGAGAGTCTCAAAGCAATGGAGCAGTCACTCAGAAAGCCCTCCTCATGGTGGCCATCAGTGTGCAATACGGGACCTCCAGAAAGGCACCCCACCCCCCTCACCCCTGGTTGACCACGGAGGCTGGACCAAGGTCAGGAGAATGAGGTGATCCCTCAGATAAGTGGGTCCCAGCTCATTTAGGGCTTTTATAGCTTAGCACCAGAACTTGTAATCAAGCCTGGGAAATTATTGGCAGCCAATGCAGCACACAAAGTATTTATATTTTATTTATATTAAAAGATTTTGCTTCCCCCTCCTGCCTCAGCTATCTCAGTGTGGCTCACAGCATATTAAAAACATTTTAAAATATTAAAACAAAGAGTAATAATTCAATTAAAAACAATATAAAACTCCATCCCCCCCCCTACTCTACCCTAACAAAATCCACCCACCCCATATCCCTCGGGAAAGGCCTGGTGGAACAGCCAGGACTTACATTGTCTGCAGAAAATGGGGAGGCTGGCAGCCAAGTGGATCTCTGATGGGAGGGAGTTCCACAGCTGCAGCGCAGCCACGGAGAATGCCCTTCTCATAGTGGACACCCGGGAAACCCGGGGGACCTCAAGAAGGGCACTCTCAGCTGACTGCAGGGGATGCTCCAGGACCCAGAGGGTGAGGCGGTCCTACAGATAGGTGAGGCCCAAGGCATTTAGGACTTTAAAGGTCAGCACCAACACCTTGAATTGGGACTGGAAGCCTACTGGCAGCCAGTGCAGAAAGCGAAGCACCAGTGTGATATGCTCGCATCGGCCCGTCCCCGTCAAGAGAAAGGCAGCCACATTCTACACCAGCTACAGCTTCCAAAACAACACCAAGGGTAGCCCCACATAGAGTGTGTTGCAGTAATCCAGTCTCGAGGTAATAAAAGCATGGATGACTGTGACCAGATCCGAGTCCGAGACATACGGCCTAAGCCGATGCACCAGGTGTAACTGGCGAAATTCTCCCTTTTCCACAGCCACCAACTGGGCATCCAGGCAGAACTGCGGGTCCAAGAGCACCCCCAGACTTCAGACCCGAGAAACCAGGGGAGGGCAGACCCCATCAACGATGGGGGCCACCAATCCCACGGCCCTCCCCACAACCTCTGTCTGTCAGGATTTAGTCTGAGGCGGCTCACCCTCATCCAATCCCTCACAGCGGACAAACACGAGGTAAGCACCGAGACTGCCGGGCCTGAGTCAGGGGAAAATATTTATTTTATTTATTTATTTATTTAACATATTTATACCCCGCCCCTCCTGAAAACAACTCGGGACAGCTAACAAATCTCAATACAACGATGTTTAAAATATTTAAAACATCATAAAAATCTCAACAATTAAAACATGGAAAGACAAGATTATAACAAAAAATAAGGAAGGGTAGAGGGATAAAAACCCACTAACCCACCCTCCCAAAAGGCCTGGGTGAACAGCCAGGTTTTACAAGCTCAACGGAATGTTAAGAGGCTTGGGGCCAAGCAAGCTTCCTCCAGGAGGGAATTGCAAAGACGCAGCCCAGCCACCGAGAATGCCCTCTCCATTGTGGCCCCCCGCTTAACACGGAGGACCTACAAGAAGGCACCCTTGGCAGACTGAAGGAGCCGCTCTGGGGTTCTGAGGGCGAGGCAATCCCTGAGGTATGAGGGGCTGAGACCATGAAGCGCCTTATAGATTAATACTAGTACCTTGAACCTGGCTTGGCACGCTAAACTGAGCTCCTTATCTTCCCCCCTCATCCTTCCTCTCCTTCCTCACTGTCAATAACTATTGATGGAGTCACCATCCTGCCTGTCCCCCAAACCCGTAGCCTAGGCTTCATCTTTGACTCAGCCCTTTCTTTTAAACCCTACATTGACTCTGTTGCTAAATCCTGTCGCTTCTCCCTCCATAACATTGCTAAGATTCGCCCTTTTCTCTCTGTCTCGTCTGCCAAAACTCTTGTTCATGCTCTGGTCATCTCTCGCCTCGATTACTGTAACCTCCTTCTCACTGGCCTTCCCCGGTCTCACCTTTCTCCCCTCATCTCTGTCCAAAACTCTGCTGCCAGGGTCATCTACCTCGCCAGTCGCTTCGACCATGTGCAGCCCCTCCTCTCTTCGCTTCACTGGCTTCCCCTTCCTGAACGAATCCTGCACAAGCTCCTAGTCTTCACCTATAAAGCTCTTCACAACCTTGCTCCCCCCTACCTCTCTGCACTTATCGCCCTCCATACTCCAGCCCGTGCACTTCGCTCCTCCTCTGTCCCTTCTCTCACCCTTCCACGCCTTCCCTGCTCCCCTAAGCGCCTTCGTCCCTTCTCACTTGCTGCCCCCCATGCCTGGAACTCCCTCCCTGTCCACATCCGCCTTGCCCCCTCCCTTCATACCTTCAAATCTCTCCTTAAAACTCACCTCTTTCGCTCTGCTCTGTCTGACTCTTTATCCTGCTGAGCCACTATTCCTATACCTACGATCGGTTTACCCTTATCCTTGCAACATGGACCTGCCTGCTGTCATTCTCATCGTAACCAAGCCAAGTACGTGCACTTGAGACCTTGCATCTTCATGAATGTTAGACCCCTTGTCTCTCCCTCTGTTCCCCTTCCTAAGTCTCTCCCCCAGCTCCTGTCTCTCAGATTGTAAGCCAGCACAGGTGTTATGTGGTCCTGGTGACCCGTCCCCAAAGGAGGCAGGTCACCGCATTCTGCACTAGCTGCAGCCTCCGAACCAGGAACAAGGGCAGCCACACATAGAGCGCGTTGCAGTAGTCCAGCCTTGAAGTGATGAAGGCATGGACGAGGGAGGCCAGGTCCAGGCCAGAGACATAAGGACGCAACCTCCGCACCAGATACAACTGGCGGAAGGCAGCCTTCACCACCCCCTCAACCTGCTGCTCCAGGTGTAGATCCGCGTCCAGCACCACCCCCAGACTGCGGACCTGTTGAGATATAGGAGGGCAACCCCCCCCAATTAGGGGGGCTACACCTCCCTCGTTCTCCCCACCACCATCACCTCTGTCTTATCAGGGTTGAGCTTCAGTCTGCTCTGCCACATCCATTCCGCCACGGCCTCCAAACACTGGGATAGCAACAAGACAGCAGGGTCTGGGTCAGCTGAAAAAGAGAGGTACAACTGAGTATCATCAGCATATTGGTGACAACGCACCCTGAACCCACTCACAATCTCCTCCAAGGGCTGCAGATAGACATTAAATAATAACGGAGACAGAATAGAACCCTGCGGAACACCACAGGACGAAGCCGGGGGGGGGGAGATATTTCAGCTCCCAGCACTACCCGCTGGCTTCTCCCCAAGAGGAATGAGTGGAACCATTCAAGAACAGTCCCGTCCAGCCCCCCCAGGTCATGCACCCGTGTCAACAACAGCCCATGGTCCACGGTGTCAAAAGCGGCTAAGAGATCTAGCAGGACAAAAAATGTCGAACGTCCTGCGTCCATCTCTCGGTGGAGATCGTTGACCAAGACCACCAACGCCGTCTCAGTGCCATAGTCGGGGCAGAACCCAGATTGAAAAGTGTCCAGGAAACCAATGCTGTCTAGATGCACCTGGAGCTGGATCGTCACTGCCCGTTCAATAACCTTCCCCAAAAAAGGGAGGTTAGAGACAGGTCGGTAGCTGGTGAGTGTGTCCACATCCAATGATGGTTTCTTCATCAGGGTGCACACCACAGCCTCCTTGAGGCTGGGCGACAATCTCCCCTGCTGCAAGGACACATTAACCACCCTCGCCAGCACCGTCCCCAACGTCTTCCTGGAGGCTTTCACCAGCCAGGACGGGCATGGATCAAGTTCACAACTAGTGGCTCTCACAGACCCCAAGACATCCACCGCATCAGCCAGCATCACTTCCTGAAACTGCCCCCACAAAGATGGACCAGACGGGGCCTCCATCCTCTCGTGGTCTCTACCTACTGCCTCTAATCCAGCATTGAAGTTGCTCTGAATCCGAGCGATCTTGTCTGTGAAGTAGGTGACAAACTCCTCACAGCGGGCCTGGGACAAGTCCCCATTGAGGCGGAGGGAAGCTGGACTGATCAGCCCCCGCGCCACCCGAAACAGCTCCGCCAGGCATGACTTTGCAGATGCTATGAGGACAGCAAGGAGCTGCTTCCTTGCTGTCCTCACAGCCTCAACAGAGGACCGCAAATGGTCCCTATGGAGAAGTTGGTCAGAGTCAGATCGGGTCCGAAGGCAGTGTTGCTCCAGCCTCCTGCCTACTTGCTTCATCCCCCGCAGCCCCTCAGTGAACCAAGGGGCCCTGCGATGACAAGACAGAGGCAGAGGGCGTCTCAGAGCCACCCTGCCAATGGCCTCCTCCAGCACGCTGTTCCAACGCTGGACCAGCTCATCAACAGAGTGACCATCCAGGTCCAAGGTTATCTCCCTCAGGACCTCTTGGAACCTCTGAGGTCCCATCAGCCTCCGAGGGTGGACTATTCTAACTGGCCCATTCCCCTTCTGAAGAGGGTGCGCTGAGAGACTGGCCTGAAGGAGATAATGGTCCGTCCATGAGAAGGGCACAGCTCTAACCTCCCCCACAACCAACCCCCCCCTCAAGGTCAGAACCGAAGATCAGGTCGAGGGTATGCCCCCACACCTGGGTCGGGCAGATGACCTCCTGAGACAAATCCATAGTTGCCATGGCAGCTATAAATTCTCGCTCCGCCCCGACAAGGCTGGCATCGGCGTGAATGTGGAAGTCCCCCAGGACCAAAGTCCTGGAGGAGCCCAACACCACCTCTGAGGCCAGCTCTGCTAAAGCAGTAAGGGATGCTGCCGGGCAAGAAGGGGCCCGGTATACCAGCAGCACCCCTAGCTTGCTCCCTGCCAAATCAAACCCCACATGGAGGGCCTCAATACCTAACATTTCCCGAATTGGGTATCTCCTAACTGGCCACTCCTCTCTAAAAATAATCGCTACACCTCCTCCCCGGCCACCTGTGTGGGGCTGGGGTTGCACAGCATACCCAGCCAGAACGAGATCGGCCAAAGTTGGACTGGTCAGCTTGTCCAACCAGGTCTCCATAATATACGCGAGGTCCACGGCCCCATTCGAGATGATATCCTGGACAATTGGGGTCTTTTTAACAACGTACCTTGTGTTTAGCAACAGCAGCTCCCCACATGTGGACCTTGGACCCAGCTCCTCCCCCACCCCCAGTGGGGGGATGGTAGCCCGCACCTCCCTCAGGCACCTAGGTCCCCTAGGGACACGAGCCATCCAACCCTGTGGACCATACCGTCCTTGCCGAAGAACCACCCCTATAGCCGCACCCTCCACCCCATCCACCAAATCCTGGCCCTCCAAACCTGGCTGCTTGCCCTGTGGCCTCCCCCCCCCACCTCCCTAGACACTCCCCCCCATCCCCCAGGCCCTTCCGCCCGATTTCCCTCTCTCACTGGGGTCGGTCTCCCTCCCCCCCCACTAATAACCCTCCCAATACTCCCCCTGCTGCCACCAAGGTCAGTTATCAGGATACCCTCCCACCTCCTCCCTCTAACCATGCCTCCTACACCCCCACCCTTCCTCCCTAGCCCTGAACAAAAAAGAACCCACCAAAACATCCCCTGCTGCCCCAAAATGCCCCCAAGTGCTGCACACTTTGGCAGCAGCTCTTTGGCTCATGGCCTGCGGCTCGCGGACTGCAGAAGGAGTCGCTGGTCTCTGGGCTTTATAATCCTGGCTACTTCCAGGTGGCAGAGGGGACAAGCCAGCCCTCGCGACTGGCTTCTGCATCCCCCCCGGTCCCCTAGTACTCACAGAGTCTTTTTCCCCGCAGGTGGCAGCGGAGTGGAGCAGCAGCGGCACCAGTGGACCCCCCTCCTCACCAGCCACAGGTGGAGTCGGCACAGCACGGGCAAGCAGGCGGGCAGGTAAGCAGTTCTAGTGGGAGCCACTGTCGCTGGGATTTATAGCCCCGGCTACTTCCGGGTGGGGGAGGGGACACGCCGGCCCTTGCGACTGGCTTCTGTGTTCCCCCCCACCCCCGGTAGTCACAGAGTCTTTTTTCCCTGCAGGTGGCAGCGGAGTGGAGCAGTGGCGGCACCAGTGGAACCCCTCCTCACCAGCCGCAGGTGGAGTCGGCCCGGCACGAGCAAGCAGGCAGGCAGGTAAGCAGTTCTAGTGGGAGCCGCTGGGCTTTATAGTCCCGGCTACTTCTGGGTGGGGGAGGGTACAAGCCGGCCCTCACAACCGGCTTCTGCATTCCCCCCCGCCCCCTGGTACTCACAGAGTCCTTTTTCCCCGCAGGTGGCAGTGGAGCGGAGAGGAGCAGCATTGGCACCAGTGGCACCAGCGGACCCCCTCTTCACCAGCTGCAGGTGGAGTCAGCCTGGCACGGGCAAGGAGGCAGGCAGGTAGGTAAGCAGTTCTCATTGAGCTGGGGATTTCTATGTATTGTCCACAATGACTCCAAGGTCCTTTTCCTAAGTGGTTACTCCTAATTTAGAACCCAGCATTGTATAAGTATAGTTTGGATTATTGTTCCCAATGTGCATCACATTACACTTGTCCACATTAAATTTCATCTGCCATTTAGATGCCGCATCACCTCGTCTCACAAGATCATCTTGCAATTCTTCACAGTCTGCTCAGGTTTTAACTACCTTGAATAACTTTGTCATCTGCATATTTGATCACCTCACCTCTACTTCTTTTTCCAGATGATTGATGAATTATTAAATAACACTGGACCCAGTACAGACTCCTGCAGCACTCCACTGTCTCCTCTTGTGCTAGTACCTGCAGCTTCAGTGCCTGGTGCCCACTGCCTGCCCTTCTGCTGCCTGCCAGCATCTGCTTTCTCTTCTGCCTGCCTTCTGCATGCCAGTCTGCCTTTGATATTTCTTTTATGTGGGGAGGTTTGTGCAAGTTAGTGGAAAAGGAAAGTGTCACAAAATGACAGAAATGCTGCTATTTAAAGGCATGGAAGCCCTGCCAAGTGATTCCCATTAATTTCAATGGGAAATGAATGTAAAATGAAAATGAATGGATTTTTAAATGAAAAATGAAAATGAATGAATTTTTGGAGACTAAAATGAAAGCGAATGAAATACTGAAAATGAAAACAAATGAGGCCTCTTTTTCACACCCCTACATGCACATGCACACCCTCTTCATCAGGGCTACACTCTAGAAATTTTATAGATGCTTTTAATACCTCGGCTATGTGTATTCATCATCATAATTTTTCAGCTTTGATATAACATAGAAAATACCTAGGGTCACCTATTTAGACTAGTAAGTGGTGCACACAGTATTAAAGGCTATTAATAAGATAAGTAATTAAAGTAACTACTCCTTCACAGCTGGAGATGCTTATTAATTCTGGCAGGTTGCTGTGGAACCGTCAGGGTGCTAAGCACATTCTCTTGGGAGCTGAAGACATTTGGAAGCAGGCCCTGTTGGCCAAGGGTCTAAGGGCACATTACTATTTTCCAGTTCCTAGATCTATCTCCTAGATCCAGTCCCTACCCTAACACAATGGAAGTGAGGTCAGCGGAAGGGAGTGGAGATGAGGGCATAGATTTGAGACTAAGAGATGGATTCACAAATCTGTCCCTTTTTTAAACAGACGGCGTTGGATGGGGGGATGGGTGTGCGGCCCGGTGGGTAGAAGTGGGTGTGTGCCCATGGCAATGGGCATACACCCATCTCCACCCATGGAGCATCGGACATTGAAGCCCATTACTCTGTGGGTGGGTGATGGGTGGAGGTGGGTGTACCGTGGGAACATGCACACACCTCCACCCATCCCCCATAGCATTCACATGAGAGCCTCCACCCATCTCCACACAGCAAAACTATGATATATATCATTTTCTTTGTTCCCCTATCTTGAGAACACCCCTTATGAGCCCCACCTTCAACTCTTATCTGGCCTATTGAGCTTGTAAACATTTTCAAAGTGACCCATGGGAGAGAAACATTCCCCATTCCTGCTGTAGATCGTAACTGTGCCATAAAGACCTGATATTACCTAGGGAGAAAGTTTTTCTCTTGCATAGTATTCTCTCTCTCAGGTAATCAAACTCAAAATGCTAAGTATGTGTGCATATGCTTTATACCTTCTTTAATTGGATTAATTGTTTTTCTAGCGAATCACTAAAATGTACTAATTAATTGTGATTATGTGAGCATTAGCAATGTTGACAAGACTGACAAAAGTTTGCAAATAATGTACAAAGTGGCTGAGCCAGAGTTCACTTGCCTTGCCAACAAGGCTCATTTAGTCAATCAGCTAATGCTGAGATGGTTATTATTTTAGTAGTTAAAGCAAATGACTTCCTTTTAATGTTCTGCTAATTATTGCTGTCAGACATGTGCCAAAGTCTGCACTTGTTATTTTTTCCCTCTCAGACATGATTTTATTTTATTATATTGCATTAAATGACTTTGGGAAGCAAAATGGTGACTGGCTGAAAGGGCAATTCAATTTGGGCTGCTCAAAGGTGATGCATTTATGCTTTACATGAAGGAGGGAGATAATAAATAGTGTCTATGTGGCTCTAGTGTGACTGAACCTGGAATATTTCATTCACTTCTGGGCATCTCACTTGTTCATAGAGAAACAAGTTGGAGTACAAAGGAAAGCAGCAGATAATGATCATGAACATGGAGGGTTTGGCTTATGTGGAAAGATTAATGGGCACGCAGCACTTAAAAAGTAACAAACATTCACTCCCATGCTCTTTTTTCTTTTCTGAGTTCCCTAGGGTACAGTGATCACAATATACTGTATCCAGTATCCAGAAGAAAAAAACAGAATTGCTTCTTTATGTGGAAACGTTCAGTGCGTGGACTCCTAAAAGAAAATGCAACAGATGAAAGTTCCTTCTCTCCCATTTTCTCACATGAGTAGCTACAAAAAAACAAAAAACAAACCCTCTCCGTCTCAGTATATAGTCATGAATTCTAGAGCCAAAAGTGGGTATTTGAAGCAAATGCTTAATTAGTCAAATTTATCCTATTCAAATTCACAATTGAAAAGAAAATTAAATTACTATATTTGAAAATCATTTTTGAATTTTGCCCAGGGTTTGAGTTTGTGTGTTTGTCAGTTTGTTGATTTTATGTGTGTACTTCATTTATTTCATTTCATTTCTCTTACATCATTATTCATTTGTAAAAAGTAATTTCATGAGGCAATGGTCTCAGAGTCTTTATGGAAAAAGTGTCAGTAGCTTGACCTTTTGTATATTATTGACTGGTGTCTCTGCCTGACTTTTAGGAAATGCTTCAAAAGCCCCTTTTCAGTCTCCTATAGTTCTATTTAAATTCCCTCCTTTGGTAACCCTTTTATCTATCTCCCTCTGATGGTAGGTGCCTCTTCTGATTCACAGTCTAACTATTTTAGGGAAAACAAACAATATAAACTTTATTTACACAGGGATTAAATAAGGATGAAGGATAAATGAGAATTAACAAGGGGATTAATAAGGCAAAATTCATGTAATGCATACATTTACTCGAATATGCAGCCCAGATTAACACATTAGCTCAACTAACACCACTAGTGGCCAGACTACTATTTTTTTCACAGGGAGTCCACTTAGCACTAGCCTGTTCAGACCACAGAATTGACAGTGCTGAAATGTCCCTTATCTGGCTCATTTCAGCTCCAATGAATTCCCTGCTGCCTAGCTGCACTTCCCATTCCTGGCTCACTGCAGCTCAGTAGTACTTGTCCCTTGCTCTCTCCCCTCCTCCATGCTCTTAACAATATGGGATGTCAGGCTAAGCTAGGTGTCCTCTTCTGTCCTTGGATAATGGTCCAGGGACTGCAACCTTTGCAGGGAAATCTCTACAGGGAAAGCTTGGATTAGACAGGAGAAATGGAGGAACCTCCTTCTGCTTGTTCTTTTACTGTGACCTACTTACCTAGGGCTCTCATTCTTTATAACAGTCCTCCTTCTTAGGGATGTGCGAACAGATCGTGGTTCGGGTTCGGCCGTTCGGTTCAGCTGCGTTCGGTTCGTCCGTTTGTTTTGTTCGTTTGGTTCGGATTTGTTCGGTTCATTCGTTCGTACAGTTCGTTCGTTCGTTTTGTTCGCCAAGTTCGAGTTTGGATGTTCGGTTCATTCGTCCGAACAGGCTGTTCGGTTAGGCCGTTTGGCTGTTCGGTTCGGCTGTTTGGTTCGTCCATTTGGCCGTTCGGGAAGTGTTGTTATGGTTTTTTTGTTTGTTTTTTATATGGTTTTTTGGGGTTTTTTATTGGGTTTTCTTTTGTTCTTTATTTGGTTTTTTGGTTTTTATATGGAGTTTTCTTATTTTTTTTAATCTAATATATATATCTGTCTACACTAAATCTAACCGCTATTAACTATTCTAAATGCTATGAAGTAAATGGATTATCTAATAAGTACACAGACCTACTCCTACAAACACTAAAACTAAATCACTAACGCTATCTCTATCACTAAGGTAACTCCTACAACTGTCTTCATCTATCTATCTATCCCCCCCATCCCATATCCATATCCATATATATATATGTATCCATATATATATATGGATATGGATATATATGGATATATATACATCCATATATCCATATATATGGATATATATATGGATATATATGGATATATATACATCCATATATCCATATATATAGATATATATATGGATATATATGGATATATATACATCCAATATATATGGGATGGGGGGGAATCTTCACAAATAGAAGAGGAGTCTGTAGTGAAATACATACATTACATACTCAATGAGTCTGTACAGTGCATAACACAAGGTTTCAGTTTATGGTTTAAGTTTCATTTCATTACAAAAGTGAAATGAAACTTAAAGCAATCTAAAAATCCTACTCAACACCTGCTGTTCAGGAACAGTGACTAGCTCAGAAGGTGTTGGGAAGTGGGGAGGCAGATAATTAGTTTCGTTTCTTGCAAGCCTCTCCACCCCTGGTGCCTGGAAGTCTGCTCCTCAGTGACTGACACCTCTCTGTAATGTTTGACCTTCCAGTGAACCTTTTTTTGCCACCCGAACTCATCCGAATGCGATCCGAACTGACCGAACTGTTCGGCCATTTCTCCGTTCAGTGTTCGGTTTGTTCAGTATGTTCGCGTTCGAGTTCGGTCGTACAAACAGTTCGAGTTCGGGCCGAACTCCGAACTTCCGAACCGCGTTCGCCCATCCCTACTCCTTCTCATAGTCCCAACACCTCACTCTTCATCTCCCTCAGGACCAGATGCTACCTCCTTTTCCCAGTCCTCCAGACACCTTTCCTTTAGGAAAGGGAACCTGTCTCAGCACACACTCTTTACTGCTGGGTGCAACTTTTTAGGGGAAATCCAACACCCAAGAAAAAGAAAATCCATCCTTGTACCAAGCTGGGAAAAGTTATTACACACGACTTCAGTAGTCAATATTTCATTCACTTTTACTTTTTATAATGGGTGCATAAGTGGTGTTAATGCAGGTTGCTACAAAAACGAAGTGGTAAGAACATAAGTAGTGCCATACTGCGTCAGACCAATGGACCATCAAGCCCAACATCCTGTCTCCAACAGTGGCCAATCTCGGTCACTTGGAAGAAGTACCCAACAGATCACATTGGGGAGATCCATTCCCTTTTCACTCCCAATTCCCAACAGTAAGAGGTTATGTTCCCCCCCCCAAACTATCCAGCTAATAGATGCGAATTGACCTATCTTATAAAACCCTGTCCAATCCTTTTAAAAACCTAGCTATACTACTGGCCTTGACCACATCATCTGGCAACAAATTCACAATTGTGCATTGAATTGGGGGGGGGGGAGAGACCCTTCCTTTTCTATGATCTAAATCTGCTACTTTTTAGTTTCATGGGGTGTTCCCTAGTTCTAATATTATATGAGAGCAGGGGTGGCTGGTGGCGGGTTTTGAGGTTGGAGGGGCAGTAAGGCCAGCGAGCCTAGGGGCAGAGCTAGGGCAACGGTAGGTGGAGCCAGGGCAATGGTAGGTGGCATAACCCAGAAGCAAGGAGTTCTCAGGGTTAATGTACAAAACACAGTTTACATGCACATCAAGCTTAAAATAAAGAATTTATAATTCCAAAACACAGGCCTTGTAAAGCACCCCAGTCACAGCTTGAGTCCAGTAGTTCATGATACTGAGGAGGACTGACAATGCCATGCATTCTACATAACCATGCAGGATTATCATTGGTCCCATTTAAATCAAGGATTGCAACAAAACACAGTTTGCATGTGGTTTCTGTGTTGTTGTTTGTTTGTTTTTAAATGTGATTCATTGGTCTTTAAAATTCTTCCCCAACAGACACACACACACAGACAGCAGAGGGCAAGAATACTGCTTCAGAAAGAAGGGACTTGCTGCATGTGCCCTGGGTGGGGCTGGGGGGGGGGGGAAGAGGAGAGGGGGAGGAATGTGTTGATTATGTTGTGCTCGCAGATATAGGGATGGTAGGCATGGTGGGGCCACCTCCTCCTGGTGAGAGGGGGATGGAGGTGGTCAGGTATTCCCTGGTGGCAGCAGGGGATGATTGTTTGGAATATGGGACCTCCCCCATGTATGTGGGGGAGGTCATAGAGTGGGACATTGGTGAGGCATCAGGGGTTTGGCTGATGGTTGTTGATAACAATGTATTTATAATGATTATATTGCGTATTATGTTTAGTTTATTATGTTAAAATGTGTTGTTGACTTGGGTCCTCCCTGTGTGGAACAAAGGTCCAAAAAATGTATTTTGTATTTTGCTGTAAGCCGCCTCGAGTCCTTCGGGAGAGAGGC
>QEPC01007003.1:1026265-1049432 GCA_003113815.1 Sphenodon punctatus
GCCTGTGCCCCCTCCGCCTGCATCGCTGGGCCTGCCTGTACCTCCTCCACCGCCTCTCCCGCCGCTGTAGCTGTCTGTGCCTCCGCTCTCTTCCACTTCCCTCCTCGCTCCATCCCGCCACGCTTGCTTGCTGCTGCTCTCGCTTTAAATCTCCCTCCGGTGTTTGTGTTGCTGCTGGTTGCCTGGCAGCGATGCTGCGTGCCTCGTCTCCGGCTGCGGCTCTGTTTTTTTGGTTACGCTGGGGGATTGGTGTCCAGACGTTACTTTTGCTTGGCTCCCTGTGGGGGTTCGTTTGACCACGCTTCCCGGGACCTTCCCCCGGCTAGCCCGGGAAGCGTGGTTGAAACTGACCCCATGTGGGTATTGAGCGTGGTGAACATCTGGCGCGCGCCATTCAGACGTTCAGGGCCCTTTGGCCCCCCGGGGGGGTTCACCGTGGTTCAGTGTGGTTCAGCGTGATCTTGTAACATCTGAAATCACCCAATGCTTCATGCAATAATAGGGTGAAAACCATTAATACATCATTTGTCATGTAAGTGCCCTTTGACACTCAAAGGTGTTAACAAATGAGACAGTAGCCCACACCAGGTGGATGTCCATTTGTCTTTTTATTAGGTGGTTGCTCCCGTCAGCCACAACCCACCAGACATGCAGTTCCCACTCATGGCAGGGTGCTAGGGCATACAGAGCCTGCAGTGTGGGCAAATGCAGGCTAATGTGCGCCCACGTGTCCATGTCCTGTCGATTAAGTTGTATGTAGCCTCCACACATACAGGAGTACCAGCACCATAGAGTCGTGGGCAAAAAGCCTAGAACGTTCTGAGGAGCAACCAGTTCAGACTCCTCTATTCAGTCTCACTGACTGGCACACATATAACACCCACCTTAAAAGACCACAACATTATTTTCAAACATGCATTCTTTCAACTCTTCCTGGTTAGGAGAATATGTCCGGTGTTTGCTCCTTTCCAGACATTGCATTCTCCATAACGATTTGTGAAGGATCACCATCGCTGAGGCCATGACTCAAACTGACAACCAGGTAACATCCAGCACCACTACAACCATTGCACAATTTCAGTTGCTCTCCACCTACTGATCCACCCACCAACACTGCAAGTGCATTCCCTGGACCAAGAAAGAGGCCAAGGCCTTTATCGCTCTATGGAGGGAGAGCAGAAATTCCAATATGCCCTGGTGAAGTGCTACAGGAACAAGACAGTGTTCCAAGAGAGGCTATGAACTAGTGCTAGAAATGGACCAAAGACATGAGACGCTGGTACAAGGAGAGCCAGAACAACAACTTTTCTTCTGACCACAGGAGGCAAACTACTGTATTACGAGCTCTTTCACCAGTCCCTCTGTGTGGATGGAGCCATTATTGCATCCCACCTGTATGGCTGCACCTTTGCAAGTGACCAGGAGTGGGTGGATATGGCTCCCTCATTATCCACTCCCACTACGACCGCTCTGCTGCAACTGCTCCCACCATGGAAGCTGCGACCATTGGTGGACATCCCTCCATTCCCATCCCCACCCTGGAGCCAGCATTTGTTGACATGAACACAAACACCATGACTCTCTTGGGCTCAAGAGCCAGCCTTTGTTCAAAGAGCCACCTGAGGTTCTGGTTGAGCTCACAGAGGATCTGGTTGCCACCTTTGTAGAGGAGACAGAGAAAGTTTGGTTGTCATGTTGGTCCCAAGTGACAGAGATGGAGACAAAGTATTTCAAATGATATCTATTGGACCAACTGTTGTTGGTATAAATGTGGAAGCTTTCAGACCTCACAGGGTCTTTCTTCAGGCAGGTAGGAGTCGGAACTAAAGAATTAAGCAAAGCATAGTGGGTATACATAATGTAATGGAAGTTGGAAGGGGAGGGATAGGGAATAGGCATAGTACAACAGGGAGACAGAGTGAGGTGAAGCAAAGATGGTGTTAAATGAACTAGAGTAACAGAAGGAGGGAGGTGAAGATGAGAACTGGGGGGAGGGGGGATTGCAATAGAAAGGAGAAACTAAAATTCATAACTTTGACACCAAAAACAATGTGCTTAACAAGAACCTAAATTTCTCCAGCCACTACAAAGACCTGTAATGACTTACAATCTACTACATTTTAAGCTTTTTGTTATCCTCTGTACCATGTTTCTTCATATTCTGTATTAACTGCTGTGCACCATATTTTTCTTCACTAGCTGCCCTCAGATTTGTAAGTCCATTCAATATCCCTTTTTGTTACCTTCAGTGCAACCCTCTCTGTACCCGAACCCTTCCTAGGTTTTTCTTTTCCCCCCTTACTCTAAATTCCCCTATTCCCCTCCCTCCTCTATATAGATATCATTCTAACCAGTTTGTCTCCCCTCTATACCTAGTTCCTTCATATTCTGTATTAAATGTTGTGTACATTTTAATTATAGATATTCTTAGCACTTTGTCTCCCCTTCTGTGACTGACATACTCTGCCAGATGTATATTCCCCCTTGTATGACTGCTGACTAGGGCTGAAGCGGTAACTCCTTTTTCCGTTCTGCTATTTCATTCCACCATTTCAGAATTGCCCATGACGTTCCGCAGCTTTTCCGCCGGCATTCCGCTAATTCGGAAACTGTCGGAATAATTGTGGAAGCTGTCGGAACAATCGCGGAAACTACCGGAACACGCATTTTTCGCTACATCACAGTGCTGGTGGAAATTGCGGAAGATAGAAACTGTCGGAAAAAACATTATTCCACTATTTTTGCAGTGTTTGGAAGTAGCGGAATACCGCTCATTGCGGAAGAGTTTTTTCTGTCAGAAAAAGTTATCACAGCGGCATGCCACTTCAGCCCTACTGCTGACCCAGTTACTTTCATATGCAAATTCACTTCACCCAATAAGCTGTTTCCCACCATACCCACAAACCATATGGTTGCTTTAGCCTATCTATGTGTTTACCACTGCTCATTGTTCCCTTTCTCTTTCACCCATAAACATATTTTATAACTCTGTTTTTAAATGTCTGGCATCTCTCCTAGCCCCCCAACCACCAGTTTCCTTGTCTTATCCACTCCTACCCATTTCTGCCTCCTTATATATCTGTCCTAAAATTGTTCAGTTTATATATTTCTGACTGGCAATGCTACATGCCTGAGTAAGGCTCTTTTGTGGTCTGAAAGTTTGCTCATTTTCATCAACAGCAGTTGGTCCAATAAAAAATATCATTCAAACCACCTCATCTTCACCCCTAATTTAAAACAGACTTGAACCCTTGACCTGCCATTTTTTCCCCTAGCACCTGATCTACAGGAGCAAATGTTTTTTTTCCTTTTTATCATACAGAACTTTGCATTTTGCTGTCTATCATATGTCACCACCATTGTGTGGTTTTTTGCTCTGCTTAGAGTTTTGTTTTGTTGTTCATTCATTGTGTATTCTAATCCATTGATCATGTAAGTATGAAATTTTAATGCAAGCTCTGCCCTCTGTTGGCTCCACCCCACCAATTTAAAAGCCCATCAGTCACCACAGACTGTGACCCATGGATGCGAGAAACCAGGTGATGACAACACACAACAATTGATTGATTAATGCTTTCACTTTCAATTTTTACTTTTGCTTTCAATTTTTACTATCGGCACTCAATAAAGTATGCAGTTTGGTCAATAAACTCAGAATTTTGTGCACAGCAAAAGGTTGTTTTCAGCCGCCAAATGCTTGTACGTATAAACCCAGGAATTAACCTCCATGGGTGAAAGGGGATAGCAGGTGCTGGACTGCCTCCTGGAGTCATAGCCGAGAAGAGAGAAACAATTGGTGTGGTTTCTTCTTCCCATGATTCATTGCAGCTGTGAGTCAATATTGGGGGCATGATACTGAGACCCCCCCTTTCAGTATCATGCCCCCTATAATGACTCACAGCTGCAATGAACTGGCAGACAGAGCACAGCGGGGAAGAACATCTCCCCATGTATTCGTATTGTCATGTTAAACCTGTAAGTGGGGACTGAAGGGGAGGAGCTGCCTGAACACACAAGAAATACATGCAGGGGGCTCCCTATTTATTAGGCTCTACATGTTAACCATGCGAGTGGGGGATACACAGACCAAACCCAAACCCAAAACCCAGCTAGCTATTGTCTTGTTTGTTAATACCCTAAGATAGGAGCATACCAGAGTTACCTCAGGAAGCAGGGGTGGTAAGTAGAAAGTTTTGATGGTGCCTATTGTACTTGAGAATTACCACCATGTGACACGTGTGGTGTAGAAAACAAAGGGAGTACTGCTCCTGGAGCCTCACACGGATGGTTATCTGCACTCAGAGACCACCCACTGTTTGGAGATCCTGCCATTACATCTGAAGCGATCGGGCCTTTGCTGTGGTGGACCCCAAGTGTGGAACTAGTTCCCCTAAGATGTCCACCTTAGTCCCTCCTTCCTTACCTTTAAAAAGCACCAGAAAACTCATTTATTCTCTAGGTGCTTTTAAGATCTACTATAGGTTCCCCTTAATTTAGACTTCCTTCCCTCTTTACTATTGATTTTAAAATTGATTTTATATTGTTTTTTATTGTTTTAATATTTTTATGATTCCAAAGTGCTCTGAATGCCATTTAAAGGTAGAGGAGTGCTGCAGAAACAAGATTTGTATTATTAATTTTTATTAATTATTATTAATTATTATTATTATTCTCCCCAGCTAGTTGGTGAAATCAGAAATTCACTGAGAAATGCTTATGCTCAAATATACAAAAGACCAAAAGCTCCTGCCTTATATGCAGCTGCTATATCTTCTTCTAATGAGAATCTCTCAGGTGTGAGAATATGCCAAGATTTCAATCTTGTACTTTAAATGATAGTTGAAAAAAACAGTTCCTTTCTTGGAAATTCTGGAATGAATCTTAACTCTCAAACAAGTCACTCTTCACATTTTCCAGTACACTGTTTGTAATAAATCATTTTCACTTTAAAGGTGTAATCAACCACATCATGTGGGGAATTCATTTATAAGAAGGCTGGAATATAAAAAATAATCAGTCTCCTAGCTTTGCAGCCTAATGTCTTCTATAAGTCAAAAGTCCTTGTGTTAATCTAGGAAAGCAGAAAGAGATATATTTCAGTTAAAGTTTTCCAGAGGAGACAATTTTCCATGGGAGTTTCTGTAGAGTGACTATCCTTTATGGTGCCAAGAGAGTGTCATTTACGAAGGCACCTTGGAAAGAAATTAGAAAAAAGAATGTTCTTTGCCAGCCCATTTACATTTATAATGATTTAAGTGTTCTCACCCCAATCTCCCTATTTGTCTATATCAAGAATCCTTGAACAGTTCAGCCTTCTGATTACTGGAGGCCTAAGATTTGGATTGCAGAGTGTTACAGAAGATCTGGTCTCCAGCCCTGACAACATTTAGGGACACATTCCCACTGATGCCAAATTAGGCATACCTATTCCTGTTGAAGTATGAGTATGAACATGAGCATAAATGTTTTTAGGATTGGGGCCAGAGACAGTAGTGTCATGCAGACACCTGCGAGAAAATGATGAGTAGTTTATAGTCCTGAATCTGATTTGATTCCATTTCTGTTATTTCCTGACTTTTTTGAGACTTTGTAAGCTTACCTATAAGGGGACAGATTTGTAGGAGTACAAATGGCATTCAGATGCCAAAACTGCAATTTTGAACCAACTGAAGCCTATGGTAAAACTCTCATTGGGGACGATTTCAAGCCCGGCACATCCCACACTCAGCCAAGTGCGTGTACAGCCACACACAAACCATGCAGACCTTTGTGCCGTGTGGAACGCGGGATCAGCCCCATTGACTGTAATACTTGAGGCTTGTACCTCTATTTTTCATTGAAAGTCACCTCCCTGTAAACCAGTTGATAGATTTAATAATGAACCATGTACTGATACTAGAGCCATGTAATAGTCATGACTGAATATGGTTTCTATATGTGCCAGGGAGGGGTGGGCTTTAGCCTTCTTTTCTATTGGTAACTGGCTTCTTCTAAAATGTATTTTAACTTAAAATCTTCTATTGGAAGCTGCTGAACATTGCTTTAACCTAAAGATTTCGAACCCATCCAAAGAAGTGGGAACGTTTTGGATGAAGACACTACTTTATGGACTCATTCCTACTTCAAACTGAGTTATTCTAAGAACCACAAAACCTGCATAGTTTGAAACCATGTAAAATATGGTGTTCAGGGTGAGATAGTGTTCTCAGTTGATTTTGTATGGTGGCAGCTCTTGCAGAGCAGAAACAGGAAGGTAAATTGCTGCTCACAAGAAATGTTGCTATATTGGGAACCGGGATCAATTTCCTAATCATTTCCTGTCACTGATGTGATTTCTTGATTCTCACAATACCACGAGATATCATCCTGATCTATCGACTTTCCACTTACCATTTACCATGTGCTGTGTATTTACCATGTATTGCATTGCCAAGGCTACCATTTTACTTCTGGGTTTGTTGTTTCTGCATTTCGGAGTCAATGACTGCATGACCAGCCCATCCCTTAACCTCTCCCCAGTACTCCTGAACCTCCACTCCATTGCCTCCAACCAAATTGTTGTTCTATATTATTCCCTTTGCTCTGACCAATTTGCAACTGGATTACAGATTAGTAAAAGAATCTGTGTACCAGACAATGATTGACAAGGAAGTACAAGGGGGAAAAGTGCAAAAAATGCAGTGTTGCATTGGTTTTACTTCTCAGGATTTGAAATGGATAGCAAAGTGGTAAAACAGCAAAGCTCTAAATGAAATCCCAATAACTGGAAAGTTAGTAAACTGAGAAATGAAATATTGGTACTGAGTACCAAGGGGTTCTCGATTTGACTGAGATGGTATCAGGAACTGGGAGTTTGGTAAGATTTCCCTTTTTGTTGAAATCTCATTTCAGCTTTCTTAGCAATAGTAGTAGTCATTTGGTTTAAATTCCTGATTTCTTGGTTCCGTTGCAGATCCATATCTGCAATATGTGGATTTAAATATGGATTCCTATTACAGATCCATATTTAAATCAATAAAATAATATAATAATTTTTTTTAAAATTGTACATGTGAAAAATGGCCACCAGACGCTTCTACACATGTGCATCCTTTTCCAAAATGGCAGCGGGTGCATTGTTGCCATTTTGGAAAAGGGAAGCTTTCCTGCGCATGTGCAAAATAGTCACTGCACATGTACAGACTGGCAATACTGCCACTGCCATTTTGAAAAAGGGTGTGCATGCCGAGAATGGTCCGGTGGCCATTTAGCGCATATGTGTTGGAGGGTTTTATTATTCATATTTTTCCATAGATTTCAAACCAAAATGTAATGGGCGTGTTGTCACTGTTGCATTTTGGTATGGATTAATGTGTAATGGCCCGTTATGAGCAGATACGGATTAATTCAAATCTGAACTTCCCATCACTTTTTGGCAATACTTCTAGGGATGGTAATATTCATGAAAGAAAGAGAAAGAAGTTAGGTTAGATAATCAAAACTGCATACCTAATCATACGGGCAAGATCAAGTAGCTACCCCAACTTTTTATACCAAATGCATCTTAAATTATATATTTAAATGCATTGAGTATTTGAGTTATAAAATAAATTTTATTAGAAAGCTGCCTATTAAAACAGCCTTTTCTGTTTTTGGACATTTAAAGATAAAATTGTCCTTACAGAAAATAAATGTTAAATACAGTTGAAATCGGTTGTTAGAAACATCTTAGGCTATGTTCTCATCTCTATGTTTGTTACTGTTGGAGTAATTAGAGTAGCTACCCCACTCTGCAAATGTTTGCACAAAAATGGAATGAAGAGGCTTAGCTGTAGGTAAATGATTGTGCATTCTGAGAATGGGGACTGCTGTTTCCCCCTTATCTTGCCTTTGTTCATAGACAGTTACTCTGTAGTGAAAAATCCACCTCACGTTACCTCCCTTTATTTTCAGGAAATAGAGCCTTGCTTTAACTTCACCACAAGTATTGTGTGAACAAAATTTTAAATGCATTCATTTGCAGTAAGCGATTGTGTGAACAGGCTCTTAATTAAATGCCCTCACTTAAGAAAACAAAATAAAGACATTATACTTACGTACCATGTTATTTTAAAAAAAAAATCTTTAAAAAAAATAAGGGCTAGTTTAGCATTTTTGGCACACAGTGATCCAGATTCTAAGCTGTTATGTAATCACTTCTTTCAAGCCAACTAGAGCAAAGCAGTCCTGTACACAGTATTCTGGCGATGAAAGAGAATTAACCTTCATAGTGGAATATTCCTATGATGGCACATCCCTCATCTTCTGTCTTTGGGTATTTTCCTACCCCAGGTGCACATCTCTTGCAAAAACATGCAAGTTAGTGACACTCCAACCTTGCCCTTTTATGACAATGGGTATTTTTAGACACACGTTAAAGTTCTGAATTTTTCAGTCTTCTGACTTTACAAGTCCACAAGTAAGTTCCGGATTCATTTTTCACACACACACACTGCCCTGAGGCAGTAACTGGATGCATTCTTCACACAAACACTGCCCCCAGGCCCTAAAGTAGTTGTAGCTGTAAACGTGACAGGCTGCCATGGAAACCAAGTGACCACAGCTGCCTGGAGCAAATTCGTTTACCAAGAGAACCTTTTAGACACAAAAGTTCTGGGAGAAGTTTCACGCAGAAGTTCAAAGATCCAGTTGTATAAGTTCTGCGTGAGTGATTTAGACACACAGAAAGTTCAGGATGTTACAGCAAACATCCAGGAGAAATGTGTCTAAAACACCATTGTCACCTGCATCCAGGTACACAATATCCCCAAAAGAAAGTTGGTTATCATTAACCATTTTTGGTGTCTTTTTTGTTGCTGTGAACAAAAAAGCCCTGGGGTAGAAATCTATCCCAATGCATTTTACCATGGGGTAGATTTCTACCCCAGCCTGGGGTAGAAATCTACGCCATCACATTTTATGTTAGTTTGCACATTCAAGCAATATAAGTGCCAAAGGGCTGGAGTAGAAATCTACTCCAAGACCCATGTAATGTCATTTTTTAACACAGAAGATGAGGTTTAAGTTCCCATGTTATCCTTTTTGCACAGATGGCATAAGGGAAGTCGTTATGGTTTCCTTGTGCAATGACCCTTTGGGAATGTTGGACTTTTGAAATGACGAACAACCTGTGTAATTTAAAGCTGACTTCAGCTTTGAAAAGGTAAAGAAAAACATGAAATGATCCATGGTGGGAAAAAACTTTGAATTTTACACTGTGACTGCTTTAGTGGGATGTTTTAAGGATGAAAATCATACTTGTGAATGCATATGTCTACTGTACTTGCAGAAAGGATCCAGATAATTTAACTTTATTGCTTCTTACTGCATTACAATAATGCTTAGAGGCCTTGGTTTATATCAGAGACTGATTGTGCCAGACATCCAGGAACTGTACAACACCCTGAACCATGAAAGCTTATTTTCTAAGAAGACAATAAATAGACAAAATGGATGAAGTTATAAGGGCAGAAAATTGTGGACTGAGGCAGGAAAAGATTCCCCATGTTCACATAGGAAGGCAGAATCAGGAACTGAGCCCAGATCCAGTAAATAGCAGATCCATGGGTGTTTTCTGATGTTACGAGATCACCGTCAACCACAGTGAACCACACAAAACCCCGTGACGGGGCCAAAGGACCCTGAACGTCATTTCGGTGGTCACCAGATGTTCACCACAGACAATTCCCAGCAGTGGAGAAAAGTAACCACCCTTCCGGAGGTCCAGCCCGAACCATCTCCGAAAGGGTGTTTAAAGCAATTCCCACCGGGAAACAACAAAACGTAACAACTGAACGGCAATCACCAGCCAGAAGCAACCAAAGTGAGTTCTGGCTGGGGACAAAGAATGCAGCATAGCTGCCAGGCAACGAGCAACAACACAGACTGGGGAGGGAGATTTAAAGGGCACCCAGGAGCAGGGGAATGTGGCGGGATGGAGCAAGGTGGAAGGGAGAGGAGAGCGGACAGTGAGCGAGCAAGGCAGGAGGAGGAGGAGGTGCAGGCGGAGGAGGTGGTCGTGCTGCACATGGAGGTGGTGGATGGAGAGCAGCAGCAGCAGCAGCAGCCGGGACAGGCCGCCCCAGAGCCGGCAACCGGCCCAGGGGACAAGGCACCCCGGAAATGGGTAAGGGGAGTGAGGGGGGGGCAGTGGCAAGGGAGGCGTCAGGAGGGATGCAAATGTGGAGAAGAGACGGCGTGGGTTGCGGGAGTGGGATTCAGTTAACGAGGAATGAAGGGGAGCGGACCCAGCACCACAGGGACACCAGGGGGGGTGGGTGGAGTGGCTGGACGGTTGGACAGAAGGCAGGGGAGAAGGGACAGGGACACAGGACTGGGTC
Organism: Sphenodon punctatus; assembly: GCA_003113815.1. Taxonomy (NCBI): domain Eukaryota; kingdom Metazoa; phylum Chordata; class Lepidosauria; order Sphenodontia; family Sphenodontidae; genus Sphenodon; species Sphenodon punctatus. The sequence goes on from QEPC01007003.1 coordinate 1,036,624, forward strand.
AGAACAGNCCCCCCCTTATGACCCACAGACATGGAAATGGGCTCAGAAACCCGAGCCCCCGGAGGCAATGGGTGGAGGAGGAGGAGAACGGGAGGAGGACCACTCATGCAGGAGAAGGCTGTACCACTGAGGGAGGCAATGGGGGCACAGGGAAACCCAGGACTTCATTAGGATCTGGGGGACACTGGAGCACCAGCTGGAGCTAGCGGTGAACCAGAGGAACGAGCACGTGTACCAGGAGATCGTGTGGGACATGGAGGCAGCAGGGCACCACAGGACAGTGACCCAGTGCCGCTCAAAGGTGACGGAGCTCAAGAGGGGGTACAAAGCCATCAAGGAAAACAACTAGTGGTCTGGGAACAGAGCCCGGACCGCCCTCTACTACGATGCCCTGGACTGCATCCTCCACATGAAGGGATGCATAGTCGCCCCGCACCTCATGGGGAGTGCCGTGGTCCAGGGCAGGGAAAGGGCCGAGGTACACCCTCCCCTTGCCGCCCAGCAAGAAGGCACTGGCTCCAGGGGCCCCACCCCCCAGGAGGAATGTCCCGGGACCTCAGGGAGCAGCAGGCCCCCCTCGCACACCAGCCCCGGGAGCCCCCACCTGATCTCCATCCCAGGAGGAGCCGAGGCCGGCACAATGGTCGCCCTCATCCAGGGGATGCTGGGGGACCCCATTAATGTCGAAGGACAAGAGTCAGAGGCTCCGAGACTGACATCGAGGGTAAGCATGAGGGTGGAATGGGAAACGGACCAGAGGGTATGGGCTGAGGGGGGGAAGGGGGCACACTGGCCATGGGGCTGCTCCTAGCAACCCCGGACCCCCCGGACCATGGAAAGGGGGCCTGGGGGCCACCGGGGGACACATACAGCCTACCCCAACCCACACCCTCCCATATCCTCTCAGGTCAAGGCATGCCCCAGCACCGAGGACAGGCAGGTGAGGGGGATGGCAGTGAGCAGGAGCAGCCAGAGGTCCCAGGTGAGGCAACCCGGGCATTGGGGGGTGAGGAGGCCGGGTGAGGCTGGGTGGGGAACTTGGTCCATTTGGTGCAGGGGAGGGGGGGCCTGGGTGCAGGGGAATTCCAGGGGAGGGCACCAGACGGCCCCCCAGGGGAGCGTGNCTTGGTCCATTTGGTGCAGGGGAGGGGGGGCCTGGGTGCAGGGGAATTCCAGGGGAGGGCACCAGACGGCCCCCCAGGGGAGCGTGCCCACAAAAACCCCCAGCCACGACACGGGATGGGGGGGTGGCTGGCTGGGGCACCTAACTAACCCCTTCTGTGCAAGCCAACAGGGCAACCTGCTGGGTCCCAGCAAGCAGGCTCCATGCCCCCAGATGAGCATATGAGGGAGCACCATGCACAGGTACGGTGCCGGAGGGAGGAGCAGACGGAGGAAATAGTCTGCACCACCACCGAGCAGGGCAAGCGGATGATCGCAGCCATCGAATGCATGGAGGCAGCCACCGACAGGGCCATGCAGCAAGCGGAGGCAAGGGACCGGAGGCTGCAAGTGGAGGTGCACCTCAAATGGAGGTGGGAGCGCTGGGAGCACAGCAGGCAGGTGGAGGTGTTCGGGCAGCTGGAACAAGCCATCGACCGGATGGTGAGGGAGCACTCTGCCAAGATGGACCGGTCCCATGACATTGGCACCTGGCTGCTGCTTCACGCAGAGACCATGATCGCCTACGTGATGGCTGCTGCCCTGCTGGGCAACCTGCTGTCCACAGCCCTGATTCAGGGCCCCTTGGCACCCCCACCACCTCCGTCCCCGCCCCAGCCACTGGCATGCCGCAGGGCCTGCACATCCGCCTACCAGTCCCTGTAGACCTCCGGAGGGAGCAGCCACTCAGGGGGGGCCCTATGGCCCCGGGGCCACCTGCCCTGCCAACAACGCCTGACCCTCAGAACACTGAGGCAGTCCAGGATACTGTCGAGGACACGGACAGTGGGGGGAGGGGAGCTCCCAGAGCTCCACGGTGGCCACAGGCTGGCTGAGAGGGAGGCCCCAGAGACAGGTGGGTTTTGAGGGAGGGGAGGCAGGGGGGAAAGTGGGTGAGAAGCCTGAGGGGGAGAGGACACAGCACTGGGAGGTGGGTGGTGGTGGTGTGGTGAACTGTAGGAGGCATGTACAATAAATGTACAGGCACCACAGTCACAGCCGTTGTTCTGTGTCATGAGCCCGGAGCTGGGGGGTGGGTGGGTATATAGGGGTGCACCCAGGGTGCCGATGGGGGCCCTGGGGTGGTGGTGAGGGTGGTGTGTGGCCTCACACCTTGGCCTCCTGGCTGATCAGCTTAGACAGAGCAGCATGGATGCGCTTTGCGTATTGGTACTCCTGCGGGTTCTCAGCGTTCGCATAGAGAGGCATGGGGCCGGGAGGGCACCGGGGCTCGGGGTAGTCGATGACAGCCCCATCGCTCTTGCACATGTTGTGCAGCACACAGCAGGCTCCGATCACCAGGACCAAGGTCTCAACTGTGTAGTCCAGTCAGCCCGCGAGGCACCTCCACCGCTGCTTGAGGGCCCCGAAGGCCCTCTCAACCACGGTCTGGCTGGCACACAGGTGGGTATTGTAGAGCACCTCCACAGGGTTCCTGGTGACCAGGTATACCTTCATCAGCCAACGGGTGAGTGGATAGGCCGGGTCCCTCAAGATACAGGGAGGCATCAGCACCCCCTCGATCTGGGTCATCCCCATGTCCACGAAGTCCCCGCCGTACATCCAGGCATAGAAGGGAGAGATGGTCATGATCCGGGCATCATGACTGTGCCCAGAGTGGCCCATGTAAATGTCTTTGTACCACCCCGGTGGTCCATGACTGCCTGCAGCTGCAGTGAGTGGTACCCTTGTCGGTTGACATATTCCCCGGCCTCCCCATCGGATAGGCGGAGGATCTCAATGTGGGTGCTATTCACGGTGCCCATGCAGTTGGGGAACCCTCCTGCAGTGAAGCTGGCCATCACAGCCTCCTGGTCCACCAGTTGAATCGCTCGGTCCAGAAGCACGCCCTCCACCACCTCGCAGACGTCTCGCAGGTTCCTGGCGATGGTGCTTACCCCAACATTGAAGTGCTGCGAGATGGGCTGGCAGGAGTTGGGTGTTGCAAGGGCCCAGACCCCAATGGCCACCCGCTGGACCATGGGAATGGGGGTCTGCATGGGGGGGTGCTGCTGCTCCAGCCAGGGAGTTAACAGCTCAGCGAGTCACAGGAGGATGTGCATGTCCATCCGAAAGTGTGCTCTCCAGGCAGCCTCATCCCCGTGAGCCAGCACCCTTGCCCAGCACACCTGTGCCCACTCTGTGACCCATACCCACCAGGCAGTGGGCATAGCAAACAGGGCTGCACACCCCATGGTTTCCCTCTGCCACTGGAGCCAGCCGGTCACCTTGTGGAGTGCAGAAGCCCGCTCCCTGGGCATGGCTGCGGTCCTGTTGGGTCACCCCGGATACTCGCTGGTCCCTGAGCTGGGCCAATGAGCGCCTGCACCCATGGCGCACTCGCTGGGCTCTAGCTGTGCTCCTGGCCATGCACACCTGAAGCTGGGCAGCCGGGTGCAGGCCTGCCATCTGGATGCACAAGAGGTCAGTGTGCGAGCAGTACGACTCTGCGCAGACTGCAAGGTGATCTCACAGGCTCCCAAACGTCCCAGCTCCATGGTGAATGGTGTCCTGGGTGGGTTGCAGCTGAAACCCTTATAGGCTGTGGCATGTGTAGCCCCACCCCCAGGTCGCGCCTTGACAACTGGGCGGGGGACCCTGGGATGCCTCTGTCTGCTCCCATGGCTCGCTGGCCCAGCTCCTGCAGGGCAGGCGGGGTGGGGTGGAAGAGGGCGCCCCATTAAGCACACCTGAGGTCACTGGATGGGGCCTGGCACATAGTCCAGCCTGTGCCTGGGCGTGTGGGCAGCAGCTGCATTCCTGCTGTCATCACCTCCCACCTCTCTGTGTTGCCTGCCTGTTGTCCTCAATGCCCTGATCTGTGTGTAGGCTGTCCTGTCTTTGTGCTCGGTTCCATCAGCTGTGCTGGGTCCGCACCCCATGCTTCACTCACTTGCTGTGCCATGTTGCGGCCTGTGGCCTTATTGCTTGGCCTTGGAGCTCTCCTGATTCCCCTCCCATACCTCCAGGGATTGTGGGGGCCCTCTTTCCTTGCAGTTATTATACACCACTTTCTGGACCTTGGCAGGCAGTGCTTCCCCTGGGCTCATAGGCCACACCCCACCCGGGACCCCCCATAGCTGGATCTTCCATGAGACCATGGCCCTGTGTGACTGGTGGCATTCCCAGACTGTGTAATTGCTCCTGAGCTGCCCGGACAGCCTCACAGGTGCCTATGCGAGCCTGAGCTCCGGCCTGCACTACTACTTTGTCTATAAGATGAGCGCCCGTGACTGCCGGCTGCATGCGGAGATGCTGGGCCTGTGTCCCTTTCCCGATGGGTGCATCCCGGAGATGAGGTGCTCACATGTGGGGTGGCCCGTGGCAGAGACCGTGTCTGCTCTCCCTGTATGCAGCCTGGCCTACACAGCCTGTCTGGTGGAGGGGGGCCCTGTCCTGGCTGTGTCCTTCTCTGGCTGTGTTCATGGGGCCCATGGGTACCAGAGGTCGCGTGGGGTGACCTATCACTGCCTGTTGGAGCTTGGTCTCTTTCCGTGGCCCCCAGCTGCTGACTATGGCTTGTCAGAGCCCACCAGGGCACAGCTGACGGCGTTGGCTGGTGTGTGGTCCTGATCCGATGTCCAGGTGAAGCTTGCCATGCAGGATCCCTTCGAGGTGTACTACCTCATCACGCACCATATGTCTGTGTTGGGCTACCTATGGGGCCTGCTGCAGTGGCCCCACTACGTGCACCTGGTGAACCAACCACGCCCGGGCCCCTTCGTATCCCTCTGCAGCTGGCTGTGAGGCCCCCCTGTGCCTTCAGGGCCCTGGATGCCGGCCCCACTGTGAGCTCCTGCCTCCACCCTGGTGCCATCAGTCAATTCCCGCTCCCTCCATGACTTCCCAGGCTTGCTGCTGTGCCGGATGGTTCCTGCGGTTCCACTACCCTTGCCTGTGGCTCTGGGCCCCCTCCACGCCCCCCCGTCTGCCTCTGCAACCGGTGTTCCCTTCAGTGGTTGCCTTCTCCTGTGACTGTGTCCTGATCTCCAAGCTGCCCCCCCCCAGGTTGACTCTGTGACCATGGGGTTCTGAGGCCCCAAGACTGCACATCCCAGCATCCTCCTGCGGAGGGGGCTTGGAGTCTTGGACTGCCTGCTCAGCTCTTCGGCTCCAGCTCACCTCCATCCTGTACGTTGCATCCTTGCCAGTGCATGGCGTCCCTGTCGGCCTCCTGGACCATTCCCGGGCTGCTCCCTGGTCTGTATGGCCTCCCCCTGTGCCTGTGCTCTGCCCCTGGGGGGTTCCCCCATGCCAGGGCAGCCTGTTTAGCTGTGGGGTTGCCTGCACAGGCTGCCTGTACTGTTGTCGGGCTTCTGGATGTTGTTCCCTGTGTCCTGCCCTGCCCCCGGGCTGATCCCCCCTGCTTCCATGGCCCGGGTCTCCCCTCCCCCCCATTGCCCATTGTGCCATGTGTGTTGGCCGTCCCTCTGTGTTCCCTCTTCCCTTCCTTTCCCATGCAGGTGTGTATGCACCTGGGCATGTGCTTGTGCTGTGTGTTCCACTGTGTCCTTGTTTTCTCTGTGCCTGTTGTGTGTGCCGCCTCAACGGCTCTTCTCCCTCCTCCCCCTCCCTTCCCATTTCCCTTGTGTGGGTGTTTTCTTTTGGCCCTTCTGGCTTTGTTTGCCCTCTGTCGGCCATGTCTGCCACCCGCCCCTCCCCAGTGTCTTCTGGGTGTTTTGACCATGGCCTGGAATTGGCGTCACGTCTGTTGCGCTGCCCCGGGCCGTGGTCTGTCAGCCTGATTCCCTGCCGTGGTCCCTATCCCATCACATCTGTTTGGGGCCTTCCTGGACCACAGGGGGTGGTTGGTCAGCTCAGCACTGCTGGGAATCCACTTTGGTGTATCGGGAGCCCGTAACGTCTGAAATCACCCCATGATTTGAACTCAGATTTCAAACCCCAACCTAATGCCTTAACTAGAAATGGTTGAAATTACAAACTAAAATTCAATTTCAAAATTTTGACCTTCAAACTTAAAATATTTATTTAAATTTTGGCTTGGAACTTTATTTCACCCAAGTCTTTAGCCTTAAGTACAAAATGTATCCTTTTTCATTCTTCCATTTGCCCTGCTATATAAAACAAACATAATATTCAAATATTCCATAGTATTTATAGTCTGCATCAAGGATGAACAGTATATCTTTCTGAAGTCCAGCCGGTTTGGGCATTAGCCTTGTAAAAAACCCTCAGTTTTTATGCAACTTTATATGGCAACTTCACTTCTAATCTCACTGTTTATACAGTAAACCCACTGGCAATGAAAGTTTCATATATATTGACAACCAGTCATGTACAGATTGAAAGATACTATGTATTTTATGTATAACACAGTCAACACTGGATTTAGGTTTCTTTGAGTTTTCCATAGTTTGCAGTGTTCTGATCACCAAGGGAAGCATAATTCTGAAGACTGAGGGAACGAATGTCAGTAATAAATTAATTAGGTGCTTTGCTTTCAAAATTGTTTACATCAGATCAGAAAGGACTCTGAATTTCATTAGGGTAAACATGCAATTTCATGGAATTCTGCTTGGATACCTTCAACAGGCTAAAAAAACACAAAAAACACAGCCTTCAGTCTGATCATTTTAATGATTTCAAGTCTACCGAAACAAATACCGATGTATTATTCTCTAACCAATAGATTTCTTCTATGATGAACATTCTAGTCTGAACTTCTGATTATAGGCTTCTCTGTTTATTGTCAATGTGTAGCACATAAAAGAATAGCTCTGATTCTGGCTTTCACTGTGATGAAATAAACTACCCTCCGCTGAAAATAACTGTAGCCTCTGTTCATCCTTGATCATTATCCAACATATAGTAGGTATGTATGTATGTAGAAACAGGGACCTGTGTTTGCTGTGTCTTAGACCCTTTTCACGCAGACGCACCCTCTCCCATGCCTACATGTGTGGGCATATGGGGGGGGCATCTGTGGGATTGCTGTTGTGGGTGGGTAGGGGTGCATGCAAACTCTTGCGCTCCACCCACCTCCACCAATCTCTCATGCACAGAGCAACAGGCGCCAATGGTGGATGTTCCACGCATGGAGATGGTTGCAGGTGGGTGGGCGTCCGTGGAACAGGCTACTCCACTGGATATTCTGAAACACAGCTGATGGAGCTGCCCCAGATAGGGCTGAAACTCACTCTCACATTCTTGCATAACCTTGGCAAGAAACAGCTTATCACCGTGATTATGCGGAAACAAGAACGGGTTAAGAATCGACTGATTCTTGACCTGTTGTCATGCAAAATTCATGCGGACAAGAACCAGCACTGTGCATGCAAAAATTGGCTGTTATGAGCTGGCCCCAGCAGCCATTTTGCGCATGCACCATGCCGGTTTTAGGGTTTCTGGAGAGCCCTCAAAAATGGGACTGCACATGCTGAAAATAGCCACCAGGGTCCGTGCATGTGCATAATGGCCATAGCAGTCATTTTGTACATGTGCAGTGCCACTTTCGAGAATCTCATGAGATTCTTACATACTTCAGCGAGAACATGAGAGATCGCACCAGTATTTGTGAGAATCTTGTGGATTCTCACAAGAATGTGATGCATTCTCATTTCAGCACTAGCCTCAGAACAGGCACAGCCTGCTCCACTTCAACATCAGCTAGGTCTTCTTTAGATGGGTGGGTCCCCTCCAGGGTGAAGTGGGTTCATGCACCTAGCACCGAGGCAACCTGTCCATCTAAAAACACCCCCATTGTGTATGGGACCCCAAGCACATGGGCTTCGGTGCAAGTGCACCTATGGTACCTCTTATATATACATGCCCTCTCTGGGCCTCTCAGTCTGGGGGGCCTTCTGTGCTCCACTCACCAGATCCACCTCCTAGCTAAACTCCCAGACCCCTCAACAGCTGGATTCCTAGCTCAGCTAAACAGTAGTAGAGATGGGTGAACGCGGTTCAAAAGTTCGGAGTTATGATCGAACTCGACCAGTTCATTCGACCAAACCGAACTTCCAAACTGAACTTGATTTTTGAACTGAACCAAACCAAATTTCCAAACTCACTTCTGTTCACCCATCCCTATAAGATAATATTCCCTTTACTTCAATGGGGTTTGAATTTCCGACCCCTGTTCGGAAATTCGGAGTTCGGACCAAACTCGAATAGTTCGGTCCACCGAACCGAACTTGATTTTCGAACCAAACTGAACTGAACTGAATTTCTGAACTCGGTTCTGTTCGTCCATCCCTAAGCAGTAGCTTCTCTGCCATTTCCTCTCATGGGCCAAGCCAGTACTTGCCAGTTTCCTTTCTCAGCCATGATCTACAACATCATCTTGCTTCCATCATCATGAAAACACCCCATAAGTACCTCCTTCTACAAATTCCTATTCAATCCCCAGAACTTGTACTAAAAGACTGGCTCATGGGAAGCAAGTGTTTCCTCATCCCCACTCTAGATTGTCAGCTTTTCTTTGACTGTATATTTATCTAGTGCTTCCTTTACAGGACAAGTAGCTTCTAGTTTCATATTTTCCCTTTTTATTGAAGATGATCAGTTCTGATTTCTAATGCTCCCTGCTGCATTTTTCATACTACACACCAAGACTGATTTTCAAAAGTGTTGATTATCTTCAACTCATCATATCTATGGTGATGAGAGCCATAAAATAACTAGAATAGGAATAAAAAGTAAATTGGAGCAGCAGGTGCTGAGTATCTCTGTAACTAAAAACCTATATGGTTCCCAAGTAGCCCATTAATCTCTTGAGAACTTATTACATTTTAAAAGCTTGAGCAGGAACCTTTGGAGGGGCAGATGTGGCCCCACAGCTCCATAATACAGACACCAGCTACCTAATGTATTTGAGGGCAAGTGGGCTCTTACCAAAAGAACTGGTACAGGTGGCACATCTGTCTTGTGGTTCCTTGTACACATCAAAGATAAGGATAAATATCTGGGAACTCAAGCACTGATGTTGAAGCAGGACAACAAATACTAAACTTCTGAAGTCTCTTCAACATTGGGAACAAAGTTTCAGAGGACCCTGTGAAGGTTTAGAATGTATTAATGCAATAATAGCTTCAGGTGTGATAAAGGATCCATTTAAAAAAACTTTTAATCATTTTTGAAAGTTTATCTTCCTAAGACTGGCCAAAATTAGAAATTTCACAAAAATGAAATTCTAGCAACTGTTAAGGATTTCCCCATTTTTGTTACTAATTTTTTTCAAAACTGTAGAGATTGAACAAATTTTTTTTTTTTAAATGTCAACATTAAGCAAGCTCTTATTTTGTTAGTGCTAGCCTTTATTAAATGTGTGGAGATGCTGACCATACCACCAATCTAGTATACCTACAAATATTACCCTGGATTTGAGATGATGAAATTTTGACCTTTTTCAACAGTAGATTAAAAACTTTTAAAAGGCTACATTTTATGTTAAAAATTGGCAAGTTGACACTATTTTTTGATAAAAGTATTGAAATAAAATATCACAGTTCTATGGTATTTCACTGTCAATAGATCATAGATCTAAAAGCACTTTACAAAGGAGATAAATGTTGTTATCCACATTTTTAGGCATCCTTTCCATGAAGCATGACAATAGAGAATTCAAGGCCTTATGTGGATATAATAATAATAAATAATAAATAATTAATATATTAAAAACAAATGGCCTGGACCCCACCTACCTGTAGGACCACCTCACCCTCCAGATCCTAGATCAGCCCCTGTGGTTATCCTGGGATGCCCTCCTCGGGGTCCCCCGGGTTTCCTGGATATCAACCATGAGGAGGGCATTTTCTGTGGCTGCATTGCATCTGTGGAAATTCCTCCCATTGGAGGTTCGCTTGACCATCGACATCCCCTCTTTCCATAGACAGTGTAAGACCTGGTTGTTCCACCAGGCCTTTACCAAGGGAAATGGGTGGCGTATTGGTATGGGTTCTTTTAATCTAGAGATTTTAGGTCATTTTAATTGTATTTTAGTAGCTATGTATTTTAGAATGTTGCTAGCTGCCCCGAGATGCTTATAGCAGGAGGGGGAAACATATAAATTTTAATAATAAATAAATAAATAAATATCCAGACCATAAAATCACATTAACCCCACCCCCCAAAAGAGGCCTGGGGAAAAAACCATAAAACAACCAACAAAGTCTTACAAACCCCCACCCACTACCTGTCTCCTTCATCAAATGCCTGGCAAAACAGCCAGGTCTTACAAAGAAGGGAGATTCAGAGAGAGGCAAATCTCCACCAGGAGGGAGTTCCATAGCCATGGCGTGGCCACCAAGAACTTCCACTTGGAGGTAGTCACCTGGGAAACCCAGGGGACTTCCAAGCAGGCATCCCCAGCCAACTGCAGGGGCCAATTCAGGACATAAGAGGTGAGGTGGTCCCACAGGTTAGTGGGGCCTAGACCATATAGGGATTTCAAAGGTAATAACTAGTGGTGGGAAGTTCGGTTCTCCCGAAAACCGAAACAGCTGGTTTTTGCAGTTTTGAATTTAATCCAATGATCCGATAAAAACGGCCATACTGGATCTTTACAGTGGGGCCGGTTTACCGGATTTTTTAAATGGCTAGGTGGCAGTACTTGGCACAGGTTTTTGTTTAGAGTAGTTTGAGTCCCTCCCTGAGGTGCAAATGGTTACATTTGGCAACCTTTGTTTCCCTGCCTTGGATTGGTTGGCTTTTCTGAAATCAAAAAAGGCATCCAATCCTGAAGGTTTCCTTAGTGGTACTGATGATTGTGGGCACTTGACTGGCTGCTGGGGCTGGCCAATAATCTTGACTTTTTTTTTTCTTTCTGGGGGACCTTCTGTAGCTTGTGGTTGGCCAGCCATTTTACAGCAGGCTTGGAGACTGGAAGGATCCACAGACTGTTGGATTTGTGCGTGCGTGTGACTGTTGGTAAGTTTGGGGTTCCTTAACTTCCTTTGTGGTTTTATGGGATTAGTACAGGATCCCCCTGGTGCCCTTAGCAAGGTGGATGGGGAGGGTATTCACGGGTGGGTACCCCTAGACTCTGTGTTGGAATAGGGATAGCATGGGGGGGGTGTTCATGCCTGTAGGACATGTGCTGTGGGGGCTGAGCAGCTCGTGGGCACTGGGCAAGCAGCATTTTCCATTGGCACAGGGGGTGGGGAACGGTGGCCTTGCCACTATGGTGTGTGGGGTTTTCTGTTGACTCTTGCCCTGTGTTGTTTTGGGGTGTGGGGGTGACCTGCTTGTGGTTGCATGTGGTGGATGGCTGATGCTTTTTGGAAGGTCAGACAGTGTGGGGTGGGGAATGATGACCTTGTCACCTGTGGTTTTTGGGTGTGGGGGTGCACTGCTTGTGGTTCTGTTGAACTGTGTCTTCAGGTTTGGGGGGGGTTCCTGAGTTGCTAGGCCAATGGTGGGGCACGTGTGGGCACTGGGCACTGCAGTGGCTGGCTGAGGCTTTTTTGAAGCTCAGCCACTGGGGGAGGGGAGAAAGGTGGCTGTGTGATGATGCCAACTTGCTTGTGTTGAATTGACTTGTGCCTTCAGGTTTGGGTGTCGGGGAGGTTCCCCAGTTGCCAGGCTATTGGTGGGTCATGTGTGTGGGCACTGCAGTGGCTTGCTGAGATTTTTTTGAAGCTCAGCCAGTGGGGGAAGGTGGGGAAGGTGGCTGTGCGATGATGCCAACTTCCTTGTGTTGCCTTGACTTGTGCCTTCAGGTTTGGGGGTCAGGGGGTTCCCCAGTTGCCAGGCTATTGGTGAGGCATGTGTTTGGGCACTGCAGTGGCTGGCTGAAGCTTTTTTGAAGCTCAGCCAGTGGGGGAGGGGGGAAAGGTGGCTGTGCGATGATGCCAACTTGCTTGTGTTGACTTGACTTGTGCCTTCAGGTTTGGGGGTGGGAGGGTTCCCCAGTTGCCAGGCTATTGGTGGGGCATGTGTGTGGGCACTGAAGTGGCTGGCTGAGGCTTTTTTGAAGCTCAGCGGGTGGAGGAGGGGGGAAAGGTGGTTGTGCTATGATGCCAACTTGCTTGTGTGGACTTGACTTGTGCCTTCAGGTTTGGGGGTGGGGGGTTCCTCAGTTGCTAGGTCATTGGTGGGGCATGTGTGTGGGCACTGCAGTGACTGACTGAGGCTTTTTTGAAGCTCAGCCAGTGAGGGAGGGGGGAAAGGTGGCTGACTGTGCCATGTCAACTTGCTTGTGTTGACTTGACTTGTGCCTTCAGGTTTGAGGTGATGACCCTCAATCTTCTCTTCACTAGACTAAACATGGACTAAAATATTTTTTTCTTTTGAATCCCCAAGCCACTGGACTTTGTTGGACTGGACTGTTGGCAACATCAGATGTCATGTGCGAGTAGCCGGCTGCGGGGTAAGCGAGCGTCATGCGACTCACCTCCACCACACTACACCTCACCCCCTTGCTCTAATTCACCCCTTGCTCTAACTCACCCCTACCTCACCCCCTTGCTCTAACTCACCCCCTTGCTCTACCCCACCTCTACCTCATCCCCTTGCTCTACCCCCCTCTACCTCACCCTACTTGCTTTACCCACCCCCTCACCCACCCCACCTCTACCTCACCCACTCCCTCTAACTCACCCCCTTGCTCTACCCCACCTCTACCTCACCCCCTTGATCTACCCCACCTCTACCTCACCCTTTGCTCTAATTCACACCCTTTCTCTAAC
>QEPC01007003.1:1049558-1085329 GCA_003113815.1 Sphenodon punctatus
TCTACCCCACCTCTACCTCACCCACTCAATCGACACACCCCCTTGCCCTACCCCACCTCTACCTCACCCCCTTGATCTACCCCACCTCTACCTCACCCCCTTGGTCTACCTCAACTCTACCCCATCCCACTTGCTCTACCTACCCCCTTGCTCTAACCCACCTCTACCTCACCCCACTCACTTTACCCATGACCTTTGCTCTACCGCACCTCCACCTCACCCCACACACTCACAGTTATCCCCCACCATCCCCACAGTTAGCCCCCACCGTCCCCACAGTTAGCCCCCACCGTCCTCACAGTTAGTTGCCCCCATTAGTCCCCACAGTTAGTTGCCTCCACCAGTCCCCACAGTTAGTTAGCCCCACCAGTCCCCACAGTTAGTTGCCCCACCAGTCCCCACAGTTAGTTGCCCCCACCAGTCCCCAAAGTTAGTGGCCCCAACCAGTCCCCACAGTTAGTTAGCCCCCACTAGTCTCCACAGTTAGTTAGCCCCAAAGCAACACCCCCTCACACATACACACCTGTTGCCTGTGGTCATTTATTGGTGTTCACAAAACAGCTTAAACATAAGTGGCCATGGAACTAAGAAACAGACCATGAGTGGCAGTGCCGGAAGAGACAAGCCTCTTCCTCTTAGGCAGATTACTCTGTCTGGCACAGGGACACCGTAGGTAAGGACACCAGTGGCCTCTTCCTCCAGCACACCAGCTTCAAGTGTACCCAAGACAAAGGTCTCTGGACATACCTTGAAGCCACCACAGAGGCTGGGATGGGAGGAGGGTGCTTCTTCCTCCCGGTCGCTGCCTAGCAGTAAGAAGGGGGCTCCTTCTTCCTCTGTTAGTGCAGTGGACTGTCCGCTGGGTACCTCCTCTGCTGCTGATCCTGCTCCTAGTCCGTATCTCTCCTGTGCGCATGCCTGTACCCTTATCCAGTCACCAGCTTCCCCGACCCCATCCACTTCTGGCACGCACTCTAGTGCACCTGCATTCCTGCCCTCTCCACTTGCCAGCACTCAGTCTAGTGTGCCTGCACCTCCTCAGGCCCCGCCCTCCACACCCACACATGCTGTGCCAGCTACCACCACCCCTTCCACAAGTGTCAAGCACTACCTCTGAGAGGCTGACCCCCCCTCATGCTGCTCCTGCCCTCCCAAGACATGCTGAAGAAGATCGCATCCTGGGTGTGGTCTCATTTTGACATCTGGGAGGAAGACCACTCAAAGGTAGTATGCGTGCACTGCCATAGCAAGGTCTGTCATGGTGGCTCTGATCCCATCAGATGGGGCACCTCTGACCTTCGAAGTCACTTGAAACAGCACCACGGGCACATTCATGATCCTATGGAGTGCTGTTCCAAGTGACCATGTGGGGAGGTGGCAGTTGTAGAGGTTGTGTGTGTGTGTGTGTGTGTGTGTGTGTGCAACCTGTGCATGGAGGATTATTGGATTATGGATTGTCTTGCTGTAATTTTAGATTATTGGATAGATTATTATTGGGTTATTGGATTAGAGTGCTGCTGTCACTGTGCTATGTCAAACCAAAAACAACAAGCACATTTAAAAATAAACTATGGGGAGTTTACTGGGGCCCAGGGGGGTGGTTCTGGGGGAGGGGGATAAGTGTGAGTCTGCACCAAATACAAGGTCAAATATGTTACTTAACTGTTTAAAAGAGAAATGTTGTCTTTTTTACAGGTATTTTCAGTTTTTCTACCGTTGATTTCAATGGGGAAAATTTCTCATTGAATTCAATGGAAAAAAAACCAGTACCGGTATACCATATTTAATCTGATAAACCGGTATTCAGAGATCCAGTATCCGGTAAAACCGGTAACCAGTTTTTTCAACCAAGTCCAATCCCTAGTAATAACCAATACCTTGAATGGGGTTGGTAACAATATACACAGCCAGTGCAGAGATTGGAGCACCAGAGTTATGTGCTCCCTATGACCCATCTCTGTAAGGAGACGGGCCACAGCATTCTACACCAGCTGTAGCCTCTGGGTCATCACCAAGGGCAGCCCCATGTAGAGCACATTGCAGTAAACCAGTTGCGATGTGATGAATGCATGGATGATGGTGGCAAGATCGGAGCCCAAGATATATGGTCGAAGGCACTGGACCAGATGTAATTTACCAAATGCACTACTCACCACAGCTGCCACCTGGTCATCCAGGTGGACCTATGTATTGAGGAGAACTCCAAGGCTTTGACCTGAGGAACCAAGGAGGGACGCACCCCATCAATGATGGGGGCTTCCACTCCCTTGTTCCTACCCACCAACATCATTTCCATCCTTTTGGGAATGGGATTCAGTTTCAGATGGCTTGTCCTCATCCAATCCTCCACCACAGCCAGGCACCAGGTAAACACTGAGACTTCCAGGCCTGGGTTGGATGAAAATGAGAGATACATCTGGGTGTCATCAATGTACTGATGACACCAAACCTCAAATCCTTTCATGATCTCACCCAGAGGCTGCATATACATGTTGAACAGGAGAGGGGACAAAATAGATCCCTGCAGCAATCCACACATGACGGTCCGGGGGGAAGATGTACAATACCCCAGTATCACACACTGAGATTTCCTGGCCAGGAACGAGCTGAACCCCGGACGAAAGCCAGAGTGCAAGAGATCAAGTAAGCCAATGTGGTCCAGATGCCCCTGGAGGTGTTAGGTCACTGCCTACTCAATAACCTTCTCTAAAAAGGGAAGCATAGAGACTGGCTGATAACTGACAAGGGTGTCAGTGGCAAAAAATGATTTCTTGAGCAAGGGTTGCACCACCGCCTACTTCAAACAACCCGCGACCCTGACCTCCATAAAGGAGTCATTGACAACCCCTGCCAACAATGGCCCGAGTGTCTCCCAGCTGGCTTTCTCCAGCCAGGACACACAAAGATCAAGTTCACAAGCATTGGCCCTCACAGCCACCAGCAACTCCACTGCATCGGTGGACAATGCCAGCTGAAATAGATCCCACAAAACTGAACCAGACAGGGCATTCATAACCTCTGACACTTCCCCTGCAACATCAAAGTTCTGGTGGGTATGAGATTTTATCTGCAAAATAGTCAATGAGCACTGGAAGATTCTAGTTTCAGGTGGCAAGATGTTGGACTGACCCCTTCACCACCTGAAAAAGCTCAGCTGGATGTGACTTTGAGGACAATAGGATGGTAGCAAAGAACTCCTCTTTGCTGCCCACTTAGCCCCAGTATAGGCTTGCCTCTTCAATTAAAAGACTGAGTCCTACTCAACTTATCACCAGAGGCAAGCTGCTTCAACTTATCAACAAAGTGTTTCATGTCTTCACAAATGAAAAAAAGGTGGAGTTTTGGACAACCTCTGTAAAAGACAATAAAGCATACAAAGCACCACTCCTGTGTTTGGTCAATGGTCTTGACTTTTTATACGTCCACCAGCTTATCATTCTGTTGCATGATCTGCATCAGTTGGTGAACCTGGAACAGGTGTCAAAGAGTCCCCAAAGTTTCTACATAGAGGACCTCAGATGGTGGCAAGTAGAGAGTCCACCCCATGACAGAAGGCAGTTGGAAAAAGTCGCCCACAGGTATAATAGTTTTACCACCAAATGGTTTTGTCTCTAGAAACAGGTGTACAAACATGAATTGTCCATTTGCATCATGACTTTGCTGACCATTGACACTTTGACAATGATCACAACTTGCATTTGGACCAATTTGGTTGTCATTGTATTTGCCATGTCTGCTGAGAGTTTAGTAAACTCACTCTGGTTGTGATCCTTTTAGGTGAAACTTGGACTCTTCCTTCTGATCATTTGAATCTCTCTGGATTCATGATCATCATAAGGAATGACTGCGAGGGTGAGAGATGTCTCCAAGGTTCCTGGTTGATGATCAGAAATGAGTTGCTTCAAAGTGTAGCAGACTGCAAGTCCTACAAGATAATGGACACCCAAGGATCAGTCAGTGTCACTTCAGCTGCAATTGGTGACACTGTCACAATACCACAATTGACTTGGTATTTTCTAATTTCAGATTGTCATATGGAGGTTATATGTCCATGACCAGTTTCCATGAACCAAACTGGGCAAGAATCTGAAAACCAATTACACTGCGAATTATGACCTCCAGTACCTCATTCACTATTTCAGTAAATCTGTGTTTGTGTGCCCGTGTGATGTCACGGTGCCGGGTGACCAGGGACCTTAGTGATATGTGCCTGGGTGACTGCTAGGGGAGGCACAGGATAGAGAGGTATTGAGAAGCAGGGCCAGCAGGGAGACAGGGGAGGGGAGAGGGGATAAAGTATGCCTATGGCTTGCATGTATGGATGCCTTGGGCATGCATCTTTCCTCTCTTGTTATACATGGGAGAAGTAAGACTCAGAGAGTCATGGTGCCTTCTTTAATGTCACCAAAAAGGACCAGGAATAGAACTTTGAGTCCTACTCAATTGCCATGCCTACTTGGATGCACCACTCCCTATTTTATATGCTCTGATATAATTTGTTTGTTTAGAAGGCATTTTGGTTCAATTCTGGGAAGTTTCATTGCTGCAAAATGCAACCCAGACGGGTTGAATGTACTGTAATTTCACTTGAAAGAATTATTACTTGAAGATGTTAAAAATGCATAAAAGAACAGCTGTTGTATTGCTGAAAGCAATGCATTAGTGCATGCACGTTACTATGAAACATGGTGCTGATTAATTGATCAGCCTTTTTGCAGATTTTTTGTTTTGTTTTATGTTAATGTGTCATCTATTTCAGTCACAGCTTGTGTGGGATTTCCTTGCCGCAATGAACTCATCACAAATAAGCAAGTAATAATTAAGTTATTAATGGACATTTTGATCATCTCAGATTAGGAGACTGAAATGAATGAGAGCTAAACACAGCTCTTAAAAATGACATAACAGTCATTAGACACTTCTGAATGAGGTTTGAAGACAAAATAATTGAAATAACAGAGGCCCTAGCCTTTTGAAATAACCCTGCTTCCTTGTGTATTTTGGTTAACTTCACAGAGCTCTATGAAGGGGTAAAGCTTTTGTCTGTTTGAAAGGAGACCTTTTCTATGCACCTTCTTCCCCTTCTCCACCTCCCACACTGTGAAGTAGAGATCAGAGGATCTTGATAAATAAAAAGTACTTTGAGTTAGCAGGAATGCTTGCATATTTGGAGCTCCTATTCTGTGCATTGACCATCAACTTTCTCCCAATCTCATTGCTTTTCATTGATACAAACAAACCTTTCCTTACCAAAATCTAGCTTCTGTCTTTCCCTGTTAGGTTACTTAGGCAACTCAGGAAAATATAAGAAAGATGGTTTAACGCAGAGGTAAGAAACTTTTTCTCATCTGAAGAACAGGGCCCAAAAATGGGTAACAGAGGGAGAAGAGGTCATGGAGCTTAGCAGGCTCACCTAAGTGCAATAAAGATCCCTGCCTTGCCCCACAGAGTGAGTGCAAGCTGGTTAAAAGGGTGGTTGGCAGGATGTAGTAATTGACCCAGGGGTTCCCCCCTCTCTGGTCTAGTGGATAAGACATTAGACTTAAAAGATTAATTTTCAGATCACCCACAGGCTTCTTGTGCGACCTTGGTTTGTTCAAAAGAGGTTGAGTCCATGATGTACCACTGGTCCTCTGGCTTAACAAGTTATTACCCCTGGACCAGATTTCCCAAGAGATAGAGTTCACCCCACCCCACCCTTTTGTTGTTGTTACTGAATTCTGAAAACAGTGCGCAGCCTTCTGAATCACATTTGACGTGTCCTTGTTTCCTTTCTGGTGCAGCTCCAATTCCACCCACCCCCACTATAGCTGGCGGCACTTTGCATGCTTTGGGGGACACCCTGTTTACTGGGGACTGGGAAGGAATTTTTCCAGGTATCTCTGATTGGCCCTGAGGTGTTGGATTTTTTCACCTTCCCTGAAGTGCCTGCAGTAAACAGTTCACAAGGTTCCTGGTTTCTGTTAAATTGTCACACTCAATGGCACTGTGCTGCTTGAAGGAGGAAAAAAGATCTACCAGAGGGTTGTGCCATGCTGAAGCAGCTCCGGGCAGAGTTGCTCTGGCAACGGGTGTGACAGAAGCTTCCTTGTGCTATTTTGAGATCCCAGCTGCAGGGAAAAGCAGTTGGGAGCAGCTAACAGAGGTATGCAAGCATCCCTGTCATGGCCAGGCCTTGAACCTCTGGCCTTGGGGGCTTCGAGGAGGTGCTATGGGCAATGTGCTGCAAAGGGTGGCTCTCTTCCTGTTCATGACACTCTCCCTTTTCTCTCCTGCCTTGCTCACCACACACACCTGGTGGTGGACGTGGCCACACCTGCCATGGTCCGATTGGCTCTGTGGAGTACTTAAGGACTGCTGAGGGCAGTGGCAGGTGTGGAGCTTTGAGTCACTTCCCCTTAGACTTGTGCTTGGCCTACTCACCTTGTTCTTTCTCTAGATGCACCTTGTTTGTCCTTTGTCTTTTTGGGGAGTAGTGTTTGGTGGTGCTGGTGAAGTCTGTGTACAGTTTCCCTCTCACACCCTGCTTTGTCTTCATGTTAGTCTGTCTCACTGTTGTTCCCTCAATGCCGTACTGTAAGTAATCCCTATTGTTTGCTGTATTCGTCTCCCTGTTCCTTCCTAGTTTCTGTGTAGCCTGGTGTCTCTGTGTCTAGTTCTCTCTATTCTTGTCCCTCTCTCTCAGGGTTTCCTTCACTCCCCTCCTTGCTCCCTAGCCTTGGTTTCTCAATCCGTAATCTTGGCCCCTGGCTCCTTGTTCCTTACCCCTGACCCCTTGCTCCCCTGCCTTTGGTTCCTTGTTTCCTTGTTCTTTACCCCATATCCCTTGTTCCCTTTCCCCTGGTTCAGTGTTCCTTACCCCTGATCCCTCGCTCCCCTGCCTTTGGTTCCTTGTTTCCTTGTTCTTTACCCCATATCCCTTGTTCCCTTTCCCCTGGTTCATTGTTCCTTACCCCTGACCCCTTGCTCCCCTGACTTTGGTTCCTCATTTCCTTTTTCTATACCCCATATCCCTCGTTCCCCTGCCCCTGGTTCTTTGTTCCTTACCCCTGATCCCTTGCTCCCCTGCCTCTGGTTCCTTGAACCCTGCCTCTAGTTCCTTGATCCCTCGCTTCTGAATTCCCTGTCCCTTGACCTCAATGATGAGCCGTAGGCATTCTTAGACCAGCAGTGCTGGGATCCATGCTCAACACCCTAGCTCCTTGGTATTGGAGAGCGACTGAGAGGTTTCCCCGTGTGTACTAAGGGAAATCCAAGATTCCCTACACCCCGTTCCCTCTTCCTGTCTACCCACTTCCCCTCCCCTTTCCCTGGCTCCGCTACTGGAGCCTGACAATCCCATCCCCCCCCATCCCCCCATCCACAGTCTAGGTGGTGGTACTGTGCACACTTTGTGGGTGACCCTGTTTATTGGGGGCTGTGGAGGAATCTTTCCAGGAATCTCTGATTGGCCCTGAGGTGTTGGGTTTTTTCACCTTCCACACTGGGTATTTTCAAACATGATGGGGCCCATTCAACCCATCCCGGTGTGGAGGAATTTTTATAATAAGACTCTTATGGATTAAAAACCAAACAGAACGAGAGTAAAATGGAAGACAGATGGATGCTGGGTAAGAGAACCATCCTCTGCTAAAATAAACTTTTCCCTGCTTGACAAGATATAATCATTTTGGTAGCTTAGGATGTTTGTAGGACATAGTTTAAGAAGCAGCTCTCCCTGTACTTTTCCTTGATAGATAAGAGATAAATAACCTTGCAGCTGCATAAACTAATTGAATTGTTTAGACTTTCTAGGTCAGCCATATTGTTTTGAGAACATCCTTGCTGACTATGTAAACAATTATTGTAGCCTTTCACTCTGTATGACGTTATTCTTGATTAACACACTGTATCTATCTGCTTGAACTGGTATCTATAAAATACCTATGTAATTGGCAATCAAGAAGACCGGTTTTGAATCCTTGCATGGGTTCATTTACTGCTCTCTCTCTTTGCACTTTGAGATTAATAAACAGAACTCTGACAGATTTTCACCAGCAGCTTGTGAGTATGAGATTTTCTTCTACATCGAAATCACCCAAATGATTCCCTGCCAGGATCCCAGCAGGGAATTGAGGAGGGGGAGGGGCTGTGCGGCGCAACGTGCAGCCGCACGCCCTCGCCCCACACGCTCCCCCGCTGCCTGCCCTCTGGGGAGACGAGCGGGCGCCATAGCCAATGCAGCTGCAGCACCTGCCTGAATTGACCATGGCCCGGAATCCTGGTAGGGATTCCAGGCCATGGCTGCCATCCTTTTGAGATGGCTCGGTTCATCACGGCAGGGAATCACATTCGCCACGCAATCGGCTGAACCCGTGGGGCTAGCGCTGATCATGTGGTGAACTTGATTCCCCACCATGATTGACTGTCATCAACATCTGGGGGGGAACTTCCATTCCCCCCATCAGACGTTACGGTATCACTTTCACCATGTGCAGATTCACTGTGGTTGACTGTGATCTCGTAACGTCTGAAAATACCCACAGTAGCTGCAGTAAAAAGTTCACAAGGTTCCTGGTTTCTGTTAAACTGTCACACACAATCGTACAGGGAGAGTAGGAATTTTTGCAGAATTATTTAGGCAATAATTAAGGGACAGATCCCTACAAGTTGAGGAAAGGGGCAGAACACAGGCAACAAAGTGGCCCTATGCTTGACTCCTCCCAGGGAGTAAGCTGGTGCAGCCTTAAAGTCCACAGAACATGTGGGGCTTGGTGGGTATGTGGCACGTCACCCGACCCATTACCCTGGAGGCCTCGTTGGGAGTGCATTGACACACAGAGCGCACTCCCCCACTCTAAGTCAAGTACCTTGGACCAGGGTAGGGGGAGGACTGTTCTGTTTTTTTCAGAAGAGGTTGGATCTAGGCTGTACCCAGGGGTCTCTGACTAACATGTTTTTACCCCTGGACCGGGTTTTACAGGGGGTGGAGTTCACCCACCTCACTTTTGTTGTTGCTGGTAAATTTTGAATAAAGAGTGCAGCCTTCTGAATCCCATTTGATGTGTCCTTGTCTCCTTCCTGGTGCCAAATTATCCTAAACGAATATTTGTTTTGGCAAATGAAGTGGGAAGTGAACCACTCTTTTGTATTCACCTTGTCCTAAATAAAACATGTAGCCTGAAATTGTTGAATTTGGTATTCGGTGCAGGTATTCATTTCAGCTCTAATTCCTAATAAGAAATCATATTAGTTTTCTTTGACTGTCCTGAAAATAAGACAAGAAAACTTGAAATGCAGCCATAAACAGGATTAAAAGCAGGTAAATACACTAACACTGCTATTTGAAAATGAGTATAAAGCAGGAAAGTATAGATAGAGGCAAGAGAGCTCCCCCCCATTTATTTTTTTTAAATGCTTTCTCTATTTTCTTGCCATGTTTTAGATCAATATTCGATGTTAAACATTAGTGCAGAACAAATCGAGCACAGAAAGTCTCTGTCCAGCTTGCAGACAATCCACAGAGAATCCCCAAACCTGAGCTGAACCCATCCTGAATGTACAATACAGCTGTAGAGAGCAGTTTGGCAGAGATTCAAATATCTTTTGAACAAGTTCTTTTATGCTTTCACACTCATTGTTTCTGTCCAAAGCTCATCATGAAAAGTAATCCTGCAAGCAGCCAATATTTGTATTGATTCAGTTGTTTTATTCAAGAATGAGAGCAGTCAAGGAGAAAAAAGACTTCATGAGCCTATAACAAAATTAGTATCGAGGGACAGATTTTCAAAAGTGGTCAAACGCCAATGCCTGCAGCCCTGATTTCTACTAGAAAAACGGTGAATCTAACTCCCACCAGGAGTTTAGGGGGCATTTAATTGTGACATTGACAATTGTGACATTGACAATTGAGTGGGACAGTGCTTTGAAAGATGGTTTTCTCGATGTATTTGTTGTTTACTTAGGATGCCCTATTTTATGGGGAGTTATGAACCGAGCAATGATGTATGTGGTGAAATCTTCATGTGTAACATGGGAAAGGTCACGATGTCAAAGATGTTTGTATTAACTATTGATTGTATGAGCTAGAGGGAAACTTATTGTATGGGGAGTTTGCTCAAGATTCAGGAAATGAGCATTGTAAAACCTCAAGAGCCATGGTAATCAGTCCACGTAGTTAATATCAGTCATCTGTGTGAGCTTCAGTTAAGGCTATACAATAGCTAAATGACCAACAATGGAAGTTAATCAAAAACTCAAAGCATGGTGACTTGAAGATTAAAAGGTATGTTTAAGACACAAGAGAGAGACTTGACACCTTCAGAATGTGAGATCACAGCTCCCAACTAAAGGTGTTTTTAAAATGGGACACTATCATGCATGGCCACCCATTAATCATGCATCCAAATGCTCATTTGAAGGTGGTGCTTGTGGATGTGCACTTCTATGAACCATGCAGCACCCACTCATGGCCTCTCACTCAAAAACATGCATGGGGGCAGGTACCCATGCATCCCTTGACCGTATGAACTGGGGCACCCAATAGCACCAGCAGATAGGTCCGTGGCTGGCCACAACCCCAGTCCAACGCACAGCCCTTCTAGGACCCACTGTCTGGAGAGCTCTTACAGAACACAGATGCAAAATACAACACTGTGGTGGCTCAAAGCAAACTGAACCCTCCTCGTGACATACAAGAGAAGAGCCAGCGCCATGGTGGACAGTATCTCAGACAGCAGCTTACTGCATGCCCCCGACCCTTATGTGCCTCCATTGTTGTCCTGGACTGCCAGCAGTTGCAGCAGCTGCACTGGCTCTTGGGCAAGAAGGGGTTACTGGGAGCTGCAGCTTCATGTTTCCATGGTGTCTGGGACTGTGTGTCATGGCAGAAGGTGAGCAGTTCAGCGGAACTTTGGTTTGTGGATGTTGCCAGGGAGAGGGGGAGGGGGAATGGCTGGCCATATAAGTTGTTTGCAAGGTCAGTCCATAGTGGTGGGAGTGTATGGAGGCTGACTGCATGCCACTCTGGGAGCTTCCATGGGATTCCTTCCCCACTTACTCCACATGCATGGACGCTCCACTGCTGTGCCACTCAGCGGCCATGGACATCCCCTCACCCCCAACCCCCCATCTTGCTCATTTAAAAACACCCAGAGATGCCGACTGCCTGTCTGCAAACATCAGAGACAAGACTTTGGCCTGCTGGAACAGGTGATAGGTAGAGAGGGAATCTGATCAGTTAAGTTCAGCCAGCATTGTGTAATGTCTTAATTTCATTTTCTCCCATATCTTCTGTATTCACTCTGAACCTGTATTGTCTGTCTTAGTTTTTATATAAAACTTTCTCATTATAAAGTTTGTGCCTACTGGCACTGTGTGCTGACTGAAGAAAATCTTGGTTTAATCCAAGATGAACCTAACCCATTTATTTTTCTGCTGACTCTGGAGCCCTGAGATACAGGCAACAAAGGATTAACCACTTATGAACTGGCACACTCTGGAGAGAGTGGTTCCCAGTGGTAACTGTAAGCCGGTACTGGGAGGCCAGTGGTGGAGTCCAGGAAGGGTCAAGTCAGGGCTAAGAAGGGTAACAATTAGGTAAGGGAAATATCTCAGCCATACTCCGATATCAGGGAGACTTAATGCTCATCATCAGAGCCAGAGAATCCAGCCTGAGAGAGGTTATGGCTCATTACTGAAGTCAGGGAAAGGGAATGAGAAACCAGAGCTGGTGGGTACGGGGAACTGGGAACCAGAAGAGTATACATGGTCAGGGAGGGACTATGGGGGAAAGCGACACGAGACTTGATGGGATACAGGGATGTAGAGGATTGATCCTTCTTACCCCCTTCCCCTCCTCCTGCCCGCTAATGTCTCAGGACTTAACAAATCATAGAGCAAAGGAGGATTAGAGGGTAACAGGGAATAAACAGTGGACTTTAAAAACGCAGGTGGTAGGAGGAATGGGCAATAGGGAACAAGACACAGGGCTATCAAGACATAAAGCTTAGGAGGTTAGCGACAGTGGAGGACAGGAGCATACAGACAAGTCCCAAGGTGAGATACTCAAGACATGAAGGAAGACAAAACCAACATGGAGAAGTGAGGGAACTGGGGTGATACACTCACTGCATGGAAGGTTATCAACATAAAAAAATAAGGCAAGAGTGGAAGAGGTAAATGGGGTGAACACCACAAGGCAAGAACCTAAAGGTGTAAGTGGAGACAAAATTATCACTGGGTAGTAAGGAGAGTAAGGGTAGTACAAGTGCAAGGGAAGATACAGAGCAAAAACACACACAGAGAGGGAAGGCTAGGGAATGATGAGAGAGAGAGGGCAAGTGCTTCAGCACACTTAAGGAGGGAATAGGAGGGGCAAACAAACAGAAGGGAGGGAGTGTACTACACAAACAAAGGAACAAGGAGGAGGAGTGAACAGAACAGCGGAGACTCACCAACACAACTGACACAGGACTACATGGAAAAGCACCAACTGATATGGGACGTCGAAGTGGGAGTAGAGCAAGAGCTAGAGGAGAAGAGCGACAGAACTCATTGCCACTTTCTACAGCTCCCAGCATGCCTTATATAAGCCTGGGAGTCAAACAGGAAGTTGGCAGGTATGTCCACACCCTGTACCAATTGCAGGAGAGAAAGAGAGGATAAGCCACGTAAGTGGGGAAATCCTAATGTTACACCAGCTAAGAGGTCGCACAGAGGAAACAGCAGCTACCAACCAGGCCCTGAAGCCTGAGTCCTGAGAGCAGGGTAATTAAGTCATGCCTGGTCCAGTGCTCTTTTGCGAGGACAGTCATAGAGAGGGGAACCTCCAAATCCTGGTCACACCATATCTTCAAATTATGTTCAGAAATCAGTATTTTGAGCAACCACCTTTACCAAAAAGTTGCACATGCTGGAACGCCTTAGACAGGTCACAAAGGATAGTGGTAGACAATCTGTATTGCTTGTTCTGAGCATAGTAGAAGAAAAGATTTAACCCGAAGCAGCCCAGTCAGAGAAACATCACAAAATTTATTTATTTATTTATTTATTTATTTATTTATTTTCTTATTTTTATGCTGCCCCCTCATGAACAGCATCTTGGGGTGGCTAACAACATTTTAAAGCAAATAATATAATAAATTTTAAACATTTAAAATAACCCAACAATAAAACCATTAAAAACTAACTTGCATTTGATGTGATTCATTTAATATTTATATGCTATGTGGTATCACTACTTTCTCTTATTATTTAGAAAAGTGGGGGAAGGGATAAGAAAATAAGAAATGTCATACTAAGTCAGATCAACGGTCCATCGAGCCTCGCGTCCTGTCTCTGACACTTAATTGTTTTAAAGAGGTACCCTCCAGAGGTAACTTCTACCCATAATGGACTGACCCATTCCCTGCTGTTCACTGACAGCTCTCAACTGTCAGAGGTTTAATCCCCCAAGCTACTTGATGAACAGCCATTAATGGACTTAACTAACTCCTCCCAATTTACTTTTTCCATTCCGTTCATTATCTTTTAAACTTCTATCATATCCCCTTTCAGTCATCTCTTCTCCAAACCAAAGAGCCCTAAGCTATCAAGCCTCTTCTTGTACGGAAGCCATTCCAATCACTTGATCATTTTTGTTGTAGGGATGGGCGAACACAGTTCAGAATTCGGAGTTCGGGCCGAACTCGGCCTGTTCAGATGACTGAACCCAAATGCTCGAACGGCTGAACAGTTCGGAAAAGTTCGGATAAGTTCGGGGGTGAGAAAAACATGACTGGAAGGCGGGAAAACTGTGACTGGAAGTGGGAGGCAGTTGAGGGGCAGACTTCCTGGCACCAGGGGTGGAAACCAGGGGTGGTTTCAGGGTCAAACAAAAAAAATAATCAAATTCAGTTTCGGTTTTGGTATCGATAGAAATATTTTTGGTTGTTCGTCCAAGTTTGGTCAAACCGAACTTCACCGAACCGAACAGCGAAACCTGAACTCGGATTTCAGACCGAACAACCGAACGTCCGAACATCTGAACTGCGTTCTGTTCGCCCATCCCTATTTTGTTGCACTTCTCTGTACCTTTTCCAGTTATACTATATGGCCTGGGTAATGGCACTGAGACTGTGCTTGTGTTTGGAGCTGGATAAGGGACATTCAATTCTGCTGGTTCTACTTGACCTCGCAGTGGCTTTTGATACAGTGAATCATGAGGTGCCGGTGATCCACCTGCGGGACCTGCTGGGGTGGACATAATGCTTTTACAGTGGTTCTGTTCCTTCCTAGCGGATAGATCTCAGTAGGTAGTCCTGGGGGATTGTACATCTTCCCCCAGGGTCTCCCGTGTGCGGTCCCCCATGTGGGTTTCATTCTTCCCCCCTCTCTTGTTCAAGGTATATATGCAGCCAATGTGAGAGGTTGTGCACAGATGGGGGTATGTTGTCATCAATATGCTGATGATACTCAGCTGTGTCCTCCTTTTCATCCTACCCAAGCCCTGCAGTCTCGGTGCTCTCTCAGTGTTTGGCAGTTGTAGGGGACTGGATGAGGTCCAGCCAGTTGAAACTGAATCCTGACAAGACAGAAGTGATGTTCATTGGTGGGACAGAGATATGGGGTGGTGGTTGGTGCCTTACATGCGGAGAATGGGAGTGATCCTGAATCCACAGCTGCGTCTGGATATTCAGGTGGTGGTAGTGGCCAGAAGTGCTTTTTGCCAGTTACATCTGGTGAGGCAGATCCATCCGTATGTCTCAGATGATGATCTTGCCACTAGGGATGTGCTAACAGACCAGAGTTCAGATGTTCAGACGTTTGGGCTAAAAACTTAGTTCGGTTTCATGGCTTCGGTCCATGGAGTTCGGAACCCCCCCCGAACCTTTCAGAAAGTTCGGCCATGGCAGAGGCTTGGGTGCTCCAGGGGTGCCTGTGAAGGCATGACAGGCCATCTGAGACACAGTAACATCAGAGACTTGGAAGGCTTGGGGCTTGGCACCCCGGGTTGCCCAGGCAGGCAGGCTTCGTACTTGGCCCCCGGGGGTGCCCGTGGGGGCATGGATGGCCATCTAAGAGCCATCAGAAGCAACAGCAGAAGCAGCAGCAGCAGAGGCCAAGCGTTGTGGGCTGCCAGGCATCGGTGGAGCAGCGGGAGAGGCCCGAACAGGGCTTGGTGGCTGGCACCCCTACTTGGCTGGGTATTGCAGGCTGGCATCGTACTGGACTGATCTCATCCCCCACTGCCTCAGCTTCCAAAAAAGTCACAGACAAGACACAGCCAGCAGCCACACATAGGCCTGGAAAGATACCGGGATATCCCCCACCCCCAAACCTGGACACAACACACGAGCCAAGTTAATATCCCATCCGCCACCGCCTGAGCTTCCAAAAAAGCCACAGACAAGACACAGCCAGCAGCCACACATAGGTCCCACCATTGGCCTGGCAAGATACTGGCAAGATGCAAGATACTTGCAAGATACTGGCAAGATACCAGGGTACCCCAACACCCCCACCATTGGTCCCACCATTGGCCTGGCAAGAAACTGGCAAGATACTGGCCTGGCCTGGCAAGATACTGGCATGTTACTGGCAAGATACAAGATACTTGCAAGATACTGGCAAGATACCGGGGTACCCCAACACTCCACCATTGGTCCCACCATTGGCCTGGCAAGATACGGGCAAGATACTGGCCTGGCCTGGCAAGATACTTGCAAGATACTGGCAAGATAAAAGATGCTTGCAAGATACTGGCAAGATACTGGGGTACCCCAATACCTCACCATTGGTCCCACCATTGGCCTGGCAAGATACTGGCCTGGCCTGGCAAGATACTGGCAAGTTACTGGCAAGATACAGGATACTTGCAAGATACTGGAAAGATACAAGATACTTGCAAGATACTGGCAAGATACCGGGGTACCCCAACACCCCACCATTGGTCCTATCATTGGCCTGGCAAGATACTGGCAAGATACTGGCCTGGCAAGATACTGGCAAGATACAAGATACTTGCAAGACACTGGCAAGATACCGGGGTACCCCAACACCCCACCATTGGTCCCACCATTGGCCTGGCAAGATACCGGCAAGATACTGGCCTGGCCTGGCAAGATACTGTCAAGATACTGTCAAGATACAAGATACTTGCAAGATACTTGCAAGATACTGGGGTACCCCAACACCCCCAAACCTGGACACAACACACAAAAGCCAAGTTAACACAGTGGGCATCGCAGTGGGCACCCCCACACACCCCAAAACAAGCTTCCAAAAAAGCCTCAGACAAGACAGCCAGTGTTTAGTTCAGCGAAAAGAAGATTGATGGCAATCAATCTTTTGCACTGCAGTCTCATAGAAAGAAAAATCATGTCACCCAGACAGACAAGCAGGCACAGCCAGGCAGTCAGCTTTCCCACATCCCATCCCCCACTGTGGCTCACCTTCCAAAAAGCCTCAGACACTACAGGCAGCCACTACACCACAAGCCATTCCAAGCCAAAGTCAGCACCCCACAAGCAGGGCAGTGGCCAAGCATGGGGGCACCCCCACACAGTGCACTCCAAAACAAGACAGGGCTAGAGACAAAAACACCACAAGCCATTCCAAGCCAAAGAAATACAGCACCCCACCAAGCAGGGCAGTGGCCAAGCATGGGGGCACCCACACACAGTGCACCCCAAAACAAGACAGGGCTAGAGACAAAAACACCACAAGTCATTCCATTTCCTAGCCAAACAAAGACAGCACCACGAAGCAGGGCAGTGGCCAAGCATGGGGACACCCACACACAGTGGACCCCAAAACAAGACAGGGATAGCGACAAAAACACCACAAGCCATTCCAAACCAAACAAAGCCAACACCCACAAGCAGGGCAGTGGGCAAACATGGGGGCACCCCCCCCACGCAGTGCACCCCAAAGAAAGACAGGACTAAAGACAAACACACACATCACACACCATGGTGGCAACTTAGGCCACCATTCCCCACCCCCTGTGCCAGTGGAAAAAAACTCTCAGCATGGCATGCCCTTGCCCACTGTTTCCCAGTGCCCTGCCCTATCTGCCCAGTGCCTGCCCACTGCCCACCATGCTGCCCAGTGCCCACCCCCCCAGCACATGTCCTGCTGGCTAAAATCACCCCCCCACACACACATCCTATGCCTAAGTCTAGGGGTACCCGTAACCCTACCCAGGCAAGTCCACTAGTGCCATCCCCCACCTCTCTCTCACCCTCCCCATCCACACAACGTTCTTTCTCACCAAAGCTCCAGCCCGGCCTGACATGCATGGGGTGGCCACCCCCGCCCCCCGGAAGACGTGCAGAGGGCTTTGGGAGGGTGGAACATCTTCTGGGGGGCGGGGCCGCTCCCCAAAGACACAGCCCGTTCCCCACACCAGCCCCCTTGCCGCAGCACCCTCCCCATCCACATAACGCTCTCTCTCACCAAAGCTCCAGCCCGGCCCGACATGCGTGGGGTGGCCGCCCCCACCCCCCGGAAGACGTGCAGAGGGCTTTGGGAGGGCAGAACATCTTCAGGGGGTGGGTGGCGCTCCCCAACGACACGGCCTGTTCCCCACACCAGCCCCCCTGCCGCAGCACCCTCCCCATCCACACACCCCAAGGTCCTCCAGACATAGTATGACTTAATTCCCGATGGATTAAAATACAAATAATTCCTGGGGTTTTAGTCCTTCCATGTCAGAGGCTCCAGCAGCACCCCAGCTATGGCACCTCATCTGGAACACACTGGACCACAAAGGCAGAAGATGAATGCCAGCCACCCCCAATAAGTGCACAGCATGACACAACTGGCAGCAGTGCACTGCATGATGCATAGCTGTCTTTTAGCATCATTGTGGGGTGGGGTGGTGGTGGGAATAGGGTTTTCCCCATGTAGTGTATTTTAAATTGTTTTAAAAAAATTATTATTGTTTTAAATGAAATGCTGTTCGCCGCCCCGGGCTGACCTGTGGGCAGGAGGGGTGGGATATAAATTTAAAAATAAATAAATAAATAAATAAATTGTGTGTTCTGCAGATCCTATACTATCAGTCAGCTTTGTGTCTGCTCTAGCCTTGCCTAATGCCTGCCTGAGTGCTACAATAATGGAAAACAACTGCCATTCCAGAGTAGATTAAAACAAGAGCACCAGTAGGTGAGTGATGAGTCGACATTGGGGTTTGGACGTGGTTGGGACAGGGTTACCCCCCATCCCGTATGCGACGTGTGCACATGCGGCATTTCGTAATGCGTATACAAAGTAAACAAACACACACTCACACTCCAAATTTGCCCTCCCCCACCACCCAGTGGACTCGGGCGTGAATGGTGAATGAATAAATTAATGAACCGCTGACCAGGTCTAGGACTAAGCCTTCGGGCTGAACCCTGTGACCCAGTGGACTCTGGCGTGAATGGTAACCGGTATTTTCACCCAAGTCCCACCCCTAGCAGCTACCCAGTAACTATAGACCGATAAGCCTGTTAAATATAATAGGCAAATTATATGCAACGTTTCTTCTGTCCAAACTACAGAAATGGTTAGAGACAAGAGTTCTTTTTAGAACCAGAACAAGCTGGGTTCCGTAAGGGCTCAACAACAGTGGATCAGATTTATGTATTGTCCTATATAATCAACAAGCAGATTCGAATCCATAACAAATCTAAATTGTTTATGTGTTTCGTTGATCTTCATGCAGCTTTTGACATGGTGAACAGGAGTAGACTGTGGCACAGGTTGAGTTTAACCACTCTGGATTCTCGCCTTCTGTTTTTATTGACCAAGCTGCATTCTAATAATACCCTTCGAGTGAGATATTCAAGGTCCCAATTTTTAACAGACACAGTTCCAGTAGTGAAGGGTGTCAGACAAGTTTGTATATTGCCTCCCTCACTCTTTAACATCTATTTGAATAATGTGGTAACTTACCTGAAGGATGATGAGTTTCATCCGCCTAGGATCGGTAATCGAAAGGTGCACATATTGCTATATGCAGATGACACAGTTTTAATCTCACAATCCCAGATTAGCCTAAAGAGAAGTCTTCAGAAATTTGGAGAGTACTGTAATCAGGAAAAACTCTCGATCAATTATAAAAAAACCAAGGTGCTGCTAGTAACTAAAAGTGGAAAAAATAGACTCTCTCACTGGTCAATCGATGGAGTGAAGATTGAGCAGGTAAAAGAGTTTAAATACTTAGGTGTGGTATTTTCATCCTCAGGTAAATGGAGGAAACACTTTGAACATGTCAAGGGTGCAACGAATAAAACAACTGTCACCCTTAAAAATTTCTATTATGGTCAAGGAGGCAAATTGGTGGGGCCAGCATTAAAACTTTTTGCAGCCAAAGTTATTAACCAACTTTGTTATGTAATACCTATCTGGGGTATTGATTTTTTGAATAAAATGGAACCATGTCAGAACGGCTTCATCAGGGCAATTCTTGGATTACCCATAGGCATGCCTCAAGCTATTCTTAGAGCCGAAGTACATGTAACATCTCTGAGAGCTAGGGTATTAATCCTAATAATGAAGTACTGGCTCAAACTAACCCTGTTCCCTCAAGAATCTTCATTGTTGGTACAACTTATCCAACAGGAAGATATAATGAATGTGTGGTCATCTTCTATAGAATCTGAACTGTCCAAGCTTGGCTTTTCCAGAACTTGCTTTAAGCAGATGGATTTAAAGCATGTGGCAGAGCTTATTAAAAGAAGAATCATAGACCAGGATCTTCAGACTAATGAAGCAGACTTGAGAACACAGAAGGTGGCCCTAGACTACCTTGACATTAGAGTTAAATCATTGGATGGTAGCTATCTTACACAATGGAGAAATTTTCATTTAAGGCATGCCTTTACCCTATATCGCTGTCAGGTTTTTCCTTCTGCCTTGACTGAAGGACAATATACGCACACTGAAAAGAATGATAGAATCTGATTTGCGTGTGATTTGCACTTGATTGAAGATCTAACTCATGTTTTCTTCCAGTGCTCCATCTATAATGATATTAGGAAGAAATATTTGGGTCCATTCTTGCTCATCTTCCAGGACTTGTCTTGTAAGGAGAGACTTAGGGAGTTATTGAATGCCAGAGATTCATTCCGGGCTACAAGTGTTGTAAGATTTTGTTTGCATGCTATATCAGTAAGATGTAGCTTAATCGACACATTGGAAGCGCTTGCAAGATAATTATAAACAGTCTATGGCTGACTTTTGGCTGAAATGAAAATATTGGGTGAAAACAGACATGACGCTAACCATCCTTTAACCACCCTTGCTGGTTATTTATGCATGTTGCAGGGCTGTATTGGTGCCCTATGCAGCCCTCAAACATGCATAAATGACCACCAAGGGTGGTTAAAGGGTGGTTAGCGTCATGTCTGTTTTCACCCATTGTTGGTAAGGAATGTGGGGGAGGGGGGCAGTTGGAGTGTGTAATGAAATAATTTGTCATTGCAATGTATATATTGCCTCGCCCCTCTCCCCTATGTGGGTGGGAGTGTGGGTGTGAAGATATTGACAGAAAGAGGAGTGGGGTGGGGTCCTGTGTGTATTGTGTGGGGAATTTTGACATTAGAGGGGTGCAATTTTGGGGGTTTAGGTGTGGTGGTGGGGTTGTTGACCTCCCTCTGGTGGCAGAGGAGGGAGGTCAGGGAGTGGTGTGGAGGGGAATGCCTGGTGTGAGCAGGGGCAACCCTCCGGGGGGGGAGGATTGCCCGCCAGTGGCAGAGGCAGGTAAGGGGGTTTAGGGGGGTGGGGTCCCTCTCACCGACCTGTTGGGGCAGCCTATGGAGGGTGGGTATCTAATGGGGTTCTCTGAGGAGGGGAGGGATTCCGCAGCTATCGGGGTTGTTACGGGTCAGGGGAGATATGGTCCCATGGGGAGGTGTGTTCCATCAGTGAGGAGGGAGCTGTGCCTTGTGCCCGTTCCCCTCTCATACCCCCATGCAGGTAGGTTGTGGGTCGAGGCCCAGGAAACCCCAGGCCTTGGTCTGGTACTGCTGAATATGAGGTCAGCTGTCAATAAGTCATCTACCGAGAGTTAATCCTGGAGTGGGACGCCGACCTCGTGTATATTACAGAGACCTGACTGGAGAATGAATCGGGCCCTTTCTTGGCCGATCTTGTTCCGGCTGGGTTCTCTGTGCAGCATCAGCCTCAGCTGGAGGGACAGGGGGTGGGGGTGGGGTGGTCAGTGTAGCCATTGTTATCAAGGATGCATTGTCTTTTAGCAGATATCCAGTGCAGGCTCCACTAGGTGTTGAGTGTCTCCATCTTGTGTTGGATTTGGCCGGGGACAGATTAGGGGTGCTGCTGGTGTACCGTTCACCAAACTGCCTGGCGGCATCCCTACATGCTCTTGTTGATCTGATGCCAGATGTGATCCTCTGGACCCCTAGATTGGTGGTCCTGGGGGACTTTAATATCCACACTGACACCAATCTTGGAGGAGCGAGGCATGAGTTCATGGCCTCCATGACAACCATGGACCTGTCCCAAATCATCTGTGGCCCCACAGATGAGGAGGGACATAAAGTGGATTTGGTTTTCTGCACCGGCCTTGAGGCGGGGGGAGGGGGTTCAGTTAGTAGGAGTTAAGGGGGTAGAGCCTTTGTCATGCTCTGACCATTACCTCCTTAAGGCATGCATCCTGGCACATGATAGCCCCCGACAGGGTCAGGACCTATTAGTTCAGTCCACCCCCGGAGACTTATGGAACCGGATCAGTTCCGGAAAGCTCTGGGGGAGTTTCCCCTGGACCTTGACACCCGCTCTGTTGATGATCTCATAGCCTTCTGGAACACCTTGTTGGCCGAGATCATTGACAGAGTGGTTCC
The DNA here is from genome assembly GCA_003113815.1 of Sphenodon punctatus. Classification (NCBI taxonomy): domain Eukaryota; kingdom Metazoa; phylum Chordata; class Lepidosauria; order Sphenodontia; family Sphenodontidae; genus Sphenodon; species Sphenodon punctatus. Next base: position 1,071,374 of record QEPC01007003.1, read on the forward strand.
CAGGAGTCCGCTGCCCTCCCGAGTCTCCCGGAGGTCTCCTTGGTTTACTGAGGGCCTGCGTTTTTGAAGCGGGAGAGCAGGCGGTTAGAGCAATGATGGCTCCAGACTCGTGACCAGTATGATCGATCACAGCATAAGAGCAGTTTAAAGGCCTATGCTGTGGCAGTGCAGGCAGAAAAGAAGTAGTACTTTGCTGCTCTTATTGCATCTGCAAAGTCATGTCCAGCAGAGCTTTTCCGGGTGGTGAAAGGTTTGGTCAGTCCTGCCTGCCTCCACCTGGACCTGGAGCAATCCAGTGACCGCTGTGACCGGTTTATCGAGTACTTTGTAGATAAGCTCGCTCGCATCCGCCATGAGTTTGGCACCACAGTTACTGCAGAGGATCATCTTGGGGCTATGGATAGCCCATCCTGTCCTGTTTTGTGCAATCAGTTTCAGATGGTGTCGCCTGCCAATGTGGAGTCCTTGTTGGGATCTGTTCGTGCCACTACTTGTGAGCCAGATCCATGCCTGTCCTGGCTGGTGAAAGCTAGCCAGGAGACGTTACGGCCGTTGTTGGCTGGGGTGGTTAGTGCCTCCCTTCGGGAGGGCAGGGTGCCTGACTGCCTAAAAGAGGCTGTGGTTAGACCCCTGCTCAAGAAACCATCTCTTGATGCTGATGCTCCTGCCAGTTATCGGCCGGTCTCTAATCTTCCCTTTTTAGGAAAGGTTATTGAACGAGCTGTAGCATTGCAGTTCCAGGAACATCTGGACTGCACTGGTTTCCTTAATACCTCCCAGTCTGGGTTTCGGCCTCGGTACGGTATGGAGATGGCATTTGTGGCCTTGGTTGACGATCTCCGTCTGGCATTGGACCAGGGTTGTCAGACCATACTGGTCCTGCTAGACCTTTCGGCTGCGTTCGACACAGTTGATCAAGAGGTGTTGGTGACTCGCCTGCGGGACCTTGCCAGAATTGGCGGGACGGTCTTAGACTGGTTTTGTTCATTCCTGGCCGGGAGAACTCATCGGGTGGTCTTGGGGGAGTGTACGTCTTCCCCCCGGGACCTCACGTGTCGAGTCCCGCAGGGTGCCATTCTGTCCCCCCTCTTGTTTAACATCTATATGCAGCCGTTAGGGGAGATCTTGATGGGGTTTCAGGGCATGCAGTGTCATCAGTATGCTGATGCTGATGCTGATGACACTCAGCTCTACCTCTCTTTTTCCATCGACCCAGGCCATGCAGTCTCCTTATTTTCCCAGTGCCTGTTAGCTGTGGGGGCTTGGATGAGGTTAAGCCATCTGCAATTGAATCCTGACAAGATGGAGGTGATGTTGGTGGGCGAGGGCTTGGGGGGTCTGGGGGTGGTTGAATATCCTCTTTTTGGGGGGGTTCGCCCCCGCCCATGGTGTCTCAAGTATGGAGTCTGGGTGTGCTCCTCGATTTGCGGCTCAGCTTGGAATCTCAGGTTGTGGCCATGGTGGGAAGTGTGTTTTGGCAGTTACATCTTGTCCGGTGGCTTTGGCCATATCTCTCAGACTCTGACCTCGCCACTGTCATCCATGCCTTCATCACCTCGAGGCTGGACTACTGCAATGCGCTCTATGTGGGGATTCCCGAGAAGCTCGTCCAGAGGCTGCAGCTGGTGTAGAATGTCGCGGCCCATCTCCTGAAAGGGGCGGGTCACAGGGAGCACATGACACCAGTGCTCCGGGGTCTGCACTTTCTGCCTATAAAGCACCGGGCGAGGTTCAAGGTGCTGGTTTTAACCTTTAAAGCCCTTCACGGCCTGGGCCCTGCTTATCTGCGGAACCGCCTCACTCCCCATGTGCCCGTGCGACCCTTGAGATCATCCATGGGAGCCTTTTTGGAGGTTCCCCAGGCGAGGTGGGTGGCCATCAATGTTAGATCTTTTTCGGTGGTCGCCCATGTGCTGTGGAATTTGCTCCCGGAGGAGGCTTGGCTGGCTCCCACTCTCCTGCTGTTTCGGTGTATATGTAAGACCTGGCTGTTCCATCAGGCTTTTGGCGAGGGGTAGGGTTGGGGTGGGGGCGAGGATGGGGGCTTTCCCCACATATTGTATTTTTAAATTGTTTTAAAATTTTATATTGTTTTAATGAATGTTGTTTGCCGCCCCGAGCTGCCCTGTGGGCAGGAGGGGTGGGATATAAATTTTAAATAAATAAAATAAAAATAAATATATTAACATGTGGATTCTGTATAGGGATTTGGAGATACATATATTCTGTTCAGTTCTTGCGAACTTGTGTTTTAGTTTATAATTTTTATTTTACTTGGACAACTGTTTGTATTTTGTAACTTTGTTATAACCTGATGGTTAATACAAATAAATATTATTATTATTATTATTGTTATTATTATTATTATTATTATTATTATACAGCTATCTTTTTTAGGAAATGCAGCTGTAGCCGTTAAAACTGTTCATTATTCCTTGCTGTAGATAATTCATCAGCAACCTACAATATCAACCTGAAAAGCTCCAAGTGTCTCTTCAGCAAATCCACTCATCATTTTTTTTTCTGTCAGTGTAAAGTAATTTGAGATAAAGAAGGTCATCACAGCCAAGTCGCCTAACAGTAAGAAGCTACAGTGTTACTTCAGAATGCATGTCTCAGTTTTTGTATGCAGGGTGGGTATTTGTGTTCCAATTTCAGGTTTCACTGTTGGTTTCAGCCTTTTTTATTTTAAAATTTTCTACTGGCAATTTGGAAACCAGGGGTGGGGTGGGGTGGGGATTAATTTTTTTGCAATAGCTTAAGTTTCAGCATAATGTTTTTCAAAGGGTGTTTTCACACGTGACACCGAAAACGTGACCACGCTTTAATCCTGCCCAGAGTGAGGGTTCTCACTCTGGGCAGGATTTGGTCCAGCCACCGAACAAACATGACGGCGGCTAGACTGGGTAGTGGGCAGGGAGAGAGCAGGGCGACGTGCAGACATGGCTTCCTAGATGCACCATGGTTGCCCGGAAGCACCATAGACCCAGGTAAGTGTGAGCAGGCCATCAAACATGACAACCTATTTTACCCTGGTCTGGCATCTGCTGCACAAGCCATGGCAATGCTTAGCCCAGGCTGTTCCTCGGGGATGGTCCTTAGACACAGCCTGGGCTATGCACTGCCACGGTCCACACTATGGCCCAGGCCAACATCTGGCGACTGTTTCAGACATGACGGCAGCATGAATTTCCATGCGTGACAAAATGTGGAAATCGATGCTATCATCACATCTGAAAACACCCAAAGAAGAGTCCCGTTCTAACTTTCAAACCAGCTCTAGCCACTCAGGTAGTCTGTTGTTCAGGTGAATACAGACATACCATTAACTCCCCTTTAACACAATTTTAACATTTCTTATGCATGTTGGGGGGCTGCTGGGGCCCCAATACAGGCTTGTAACATGCATAAGAAATGTTTAAGTGGTGTTAAAATGGAGTTAGCGTTATGTCTGTTTTCACCCAAAATTTGGTGACAATGGCAAGATAAAAAAAAAAAACACTGGTAGTTTTGTAGAATTATGCAACACTGCCCATACTATGCAATTTATGTGTATTCACTTTGTCTAGTGGTGGATCCTTATTGCAATAATTGGAAGTTTTATCAGCACAGTATAAGTGGACCCCTCTTTAGGAGCTATCTTTTTACTGAGAAGAGCTCTTGCCTTGAATTGCTTTCTCCTTGTGAGGTGAGCTTAGTAAAACTGAAATGTCAAACACTGACAAGGAAAGAGATGATATTTTATCAGGCAATTATATCACAGTGAGTGAGTGAAATTGAATCAAGTGCATTATTCACTGAATTGCAGACTGTTGGCAACTTGGTATTAAGAGAGGCTAAAAACAAATCATAAATGTTAAGCAGGTTTCCTATCCTTACTACTCAGAAGGTGCCTGTGAAGACAGAATCATAGACACAGATTATAAAAGGAAAAAAGACTAAAGAGCTAATAGGGTATCCCAGGTATCCTTCTGCCAGCACAAGATTGTTCTCTCCTTACATTTGCTGGTGCTTTGTCCAGACTAGTTATTAAATTGCTCCTATCAAAAATGCCTCCATCACTTTTCCAGGGAGACTGCTAAAAAGTATAATTAGGATCAGTCCCACTGATGATTGTCCTTTTTATCCTTATAGCTTCTTTCTCATTCCTTATATCTTAACTGGCTCTGATCCCTCCACCCTACCTTTATGGCCAATGTAATATGGGTGCACTCTAGCTGACACCCTAACACACCTCCAATATCAGCTGTGACTTAATGACTATTTTTACATGCCCCCTGCACAGTGTTTGGGCGGGTGTGCTGGGGGGGGGGGGGGCACGTCCTTATAATGACCAGTAGTGGGTGGAAGGATGGGTGTCTGCTCGGTGTTCATCCATGTGACTACCAAGTGGGATGGATGGAGGTGACTGCATGCTCCCACACAACACCCACCTCCACAATCACCCACCCACCTCCACCCACAGAGCCCTCCGGAAAACTGGAGGAGGCTCTGTGGGTGGGAATGGGTGGAAGTGGGTGTGTGTCCATGTAAAGGGACACTCACACACCTCCACCCACTGTTGCAAAACACCCATACCCCCACCCACCCCCGTCCGTGTAAAAAGGGCCAATTTCATAATTTATAATTTCCACAGACTACTGCTCTTTCCCAAGGGTATACCAATCCAAGCACACCAATTCTCCTTCCAAGAGAAAACCCAAAGTCAGTTGTATTTTGGAAGTGTCTCTAGTCATGGAAAAATTAAATGTGGTAAGGTCTGCCTCAATACCTACCCAAGGTTCAGTCCAGAATTCTGGACTAACTACAGTAATGAGAAGACACTAACTTCAGTAATAGAGCTTTCATGAAAGGCTATTAATATTACTAATAATAATTTCTATAGTGCTATTAGGCATGTGCAGTGCTATACAGATACACACAACATAAAGACAGACCATGCTCCATGGAGCTTACAATCTATTCAAGACACAAAGACATAGACAACTACAAATAAGTGTCTTCCTATTAATAATGGACTCCAGGATGCAGGTATTCAGTTAGTTAGTTTATTTATTTATTTATATATTTGTTTCAGTTAACATGGTTGAAATCCACAAGGCTATGATGTGGATAGGGCCTGCTGAGTTCATGATTTAAAAGCAATCCTAAAGAAGTGGGCCTTTAGGCTGGAGTTGAATATGGACAGGTAGGCAGCCTGACGCACCACCTCAGGAATTTTGTTCCAAGCATATGGTGCAGCAAGGTGGAAAGCACGGAATTGGCGATGGAGGAGAAGAGCACGGATAAGAGCATCTTGCCTGATGAACGGAGGTCATGAGTAGGGGGAGAGAAGAGGTACTGAGGAGCTGCAGAGTGAAGACACTTGTAGGTGAGTAGGAGACGCTTGAACTGTATGCAAAAGCAGATGGAGAGCCAATGTAGTGACTTGAGGAGAGGGGTTACATGACTGTAATGGTGTGCAAAGAAGGTGAGTCTCACAGCTGAATTTTGAATAGACTGTACTGGAGATAAGTGGCCAGTGGTAGAACTGTGAGAAGCAGTAATCTCATCAGTATGTGATGAGAGAGTGAATTAGCATTTTAGCAGTGTGTTCAGACAGGAAGGGATGGATTTTGGCACTATTATAGAGAAAGAAATGACAGGGTTTTGGCAGTGTTTTGGACGCGAGCAGAGAAGGAGAGAAGAGGGGTCAAAGATGACTCGAAGGTTGTTGGCTGAGGGGACTGTGAGGATGTCAGTGTTCTCTATAGAGATGGAGAGAGGTGGGAGGGGAGAAGTGGGTTTAGGAGGAATTATAAGAACTGCTGTCTTGGCCATGTTAAGTTTAAGGTGGCAGTGAGACATCCAGACAGCAATGCCAGACAGGCAGGCTGAGATTTGGGACTGGATTCTGGGTGAGAATTCTGGTACAGAGAGGTAGATCTGAGAATAATTAGCATAAAGATGTTACTGAAAGCCATAGGAGGAGATCAAAGGTTGTTTGTATGCTTCAGGTGCACACACAGACCAAACCTGCAGTTGCGTGTCTGCACACACTTCATGCGCGCAAGGAGGCACCGGGAAAGTCCCTCATCTCCCAATGCCAACATGACCAGAAGAGGGAGAAATGGGGCTGAAGTGTCTGTCACGACAGTAGGGTTGGAAGGTGGTGAACTTTCCCCCTGGCCATCCTGCTCTCATTTGTTCACTCTGTGTGTGTGTGTGTGTGTGTGTGCACACGTGTGTGTGTGTGTGTGTTTGTGCAATTGCAGTTTAGCACACCCATGGACCTTGAATCAAGACCAAAGAGATTAAGTTCAAATTAAATGAGGATGATCAGGTACAGTTACAAGAAGCTGCAAAAAGTAAATAAAATATAACATAAGAAACTTAACTCTGTATTCCGTATCTCCAAATTTCACAACTCTTCTAAGCTCTAAGAGTTGCTGAGAGTCTGCTCCCAGCTTTCAGAACTGAGTACTTCACTTTAGATGGTGCTGATGACTCACTTCTTCACGTGGTCATGAACAATACTAACTATCTAATCAATGCTTGTGCATCCCTTAACGATCTTCCTGTTTCTTTGGTCTCTTGATAAAATCATTGATTTATTTAAATGTTTACCCAGCCCTTCCCCTAAGACTCAGGGTGGCTTAGAATATTAACACAAAACACATTAAAATAATTAAGATCCCATTAAAACCCACCCTCCCCTCTAACAGCAGAGCTGTTCTGGGTGGTGAGGGGGTTGATTGGTCCACCCTGTCAGTTCCTGGAACCAAAGTCTTCTAGGGCCCATTGTAACATGTTTTAGCATACTTTGCTGATAAAATCACTCACATTGAGCAGGACTTTGACTCCGCCATTTCGGAGACAATGGCAGAGTCAGAGGTTAGGAATGCTCTACCTGGTTGTGTTTTATGGGATGAGTTTCAATCGGTGACACCTGCCGAGGTGGCAGATGTGTTAGGGTCTGTTTGGGTCACACATTGCAAGTTAGATCCATGACCATTCTGGTTGGTTAAAGCCTCCAGGGAGACGTTGGGGCTAGTGCTCGCGGGGGTGGCTAACGCCGCCCTTTGGGAGGGGAAGGTGCCAGTTTGCCTCAAGGAGGCTGTTGTCAGGCCCTTCCTCAATAAACCATCTCTTGACATTGATGCCTGGGCGAGCTTTTGGCCTGTCTCTAACCTTTGTTTTTAGGAAAGGTTATTGAACAGGTGGTGGTCCGTCACCTCCAGGCTCATCTGGATAGTATTGATTTTATTGATCCCATGCAGTCAGGCTTTCATCTGTGTTATGGCACAGAGACGGTACTGGTGGACTTGGTCGACAACCTCCTGGTAGAGCTAGATATGGGTCATATGACCCTACTGGTTCTACTAGATATATCAGTGGCTTTTGATACCATGAACCATGAGATGTTGTTGACTCACCTGAGGGACCTGGCCGTGGTGGACAGGACTGTTCTGCAATGGTTTCATTCCAATCTTGTGGATAGATCACAGCAGGTGGTACTAGGGGTCTGTACATCGTCCACTGGGGACCTCTCATGTGGAGTCCCATAGGTTTCCATTCTGTGCTCTCTGTTGTTCAATGTGTATATGAAGCCACCTGGGGAGGTGGTGTGCAGTTGGGTGGTTTGTTGTCACCAATATGCAGATGACACTAAGCTGTACTTATATTTTTCAATTGACCCAGGCCCTGCTGTCTCTTTGCTGTCCCAGTGTCTGGCCCATGTGGGGGATGAGGTCGAGGTGATTGAAACTAAATCCTGACAAGACAGAAGTGATGCTGGTGGGGGGAGTTGGTGATCTGGGAGAGGGGCAGCCATCTGTCATTGGGGGTGTTTGCCCTCCCTTGGTTCCATCTGTGCGGAGTCTGGAGGTGCTCCTGGACTCACAGCTGCGCCTGGATCCCAGGTGTTGGCTGTGGCCAGTGGTATCTTTTGCCAATTACAGTGACAGTTTGGAAGCTGCAGCTTGTGTAATATGTGGAGGACCACCTTCTTACTGGGATGAGCCACAGGGAGAACATACGAGTGTTCCAAGCATTGCACTGGCTGCCTATTGTATTCCAGGCCCAATTCACGGTGCTGTGTTTTGGTGTTTTTTTTTAACCTTTAAAGCCCTTCACGGCTTTGACTCTGCTTACCTGAAAGATCACCGTATCCCCTGGGATCTGGGGTGGCCTCTGTAGTTATCTGGGGGTGCCCTTCCAGAGGTCCTGAATTATCAGTGGGTTTTGTGGGATGGGATAAATGGGATTTGTAAGGTTGGTGTTTGTTCTCAGATTGGGATTAGTTTTATACTGCGTGCTACTTGGGATTTTATTATTGTTGAATTTATATGTATATTTTTACAATGTATTGTTGTTTTTACTCCATTTGTGTTCACCACCCCAAGTCACCTGTGTGCAAGAGGGGTGGGGTATAAATTGAAATAAATAAATAAATCCACTCACCCCAATCCCTATCCCTGCCTGCCAAAAGCTTTGTGAAAAAGAGATTTTAACACTGCCTCTGGAATATGCTCAAGTTTGGACTTTGACGGACCTACAGGGGAAGGGAGCGCCACGATATGGAGGCAGAGACCAAGAACGCCTCCCTACAGGCCCTTGTTGTATGAACAAGGGAGGTGGGTACCCGCAAGAGAGCACTCCTGATTGATTACAAGGGTCACAGCAGACCATGGTAGGAAAGGTGATCTTTCAAATATGTGGGGCCGCAGCCATTTAGGTCTTTAAAGGTCAAAAACACCACTTTGAATTGTGCCCAGAAAGCTATAGGTAGCAAGTGCAGACTTTCAGGTGCAATGTGCTTACAGAGACTCTGTTCTGCACCAGCTGCAGCTTCCAAACAGTCACCAAGGGCAGCCCCATGTAGAGCACATTGCAGTAATCTAGCCTTCAGGTAATGAAAGATGGATGAATGATGATGGCCACATCTGAATCAGAAAAAAAAAAAGACTGCAGTCTCCTCATCAGATGGAGCTGGTGAAAAGGGCTCCTGCCACTTCCACAACCCAATGTTCCAGGCGCTGTAAGGGATCCAGAAGTACTCAAAGGCTGCAAACGTGGGTGACCAGATGTGTCCGAACCCATAAGTGACAGGAATCCCAATCCCCTCCAAGTCACAGGGTCAGACATCCATCATCACTTCAGTCTTGTCTAGATTCAGCTGCAAACCCCTGCACTTTTGTCAGGTCCCAACAGGAACATGGCTTGAACTCAGGTCCTCAGGGTTCTTCAGGCAGTCTGCCTATTTTGTCGCTGGAGGTGCCAGGTGCTTTCCTGGAGCCATGACCTTCCACTCACATTACCTCCCTGATGGGCTATGCCTGGCCAGAGGCTCCTAAAACTCCAGCCTTCCAGCCCTCCATTTTCTCAGCCTTCCAGCCTTCTGGTTCTCCAGCCCTAATCTAACAATGTTGGGTTCTCCAGCCCTAAACTAATCTAAAACAAAAATGAAATTGTGCTCATTTGCAGACCCCTACTGCTCCCCAGCCATGAGTATGTGGAGAGAGACTCAGCAGTCACAGCAGTCACTGCTGGTGTCGATGGACACCCCAGTTCATTCAGGCTGAGGATGTGTGGGCATCTGTTCCCACACACTGTTTTGACTTTCCTGCACAGAGCACTCCACATTTCTTAGCAGTGCCCGATGTTCAGCAGATACTCAGCAGGAGCTCAGGGGTCACCCTGTACTGGTGAAAGGGGGATGTTTAAAGCAGGAATTTTTTTAGAAGCTTAATTCAGAGTGCCTTACCTCTGTCCCGTTGCATTTAATTTCTTAGGGGTTATTCCTGAGTTTCTGCTTCAGTGAGAGCACCCTGTCTCAACATCCCAGATGGCTGCAGAAACCAGCCTTGTAGAAAGCTCTTCAATCTGAACTGAAATTCTTTGGGAGGGAGTTGTGATCCTGGAGCAGAGAGTATAAATAGCAGTGAAAATGACCACTTCATTTCCACACAGTGAGGAAATTCCCCACTCCGCTTTTTCTGAGGGGGGCGGGGGATAGGGAGAGAAGATGCCTGTCCCACCTGTGTGCACCCTCCTAATGGGTCCCCTCTTCCCCCTGTGTTCAGGTTCATTAAGTAGCCTAAGTATTTTTCTGATCTGGTACACTTGCCTGAATCAGCCTCTTCCAAAAGATTTTCTTTGTCTGTCAGCTATAGGACTGCAACAGCAAGCGACCGCGGTAGCTGTTTCCAATGGAAAGAGCTCTTCCACAAGGAGAGTCACGATGCAATAGAAACATTCATTCCTCTACTTTCATTCCGTTACTTCTGCCGGCACTTTCCAACATGGTGCGAAAGTAGCAGAACAATGTTTCTTCTGACAGTTTCCAAGATTATTCTGACACTTTCCAAGATTATTCTGATAATTTCTAATAATTCTGATAATTCGGATGTTGCAAAGCAAAGGGCACGGAATGAACAGAATGCTGGCGGAAAAGCTGCGGAAAGTTGAGGGCAATTCTGAAATGGTGAAATGAAAATGTCAGCGGTGAAAAAGGAGTTGCCACTACAGCCTTAGTCAGCTACAACAATTTGATGTTACAACAACAACAACAATGAGATGATACTATGCGTGGTCACTCAATAATCACTCATACCATGAATGGCCACTCAGTAATCATGCATACCATGCATTAGGGGTGTACATGTCATTTTTGTTATTAAAATAACAATAATAAAAATTATCATTTGATTATCATTATTGCAATAATGAAAATGACAAAAAATAATAATGAAAATAGAAAAAAATAACATTTTTGTTTTTGAAATAAAGGAAAAACACTGAAAAATGTATTTATGGCTATAAAGTTTTTGTTTCTTATTAAATTATGATGTAATTTGGGGTGCCTGTACCCCTAATAGAGGGCATGATGTGTTCCATTTTGTGAAACTATTCAATAAAGGTAACGGATTTTAGAAGCAATTGAATGTTGTGATTTTAAGAAAAGCTTCATACACATTCATGGCTACACCTTCTTTATCTTCCATCAAATTTGCATGGAAACTGTGAATATCATGCTCCTCCACAAGCTTAACAGACTTGACAATTCTCAGAAAGATTGGATGAAGGGTCCTGATGGTATAAGACATTAACTTTAAAATACATTTGCAGCGGTAACATGTGTACATTCCATCCTGTTTACAAGGAATTTGGCAGGAGTGTATCCCATACCTTCCCTGTCATCTCTGTCAAACTACAGGACACTTTGATAAAAGGAACCAATTTTATAAGCAATTGAAGTTGTCCCCTTGAAAACCATTATTCAGATAAATAGCAGCACATAGTGCCAGTCAGAGGCAGGCATCTGGCATGGCAGGGGGAGAGAGACTGTATGAGGGAGGATGTGGAGCAACCCAAAAGACTGAAAGACACATTCACTGGCCTATTACTGCATGCTTCTAGCTTTACAAGACCAATCAGTAGTGGCTTTGAGGTGGGCATAGAAGGGACATAACTGGGACTTTGGGAATATCATCCCAGCAATCAGGAGACATAGTCTCCACTTCCAGGCTGGTCAGTTATCATCACAATCACATCCTGCAGCACTGTGACAGAGGACATAGGAGAATTTCTATTGGCTCTTTCCTAAACAGATGCTTCTGACTTCCCAGTAACAAGTGGAAGGGAGATGTTGGGATGGTCACAGCACAGAATTAGGCTATTTGGTGGACATTTCTGCTGGCCAATTGGCATCACAAACCTATCTTATACCACAGTGACACGTAAGAGAATCCCTGGCATAGGCTCCTTCTCTGCATATGCTGTGCAGGCATATAAAGTTGGAACCCTTTATCACATCTTTCTGATATTTGGCACAGATAATAATGAAAGTGTAATATAGATCTCTGAAAAATTTCATTTACACTGATCGGACTACAAAGATGTTACAGTCAGTCATACATTTATAAGTGAATTGCTTATATCACCAGGCCCTTTATCCAATCCTTCTGAATGTTGGCAGAGATAGTAAATATGGAAAGGCATACAATCATGCCAAATTTCATCTACATTAAATGTGAGGCAAAGAAGTTACATCTAAGAATGTATATGAAGTTTTTTACAAAATAAATGAATTCAACTGCTTCTAAAATTGGATTCCTTTAATCAATCCTTTTGGAATTTGGTACAAACAATTCCTTCCACTGGTGGTATAATTACACCAAGATTCAGCCATATATAGTGGGGGGAAAGGTAAAGCCAAAAATGTGTTTTCCTTTGAAACCAAAGGAAAACTAAAACAAATGCAAAAACAAAAATGAGAATTTAATATTTATGAAAATGAAAATGACATATTTAAATAACAAAAATGAAAAAATGAAAATGAAAACAACATGGGCCCCTGATGCACACCTCTACCATTCATGGCCACCCAGTAATCATTCATCCAGCCACCCATCTGAAGGTGGAGCAGAGGATGTGCACTCTCTTGAGAAACACATGGGGCACTGTCAAGAAATCTGGATTGCTCTGTTTGGGGCAAGCCACAAAAGTGCATGGCAATGGACACCCACACATCCTCTGCCCATATGATCTGGAAGAAAAAGTGGTTCAAATTATATCTTTTTTGGGACCAACTGTTGTTGGTGGAAATAAGCAAGCTTTTGGGCTACACAAGGCCCTTCCTCGGGTATGAACTGGGGCAGTCACCCATGCCACCACACAAGTTAACTCAGAGGCACTGTGAGCAGGAGGCACAGCCTTTGAAAATTACAGGAACTGGCTGCAAGTGCTACGGAGTCCTGTTCCCCAGCACCCATGACTGGGATGTGTCAATTTCAAATCTTTTTAAAGACATTTAAAAAGTCAGGGTGCAATCCTGTGGCTGGCATAAGCCACACCTATGTGAGGCATTCAGCCAGAACGCCCACGCTCAGGTGTGCATGCACACCACGTGCGGCAAAGTTGTGACCGCTGCTGATGTGACTCCCCTGAGCCCACACACCCTGCAGCTTGGTGGATGGTGCAGGAGCTGTGCCTGCTCCATTCCTTGAGCTGCAGGGTATGTGAGCTCAGGGGGGTTGCATAAACATGCGTTTCAGCTTGCTGCACACGTGGCACACAGGTGTGCCAGAGCACCTGCCATTGGGCCAAGCACTTCACCTGTGAGTGGCTTACACCGGCCACAGGATTGCACCCTTGGTGTCCTGGAGAAGCCTGTCTGAAGACTAGTTATGAGGAAAGAGAAGACAAGGGAGAAAGAAAAAAAGGCATTTGGAGTTTGTGGTAGCAGAAAAGAGACTTTAAAACAGCAGCAGTCACCAAAAAAAGGGGGGGGAAAAGAAGAAGAAAAATCTTGAAAGTTAATGTAAACAATCAAGCATATGAGGAGACCTGACAGACTTCACATGCAGGGAATAAGTGCTATTGGGATTGTTGTTTTTGACACAGCAGGGAACACGAAGGAAGAAACTCAGAGCTGTCAGAGCCACAAACATTTAATGAGAATCATTTCTTTTGGGTAATATATAACTTTGTTTTTAAAGCATCATGCTTAAGAGGAAGCTTTTGGCAATGGATTGCAAATTTGCATAAGCTATTAAAGGATACATTTTTCAAAAGAATAATCTAAAAATCTAGTGCAATTTGAATGTTTCAATGCCCAGTTTTACAGGTCCAAATTCTTATGCAAATTAGCTGTTTTTGTTAATTTACTTCCTTAATATTTTTAATTTTGCTCTTCTAACAGTGTGATCCTCGAGCCATTTGGTACCAGTGTTAGCTAATTGCACCAACACCAGACCTGTCACCTAAAGGGACTTGCTTCAGTGCAAATGGTTTCAGAATTCTGCCCTGGTTGTGCTAAAATGTTGAAGTTTGAATGAGAAAACATTTAGTACAATAGCTAGTTTTCATCATCTAATTATATTTATGCTAATATTCAGTGAACATGATCTCTTTTAAACATGAAAGCAATGTATTATTATTATTATTATTATTATTATTATTATTATTATTATT
>QEPC01007003.1:1087207-1108111 GCA_003113815.1 Sphenodon punctatus
AGCAGCCCATGGTCCACGGTATCAAAAGCGGCCGAGAGATCTAGCAGGATGAGAAATGTTGAACATCCTGCATCCATCTCCTGGCAGAGGTCATCTACCAAGGCCACCAACGCCGTCTCAGTGCCATAGCCGGGGCGGAACCCAGATTGAAAAGGGTCTAGGAAGCCGATGCTATCCAGATGCACCTGGAGCTGGAGTGCCACCGCCCCCTCAATAACCTTCCCTAAAAAGGGAAGGTTAGAGACAGGTCGGTAACTGGCGAGCGCATCCACATCCAAAGATGGTTTCTTCAGCAGGGGGCGCACCACAGCCTCCTTGAGGCTGGGCGACAACCTCCCCTGCTGCAAGGACGCGTTCACTACCCTCGCCAGCACCGTCCCCAACGTCTCCCTGGAGGCTTTCACCAACCAGGACAGGCATGGATCGAGTTCACAACAGGTGGCCCTCACAGACCCCAAGACATCCGCCGCATCAGCCGGCGTCACTTCCTGAAACTCCCCCCACAAAGCTGGACCAGACGGATTATACATGTCAAAGGGCACCCATAGGGCAACAGTGCAGCCCTGCAACCTGTTTAGTGGGTGGAGAGTGTCTTGTGTGAAAATGCCCATGGTGTGAGAACACAGAGGATTTTGTTGAGAATTACTGCACTTGTAGATGAAGGGACTGATAATTAGTGAGCTTTCTGCATTGCAAAAAACAGTACAAATGGATTTCAACCCACCACTGTAGATGTCACTAGGTCCCCGTTGTTATAAAATAATCAATTGAAAAGACATTTAGTAATTCAGTTTTCAAGAGGCTCCACTGGTGCAAGTTCCATTAAAGTGAAATGGGCTGTCAGTGAAGCATCTTGGAGGGTCATGCTGTAAAGATACAATAAAAAAGGTAATCAAAATATATAAAAAAATTATCACATGCAGTGTAAGCTAACAGTATTGGTAGGTATAGGAAGGATTGTTTTTCCCAGACTCACAGGTAATATGTTTATTTCAAACTTGTAGCAATCAAATTTTTCACATCACATATTAAGCACCAGCATGCATGAGAGTTAACAGTGAGAACAGGCAAGCTCCCAATAAGCTTCTTTGCCTATGAAGGAAAAAGGCTTCATAATGGAAGTGCTGAAGTGTAGCTTCTGTGCTATGTATTATACGAGATGAAATTGTGTACTCTTATTGCTTTCAGTATGTGGCTGGCAAGGGACTCAGAGCTGGGTTATTCACCTCATCAGAATCCAGAAGTACCATTTGAACCTGTTCAGAAGTCATTATAAAAGCAAAATGAGGCTAATTAGACTCTATCCCTTGCGAAACATGTGGCAAAAAGATTCACTGCAGCAGGGCATTTAAAAGGATCGTACAGTTTTAGGTAGATATAATAAGCATCCATTTAGATATTTATTTTAAAAAAAATCTAAAATACCAGGAGACCTGAAAGCAATAATGTATCCTATAAAGATAGCAATGGAGGCCTCCAGAATGTTAAGAAACACCTTCCTACCTCTATCCTCCACACTCTATCCCTCAGCATCACATCCTTAGATTACAATGCAAGCTTTAATGGCTTATGAAGTGAACTTATCAGCTTATTAAAAAGGGCTTATTCTTCCATCCACCCCTGTACCCTTTATCACCTGGTCATAAAGATCCAACAATTCGAGATCCTGCATCAACTCGTTAAATACACTGCCAGGGAAGAGTCCCATTTAATGGAACCAACAATGTCCAACTGTGAGTGAGTACACTCCTTGGGTTGGGTTACCCCGGGTACCTGGGGATGTTCCAAAATGAGTATTAATGGTTGGTGGTCACTCAAGAGATTAAAGTCAACCCTAAAATCTTCAACCCAAGATAGTGCATTAGGAGACACTGCAATAAGATCAATAACACTGATCCCTGAGGGCCCTACATGCGTGAACTCCCCCTCCTGATCGGAAAACCCCGACACATTCAAGAGCATCAAGGAAAAGTCCTGAATCATAGTGATATAACTAAGGTCGGGGGAATTCACTCTCTGGTCCCTAGAAGAACGCTCCTTGATACCAGCACAACCTGGAGAAGCCAGTTTTATCCCATGTGCATTCCAAACATCATTATTTGCCCCTAACCTAGCATTATAGGGTGTCTTCAGACGTTACGAGATCACGGTGAACCACGGTGAATACACACCTGTGGTCACCGTGTATCGTACGTCTGTTTGCGGTGCGCCAGATGTTGGCCACGGTCAATCCCCACATGGGGACCGTTTGAACCACGCTTCCCGGGCTAGCCGGGGGAAGGTCCCGGGAAGCGTGGTCAAACGGACCCCGGGCCGTGACCAAGGAAAAGTCACGTCTGGCCGCGTGCCACGGCCCGGGATCCCCAGCGGGATCCCGGGCCGTGGCACGTTCGGCCGGACGCGGCGGCCGCATTGGCCCCGCCGCCCGCCCGTCTCCTCGGAGGGTGGGCGGCGGGGTGCGTGGAGGGGGCGGGGCTGTGCGGCCACACGTTGCGCCACGCGGCCCCGGCCCCTCCCACTTTCCCCGCCGGGATCCCCCCGGCACGTCTGTTGTGCCGTTACGGGGTGACCCCGGCGGGGAACGAAGCCGGTGGTCCCGGTACGGGGCCAAAGGGCCCCATATCGTCTGAAAATACCCATAATCTCCCACCAATATTAAGATTGCTTTAGGAAAACGGTCCTGGAGGTCTTCCAAAACATTCTGGAGATCTTCCCAGGCCTTTTTATTGTATGAACCTGAGTACATTGTGGAATATAGGTATTTACAAAAATCAGGATGTCCTGATTCAGCGTTAGCCTTACTGCCAGGGCAATTGGTGGTACAAGTAAAACACAATCTGAAAAAACTGCCCATCCCAGTGCAACCAGGCATGCCAATCCTCCCTTTGGATGGCCCCCCCGACAGGAAGCCTCTGCTTGTAAAGAAAAAGCCCTGTAATTTGGGATATCCAGGGGAGTAACCTCCCAAGTTTCCTGCACACATATTACCTGATACTGGGATAAAAAAGGCAAGAAATCTGCTGAATGCAGATGCCTACTCCACCCTGCCATATTCCAAACACAAATGTTCATGGCTTTAAGGGAGATGCACCCACCATTAGGGGAATCAAGACCAGCCAGCTGTCACTGGCCTCCTTCCTGGATGACTGAAGCTACTTGGGGTAAAGCAGAAGATTTTGCACTGACTACTACCTGCACTTGTGCAGGGGGAGCACATATAAGGGACTGAGTATTGCATGGCCTGGGAAGAGGATCTGGGGACTGGTCTAACCTTCCCTGCTCATAGAGTACTTGCTCCCCATGCATATCCCGGGTTGCTAAAACTGGTATAGGTGAATTAGAACTGGCATATCCTAAAGATACCCTGGATTGCACAGTCTCACCCTCCAGCCCTTGCCCCTCAACCTGGGCCTTCCCCTCGGCAGATTGCAAAGGTCTGGGGTTAATTCGAACCCCTTGTGAGGGTTCAACTCCAGTACATAACCCATCAGGTTCCTGTGATCAAGGGGGGGTCATTATCACCACCAAAAAAAAACCTAGGGTGCTTAGGTCACCCCATAATCAGGGGAAGTGGAATTGAGTCTTTAAAGACCTCTCCCACATACACTCCCCAGGTAGAAAATAAATAAGTCTGGTTCAAAACTCGTGTAGCATAATAGGATTTGCAAAAATAAACTATCAACCTCTGGATGTGCCCATGGGATGGCAAAACCTGGAATGATCCAATTTCCCCCACTGGGAGGGAGCCCAATATATACTCTAAATGGAGTTCCATAAAGGGCAAAACCCATTGGGCAAAGGAAAAATTCAAAAAGCTACCGCCCCAACAGAGGGGACCACTTTACTAGGTCATGGAGTAACAGCCTATGGCCCAGGGCTATAAGAATCAGAAGTAGGGAAAACTCTTTTTAGCTGACCGTCCTCGACCCAGTGGGTTAGGTTAGCCTGGTAAGACAAGTACACCTGTTTCAAAGGAGAAGTACTTGCCTCCCTCAAACCAAATCCAGACCCTTGAGCCTTAGAATTAATACAACTCTGCAGTAAAGATAATATATGACCCTGTTGGCCTTGAAGTAAAGAAGTAATGTCATCAAACTTAACCAGGAGTTTTTCAATCAAATTCCCCATGAGTAAAAATTGTTTCTCACAAAGGTCTTTAAACGGGGAATTCCCATTGCTGTTGGAACAGGCACCAAAAGATGACGACAACTCTGGATCATGCGAGAAGTAAGGATCCAAGCAGGAAAGTTCTGGGTCAGGAGTTCTTAGTCCCCTTTGCAGATTCATCAAATCTGGGGAGACCTTAGCCTCCCTGGTAAGAGTTCCTACTCCATTCGCAGACCCCCCAGGTTTAAAACACAAATAATATTTATCCAGCTGCTGCTGGGAGGACTGAGGCTGAGGCTGAGGCTGAAGCTGGAGCCAGAACTTGCCATTTAGAACCTTTTGGCAACCCCCATACCAACCATGTCTAACTATGGTACTGATCACACAAGGGACTCCTTCAGAGAAAGACTCCACTCAAAATTCGCTACACCTCTTGTCACTATATGAGTTAACACTCAGCAGAGTCTCCCCCAAATCACCCAGCCACTGATCTACCCCCCACCCCCCAGAGCCATGGAGATAACACTGGGCCCCTCAGCTTCCAGCAGTACCCAGACACCTAATGCGAGGTTGCTTTGAATTCACCTCCCACTCTGTCGTAGGCTCACCGGCCCATTTTGATCATCCTGCAGAGCTGTGGCGGCTCCACTCCTCGCATGCTTTGAGATCCAGCGCCCCCCAGGTGGCAGGTAAGTAGGCTCTGCTATGGGACTGTACCGGGGCTGCTTTGAATTCACCTCCCACTCCATCGTAGGCTCACCGGCCCCTTTTGATCATCCTGCAGGACTGTGGCTCCACCCCTCGCACACTCCGGGATCCAACGCCCCCCCAGGTGGCGGGTAAGTAGGCTCTGCTCTGGGACTCTACTGGGGCTGCTTTGAATTCACCAAGGTGCCACTTCTGGGAGTGTCCAAAGCTCATATCAGGCTTTTGAAGCAGTGCCGGAGATCAATCATGGACAAGATCAGCTTCCAGCTGGAGACCACTCTCTTGCTCACCACCACTGCCTGTGTGGCTGGGTCACTTCCTTGCTTCAGGGAATACACCACCGGTGGGCAGATTTGAAGGCAGAGAGTGCCTGGGATAAAACACCAGAGGTAGCAGTGCTGGTAGTTGCTTGTGAACACCAGGTACTGTAGTGTGAGGGGCTCTTCCAGCAGTCAGCTACGAGCACAAGCAGCACCCCCACCCAAACACGTACCAGCCATCTAGCAAGGGTCTCCTGTTGGCATCCCTAGCACCCTAAGAAGTGCAGGCTTTGCACATGCCAGCAAGGGTCTTTCCAGTTAACATCCCTAGCACCCAAAGAAAGGCAGGATTTGCCCTTCTCGGCTCTGTCGGCTACACGGGAGACAAGGATTTCTACGCCTGTCAGGATAGAATGTTGGCCTTCACCTCTAATCAAAGAGAATAGACCTCTATCATCATTGGGCAACTGGATGGCACATGCCATCCAGGGTCTTTCTAGTTGCCATCCTAGCACCCCAAAAAGGGCAGGATTTGCATGTACCATCCAGGGTCTCTCCATTGCCATCCCTCCCTAGCACCCAAAGAAGGGCAGGATTTGCACATGACAGCAAGGGTCTCTCCACTTGCCATCCCTAGCATCCCCTAGTACCACAAGGAGGGCAGGATTTTCATGTGCCAGCCAGGGTCTTTTGAATTTGCACGTACCAGCCAGGGTCACCATCTCCCATTGCCATCCCTAGCACTCCAAGGAGGGAGGACTAGAGGCATCATCATAAATGCATGATATTACTTAGGTGTTGTTTATGTGTTCCTGTTTCAGAGAGGGTGAGGAGAAATCAGATACCGGCACTGGTGCCACGGGCAGGACACCGAAGCGGAGGCAGTGGGCACATGAGATCCGATGTCTGGCGGTGGTATGAGAAGCATACCGGATTCACCGTATGCAAGGTAAGGCACGGGGGCTGGAACAACAGGGAATGGATTGCCCTATGACCTCTTAGGAAGTCCACTGCAGAGAGAGATTGGCCACCCACCCACTTGTGGAGACAGAATGTAGGCAGGGTTGACAGACCATTGGTCTTACACAGTATGACACTTCTTATGTTCCTATCTTTTTATGTTCTCTAGATATGCGACAAACGATTTAAAAGGCACAGCCAGGGGACAACATTGGGGCTCATTACCCATGAGGAGAAAGTCCACGGCAAGACAGTGAGGCAGCAGGACTCTGACGTGGCCGTGGAGCATTATTGCCAGAGGATTAAAAGGGGGGGAAGGCATGCCAGAAACGACACTGACACCGGGAGGGGGGCGAGACTCACGGAGACCACCACTCACTCTTCCCACGCACCCAGTACTATAAGAAACGGCTCTCTCTGCTACATGGGAGACAAGGATTTCTATGCCCGTCAGGATAGAATGTTGGCCTTCACCTCTAATCAAAGAGAACAGGCCTCTATCATCATTGGGCAACTGGAGCCAGAGAGGCCAATAAGTACCCTCACACACCCTAATACACGCACACCGAGGGGTAAGGAAGAGTCTGGGAAGGCTGTGCGGAGGGGTACCGTGAGGAAAGGGAGCCAATCGGTCTTGTGAGGGAGGAGGCAGGTCCACGCAAAAACTAGTGCTCCCCAGGAGGGGACAACCCCTGACATGGAGGGAAGGGGGAATCTGCCCACACACCCACTCACTCACCACTCGTTCTCCACTCACTCTGGAATCGTTCAGGGGGCTGTCGGTAAGGAGGTCCACACACACACAGTCTTAATCCAAACTCGCACAGTCTCAGGTAATGGAGGAATCAAGTAACAGCAAACGCAAGGGGGGGCGGTTTCTCTGCAATCACCAGCGCCGCTTTGAATACGACGCTGGTGTTTATGAGGGAAGCCCCACCCCTGTACGTGCCTGTAAGCACTCTGAATGGTGTGGCAATGTTGGGGGCATGGTCTGGAGCATCTCCTGCGATGGGGGTGGAGCAGCAAGGCCTGGGGCTGTTAGGGGTGTGGCTGAAGGCCCTGCAATGTCTGCCGGTGTTGGTGCTGGAAATACTGGTCCCGGGGCTTTCTGAGTGGTGCCGGTATCCTGAAACCCCCCCGTGCACCGGCTTGCCGTAGAGGGTCAGCAGCGGCTGACAGACACCATCAAAGCCTATCCCCCTCCTCCAGCTCTGCTGAGGAGTCCCCCCAGGATGAGTCTTCAGTGGTAAGGGCCTTTCGGGCCGAAGTCCAGAAGTCGACCCAGGACTTTCTGGACCAGCAGAAAAAATATATGGATGGGCTATGGATACAAGCCCTGACTATGGAGGACCAACTGGTGGAGCAGTTTCACGTGCGGGTACGGGAACACAGGGTGGAGGCCTACTCCCAGTACCTCCAGACTTGACAATGTGGAGCTTCACTGCCAGTCAGTCTGCAAGTGGTAGGCATCCATGGTAGGGGCTGTGCAATTTGCCATCGAGCATGAGTATGAAATGGAGGAGAGAGGGATGCCCGCCACTAGGTCCTGTCCGCCCCATTCACCTTTCACCCATGTTCTGGGGGTCAGGCCCACAGGCCAATAAGTTATAAGTTTCCTTTCTTTTCATATATATACATGTTTGGTTTCGGTTTTATAAATCTGTTGTTGTTGTTTGAAAAGTTTTTATAAAAGTTCTATTTGTTGTTATTACCCGCTTTGTTTAACCTGTCCAATCTTTAATCCCTCTGTGCTGCTTCTGGCAGGTAGCAGGATCTCATTGTATATACAGATTGTCTGATTCCTACCTGACAGCAGCAGCAGCAGATGTAGCATTAGCGTATTAGCCCCAAAATGTGCCACCAGCAGGGTCTCAACTTGCAGACAACCCCCCAGGAGGGATACAGCTTGTGTCTGTGTGGGTGTGCCAGAGAGAAAGAGAGACAGGCTCCTTGGCAGCAGGCGGTGGTGCTGGTGGTCTGAGGGATTTTTTTTTAGCAGCTTCAGTGGGCATCTGCGGGTGGGTGTGGAGGAGTAGACTCGGGGGGGGGGGAATCAGGCTGGAGAGCCGGCACTGGACTTCTGGATGCAGTGGAATGGAATGACAGCCCCCAGTGACTGGAATGATGGTCCCAGAATCTCAATGATGGTTCCTGGGATGGGCGGGCATGACTGATTCAGGTACAGTGGAATGACAGCCTATGGGAGTTGAATGATATCCCTAGAATTAGTGCATGGTTGGGCACAGTTCATTCAATCATGCCATAGGTGGTAGCAGTTACAGGAATGCACACAGGCAGGTAGGCAGATAAAATACGTTGTGTGTTTTTATTTCCATCTCATTCTGGTAAATTTTCTGGTCAATGTGGGCACAGATGAGAGCTCTCGCTGGTTCTGGCAGGTGGCAGGCAGCTTGAGCTAGATACACCTCTCCCCCTCCACCCCCATCTCACTCGTTCTAGTGGGGAGCCCCCCCTCTCTCTCTGGCCATATAATGCAGGTGACAGCATGGGTGGGATCGTGTCTGTCTCTCCTTCTAGCAGTAGGGAGACTTTCTCTCTCTTTCTCTCTTTTGTCATGAACCAGGAGACAGCAGCAGTGGGATTAGCAGGCAAGTGGGGCAAATCACCCAGGGTTAACAAAGGGGGCAGACAGGCACCTTGGCATGAGAGGCAGGCAGGTGGGCTGAGGCAGACTTTGAGCTTGGCAGCAACCTGGTCAGGCAGACAAAATGCCACCCTGCGTCATGCAGTTAGTCAGATAAGCCTGCCAAGGCCTTCTAGAATGAGAGCGAGAGGGGGGGAGGCAGGGTGAATGCCGGGCATTGGGAGGGAGGGACAGCACCTCAGCAACAAAGCAGCAGTATCCCTAGCCCAGACTCAGGAGGATGAGCCCCATCCCAAGACTGCCCCTGGCATGGGATGGCGTGTGCCACTGCACCATCAATCCTTGTCCAGGGGCAGCTCGGGGAATCCCAGCAGCAGAAGGTTCACCTTGGTGAACAACAATTACTCCACCAACTTGGCCCCCAGTTTCAGGCAGTGCAGGGAGCAAATGTCCCCCGCCATGGAGAACATCCGTTCACTGGGGACACTGGTTGGTGGGCAGGACAGGATACCCTTAGCCACTTTCGACAGGGCTGGCCACATGTTGGCCTTGCTGCCCCAGTAGGCCAAGGGATTGCAATTGGGATCGATGCATGGCTCCTCCTCCAGGTAGGTCTCCATGGCTGCTGAGTTGTCATCGTATTCCCTCTGGTAGCTTTGCCTTGGCGCCACCGCCACCACTGCCCTCAGCCATGCTACTTGCCCTATTGTGGAGGAACCCATGCTCCCCAGAGTGGCCTGCACATAGGCCGAACTGCTTCTGCTGCTGCTTCTGGCAATAGGGGTGCTGCTGCTGCTGCTACTACCGCTAGGGCTGGGGGCAGGGATAAACCCAGATGGCTGAAAGGGTGACTGCTTCCACTCCCACCATCCCCAGGGGTGTCCTGCTGCATAGCCCTCTTTGCCCGCCGAACCCTGTCCACCAGTTCACCCTTTCAGTGGCCATAGAACGCTGTCTGGCATGCCAAGCTGCCCTTAACCCTGGGGTCCAGCATTGTTGCCAGGACATATTCCCCCTACCACAGGAGCTCATCAAAACATGCCTCCAGCCCCACCGTCAGCTTCTGTGCCAGATCAAGTGCCTCATCGGCCATCTTCCTGCCCTGAGGGCTACTATCCTGCCCCATGATAATCTTGTCCCGCCTCCTGTGGAGACTCTGGACCAGAGGGGTCACCTGGACCAGAGGGGTCACCTGGCGGTGGAGCTGCTCATGGTCTCTATCACAGCCAGGAACGATATCAACACAAAGACTGTGTGAGACAGAATCTCCCATTCTGCCCCATCATACCCTTGAGGGTAGTGATAGTCATCGGCTAAGCTAATAATAAAGTATTTGATTTTGATACCCTTGAGGTGCCCCACTGTCCATCACCAGTTGAACCTGATGCAGGGTGGCTTTCTGCTCAAGAAGTGGCTCGAGCATCAGGAAGGTGGAATTCTACTGTGTGGAGACATCTGGATGACCTGGTGCACTGGGGTGCCTTGGTCAACCTGTTTCTCCTGGAGGAGCTCACTGCCCTTCACACACAGATTAAAGAACCCTGCCAGCTTCCTCCTCCACTTGATCAGGGAGCTAAGGGTGCCTGCCCCAATCCCCTTCTCCCCCAAGCCCAGAGATTCCCTTACCACCAGTGAAAGGTGGTGCAAGGGATGTCGGTGAAGCCCCCATGACAGACTGCCTTCAGTATATTGACCGCGTTGTACATCACCACACACCCCTTGGTGAAGGGTGCATCTGGTGTGACCCACTCCCTCACCATGGTGGTCAGGGATGCCTCGATGTTCCTAGAGGTGTGGGGGTTGTCCATTACTTGTGCCTGAAGCAGGGCCCACCTATACCCTGCTTCAGGACCCCTCCTGCCACTTCCCAAAGTTGCCTCCGTTAGGTCCTGCCACCAGTGCACCGTCACCGCCAGGTAGGCATGCTGCACATTTCTATTGGACCACAGGTCTGTGGTGAAGTGTATGGTGGCACCCCCAGCCCCTGCCAGCTGCTCCCTCACCCGCTCCTTCAGAGCCGTGTAAAGGGCTGGCACCACATTCCGATTCAAGGTGGTGTGGGATCCAGCTTAAACTGGGGTGGCCAGAAGCCCAATCAGCCACTTGAAGCCCATGTCCTCTACAATGAAGAAGGGCTGCCCATCCAGCGCAATCATTTCGCCCAACTGCCGCCTGGCTTTCTCTTGAAAGCCACGCCGCCCTCCAGCTGCCAATGGCCTTGGCAACTGCCCCCACCCCATCTCCTCCATGGTGGTCTGACGCTGCTGGTGAGTCTCCTGCTGCTGTTCTTCCCCTCCTAGAAGGAATACTGCTCCCACTTCTAGAGGCAGCATTTGGTGCAAGATGCTTGCCCACTGAAGGAGGCGGGGGACTGGCTTATGCAGTCAGGAACCCACTGGCATCCACTTCCCCTGCCTTCCAGCTTAGCAGCAGAGCATTGTGGCATGATTTCAGGTCATGGCAGTTGTCCAAAGGTTGGTGAGCACCTGCCCACGATTCACCAGCTTATTGCATACAGTGCACTGCACCTCCCCGGGATCATCTGCCCGCACCAGATTGAAATGTTCCCAGACAGAGGATTTACACCCCCCCTCCTGACTTCTGGCCTGCCCCAGGTGATGCACTGCTGCTTCCAGTGCTGCTGGGAGGGGCAGAACTTGGTGGTGACACAGCTCTGGGAGGAGGGACAGTCATTGCCTCAGCTCCAGATTTCTCCTCTGCGGGACTAGTGTCTTCTTCTGCCTCACTGTCCTCAATCACTGTGCTGTCCCGTGAAGGAGAGTACTGGGACCCTGAGGCTTGACTGCCTACCATGCTACTAGGGATGGGCGAACCGATCGTAGTTCGGGTTCGGGGGTTCGGTTCGGTCAAGTTCAGTTCAGGTGTTCGGTTTGGTCATTCGGTCTGGTCACCGAGTTTGGGTTCGGGCATTCGGTTCGGTCAAGTTCGGTTCGGTTCCGCCGTTCGGAAAAAGTATAGCGAGAGCCAATGATCATGCCGGAAACAGGAAATTTGAGTGCATGGAGAGCTTGTGTGGGTGAGAGTGTGTGTGTGTGTGGCTGTTCAGTTTGTGTGCTCTGTTTGCTTTCACTGGCTGTGTTTGTTTTGGCGTGTTGTTGGTGAGTGTTTGTGGTGGGTGACTGACTTGACTGTGTGGCTGGTGTTGGCTTGGTTAAACAAAATAATAATAATGCAGAAGATGCTGGTCATTCTGATTAAATGCTGGGGGGCCAACTTGGTGGTCCTGGAAAAGGTGGTGGAGGAGGAAGAGGTCGCTTCCCCAGCCCCTGGACCTTCGNAAGACTGCCCCTGGCATGGGATGGCGTGTGCCACTGCACCATCAATCCTTGTCCAGGGGCAGCTCGGGGAATCCCAGCAGCAGAAGGTTCACCTTGGTGAACAACAATTACTCCACCAACTTGGCCCCCAGTTTCAGGCAGTGCAGGGAGCAAATGTCCCCCGCCATGGAGAACATCCGTTCACTGGGGACACTGGTTGGTGGGCAGGACAGGATACCCTTAGCCACTTTCGACAGGGCTGGCCACATGTTGGCCTTGCTGCCCCAGTAGGCCAAGGGATTGCAATTGGGATCGATGCATGGCTCCTCCTCCAGGTAGGTCTCCATGGCTGCTGAGTTGTCATCGTATTCCCTCTGGTAGCTTTGCCTTGGCGCCACCGCCACCACTGCCCTCAGCCATGCTACTTGCCCTATTGTGGAGGAACCCATGCTCCCCAGAGTGGCCTGCACATAGGCCGAACTGCTTCTGCTGCTGCTTCTGGCAATAGGGGTGCTGCTGCTGCTGCTACTACCGCTAGGGCTGGGGGCAGGGATAAACCCAGATGGCTGAAAGGGTGACTGCTTCCACTCCCACCATCCCCAGGGGTGTCCTGCTGCATAGCCCTCTTTGCCCGCCGAACCCTGTCCACCAGTTCACCCTTTCAGTGGCCATAGAACGCTGTCTGGCATGCCAAGCTGCCCTTAACCCTGGGGTCCAGCATTGTTGCCAGGACATATTCCCCCTACCACAGGAGCTCATCAAAACATGCCTCCAGCCCCACCGTCAGCTTCTGTGCCAGATCAAGTGCCTCATCGGCCATCTTCCTGCCCTGAGGGCTACTATCCTGCCCCATGATAATCTTGTCCCGCCTCCTGTGGAGACTCTGGACCAGAGGGGTCACCTGGACCAGAGGGGTCACCTGGCGGTGGAGCTGCTCATGGTCTCTATCACAGCCAGGAACGATATCAACACAAAGACTGTGTGAGACAGAATCTCCCATTCTGCCCCATCATACCCTTGAGGGTAGTGATAGTCATCGGCTAAGCTAATAATAAAGTATTTGATTTTGATACCCTTGAGGTGCCCCACTGTCCATCACCAGTTGAACCTGATGCAGGGTGGCTTTCTGCTCAAGAAGTGGCTCGAGCATCAGGAAGGTGGAATTCTACTGTGTGGAGACATCTGGATGACCTGGTGCACTGGGGTGCCTTGGTCAACCTGTTTCTCCTGGAGGAGCTCACTGCCCTTCACACACAGATTAAAGAACCCTGCCAGCTTCCTCCTCCACTTGATCAGGGAGCTAAGGGTGCCTGCCCCAATCCCCTTCTCCCCCAAGCCCAGAGATTCCCTTACCACCAGTGAAAGGTGGTGCAAGGGATGTCGGTGAAGCCCCCATGACAGACTGCCTTCAGTATATTGACCGCGTTGTACATCACCACACACCCCTTGGTGAAGGGTGCATCTGGTGTGACCCACTCCCTCACCATGGTGGTCAGGGATGCCTCGATGTTCCTAGAGGTGTGGGGGTTGTCCATTACTTGTGCCTGAAGCAGGGCCCACCTATACCCTGCTTCAGGACCCCTCCTGCCACTTCCCAAAGTTGCCTCCGTTAGGTCCTGCCACCAGTGCACCGTCACCGCCAGGTAGGCATGCTGCACATTTCTATTGGACCACAGGTCTGTGGTGAAGTGTATGGTGGCACCCCCAGCCCCTGCCAGCTGCTCCCTCACCCGCTCCTTCAGAGCCGTGTAAAGGGCTGGCACCACATTCCGATTCAAGGTGGTGTGGGATCCAGCTTAAACTGGGGTGGCCAGAAGCCCAATCAGCCACTTGAAGCCCATGTCCTCTACAATGAAGAAGGGCTGCCCATCCAGCGCAATCATTTCGCCCAACTGCCGCCTGGCTTTCTCTTGAAAGCCACGCCGCCCTCCAGCTGCCAATGGCCTTGGCAACTGCCCCCACCCCATCTCCTCCATGGTGGTCTGACGCTGCTGGTGAGTCTCCTGCTGCTGTTCTTCCCCTCCTAGAAGGAATACTGCTCCCACTTCTAGAGGCAGCATTTGGTGCAAGATGCTTGCCCACTGAAGGAGGCGGGGGACTGGCTTATGCAGTCAGGAACCCACTGGCATCCACTTCCCCTGCCTTCCAGCTTAGCAGCAGAGCATTGTGGCATGATTTCAGGTCATGGCAGTTGTCCAAAGGTTGGTGAGCACCTGCCCACGATTCACCAGCTTATTGCATACAGTGCACTGCACCTCCCCGGGATCATCTGCCCGCACCAGATTGAAATGTTCCCAGACAGAGGATTTACACCCCCCCTCCTGACTTCTGGCCTGCCCCAGGTGATGCACTGCTGCTTCCAGTGCTGCTGGGAGGGGCAGAACTTGGTGGTGACACAGCTCTGGGAGGAGGGACAGTCATTGCCTCAGCTCCAGATTTCTCCTCTGCGGGACTAGTGTCTTCTTCTGCCTCACTGTCCTCAATCACTGTGCTGTCCCGTGAAGGAGAGTACTGGGACCCTGAGGCTTGACTGCCCACCATGCTACTAGGGATGGGCGAACCGATCGTAGTTCGGGTTCGGGGGTTCGGTTCGGTCAAGTTCAGTTCAGGTGTTCGGTTTGGTCATTCGGTCTGGTCACCGAGTTTGGGTTCGGGCATTCGGTTCGGTCAAGTTCGGTTCGGTTCCGCCGTTCGGAAAAAGTATAGCGAGAGCCAATGATCATGCCGGAAACAGGAAATTTGAGTGCATGGAGAGCTTGTGTGGGTGAGAGTGTGTGTGTGTGTGGCTGTTCAGTTTGTGTGCTCTGTTTGCTTTCACTGGCTGTGTTTGTTTTGGCGTGTTGTTGGTGAGTGTTTGTGGTGGGTGACTGACTTGACTGTGTGGCTGGTGTTGGCTTGGTTAAACAAAATAATAATAATGCAGAAGATGCTGGTCATTCTGATTAAATGCTGGGGGGCCAACTTGGTGGTCCTGGAAAAGGTGGTGGAGGAGGAAGAGGTCGCTTCCCCAGCCCCTGGACCTTCGATAATGGAGGTCTCGGAGTTGGTGGTGGTGGAGCAAGCGGAGGTGCTGCCAGGTTTGTACACTTTTTTTACTTTGAGGGCAAGTAAGGCTCTATCTGTTAGATCGAGCACACTGGTGTTAGGGTGGGTGCGTGGGTGGTGTGGGCATCAGTCAGGCACAAACAGTGGGCATCAGCAGGTGGCAGTGGATGTCTGCCACAAAGAGAGAGGGTACTGTAGTGTGTGGGGCTCTTCCAGCAGTCAGGCACGAGCACGAACAGCACTCCCACCCAAACATGTGCCAGGCTAAAAGGGTCTCCATTCTCCAGTTGCCATCCCATTCCCTACGCACCCCCAAATAAGTGCAGGATTTGCACGTGCCATCCACGAGGGTCTTTCCAGTTGCCATCCATAGTGCCCCAAGGAGGGCAGGACTTTCACGTGCCAGCCAGCCAGGGTCTCCCCATTGCCATCCCTCCACAGCACCCAAAGAAGGGCAGGATTTGCATGTGTCAGTAAGGGTCTCCTCTCCATTGCCATCCCTCCCTAGCACCCACCCAAAGAAGGGCATGATTATTGTATGTGCCAGCCAAGATCTCTCCATTTGCCATCCCTAGCACCCCAAGGAGGGAGGGCTAGAGGTATCATCATAAATGCATGACATTACTTAGGTGTTGTTTATGTGTTCCTGTTTCAGAGAGGATTCGTATGCCGGCGCTGGTGCCACGCCATGCAGGACACTCAGGCGGAGGTCGCCAGTGCCACCCCGAGACATTGGGTGGACAAGTTCCAATGTCTGGAATTTTTATGATAAGGAGAATGGGTTCCCCGTCTGCAAGGTAAGACATGGGGGCTGGAACAACAGAGTATGCATGCATGCATTTCCCTCTATGACCTGTTATGAATGGAAGTCCCCTGCAGAGAGAGATTGCCACCCACCCACTTATGGAGACCGAATGCAGGCAGTGCTTTACAGACCATTGGTCTGATGCAGTATGGCACTTCTTATGTTCCTATCTTTTTATGTTCTTTAGACATGCCAAAAAAGATGTAAAAAGTCCTGGGAGGGGACCACATCGGGCCTAATTGCCCAATTCGAGAAGGCCCACATGCAGAAGGTTTCTCGGGCACAGGAGTCTGGTGGCGTGGCTGTGGAGCAGCAGAAGAAGGGGGGAATGCAAGCCAGAAGCGGCACCACCTGCAAAGTCCTCCCCCCGCCCCCTCCAGCTCTGATGCAGAGGCCCCCCCCCCCAGGAGCAGGAGGAGTCTTCGGCGGCAAGGGCCTTTTGGAGCCAGGTGCAGGGGACCAGCCAGGACTTTGAGGCTACCCTCCAAGTAATGGAGAAACGACTGGTGGAACAGTTCCAGGCGGTCGAGTTGTGGGAGAAGAAGGTGGAGGCGTACTTGGAGTAGGTCTCCACTGAGAGGGCCGGCCTGGAGCTCTTCCACCACTCGGTCTCCAATTGGCGGTCGGCCATGGCAGGGGCCGTAGAATATGTCATGGAACGCGGCTATGAAATGCTGGCAGGTGCGCCCCCTGCCCCTACATCCCATGCACCACTTTGTCTTTCCCCAAAATTCCTGGGGGCAGGTCCAAAGGCTGCGTCCTTACAGTACATAAGTTTCCTTTCTATTTTAAAATGTTTGGGTTTTATTTTATAATTTTGTTGTTGTTGTTGTTGATGATATTTTGTTAAGTAAAGTTATATTTCTTGTTATTGTTACAAGCTCCCTGTCCAATCTTTTATCCCTTTGTGTTTAAATTCTGGCTGGCAGGTGGAAGAATCGCATACAGCTTGTCGATCCCTACCAGCAGCACCTGCCACCCTATGTAGCATAGTTATTAACCCAAAGATGTACCAGAATCAGGGTCTCAACTTGCAGACAGCCCACCAGGAGGTGCAGGGCTTGTGTTTGTGTGGGTGGGTATGACAGAGAGAAAGAGAGACAGGCTCCTTGGCAGTGGCAGCAGGCAGTGGGAGCTGGTGGTCAGAGGGGCTTTTATTTCCAGCAGCTTCAGTGGGCATCCATGGGTGGGTGCGGAGGTGTAGGCTGTAGCCTGGGGAGGGGGGGGCAGGCTGGCGTGCAGGCACTGGCCTTCCAGATGTAGTGGAATGGAATGCAGCCCCCAGTGGCTGGAATGATGGTCCCAGAATCTAGTTGATGGTTCCTGGGACGGGAGGCCATGACTGATTCAGGGATAGTGGAATGACAGCCTAAAGCCTATTGGGCACACTTCATTCAATCATGTGATAGGTAGTAGCAGCAGGTATAGGAATGCACACAGGCAGGCAGGCACATATAATACATAGTTTTATATTCCATCTCATTATGGTAAGTTTGCTGTGGACTGGATGTGGACAATGGGCATCGATCGGGCGCATGAGCACAGATGGGAGTTCTTCCTGGTTCTTGAAGCTGGCAGTCAGGGTAGCTGGATACATCTACCTCTCCCCCTCCAACCTCCATCTCTCTCGTTCTAGCGGGGAGCCTCTCTCACTCTCCCCCCCCCTCCGCTCCCTGTCCATATATTGCAGGTGACAGCATGGGTGGGATCATGTCTGTCTATCCTTCTACCAGTGGGGAGACTTTCTCTCTCTCTCTCTCTTGGTATCAATCTGGGCGGGCAGACAGGTAGCGTGGCATGAGAGGCAGTAGGGCAGGCAGACTGGGACATTAGCAGCAGGGGACTCAGATTCGCTAGCAAAGACTGTGCAGTGCAAGAGAGTGAGAGCCAGTCAGTGTCACATAGGCGGGTCAAGATTGTGTAGCCATAGGCTGGCTGGCAGACTTACAGTTTGTTTCCCAATGCCACCCTGCATCATGAGATCAGTCAGATAAGGCGGCCAAGGCCGTCTAGTATGAGAGAGAGAAAGAGAGAGGGAGAGAAAAGCAGGTCGGGTGCCAGGCATTGGGAAGGAGGGACAGCACTTCAGCAGCACAGGAGCAGTAGCCCTAGCCCAGATTGAGGAGGAGAAGGAGCCCTGTCCTGACTGCCCCTGTCATGGGATGGTGTGTGCCACTGAACCATCACTCCTAGTCCAGGGGCAGCTTAGTGAATCCCAGCAGCAGAAGGTTCACCTTCAAGAAGAGCAACTGCTCCACCAACTTGGCCCCAGTCTCAGGCGGTGCGGGGAGCAAATGTCCCCTGCCACAGAGAACACCAGCTCACTGGGGACACTGGNACGAGGGTCTTTCCAGTTGCCATCCATAGTGCCCCAAGGAGGGCAGGACTTTCACGTGCCAGCCAGCCAGGGTCTCCCCATTGCCATCCCTCCACAGCACCCAAAGAAGGGCAGGATTTGCATGTGTCAGTAAGGGTCTCCTCTCCATTGCCATCCCTCCCTAGCACCCACCCAAAGAAGGGCATGATTATTGTATGTGCCAGCCAAGATCTCTCCATTTGCCATCCCTAGCACCCCAAGGAGGGAGGGCTAGAGGTATCATCATAAATGCATGACATTACTTAGGTGTTGTTTATGTGTTCCTGTTTCAGAGAGGATTCGTATGCCGGCGCTGGTGCCACGCCATGCAGGACACTCAGGCGGAGGTCGCCAGTGCCACCCCGAGACATTGGGTGGACAAGTTCCAATGTCTGGAATTTTTATGATAAGGAGAATGGGTTCCCCGTCTGCAAGGTAAGACATGGGGGCTGGAACAACAGAGTATGCATGCATGCATTTCCCTCTATGACCTGTTATGAATGGAAGTCCCCTGCAGAGAGAGATTGCCACCCACCCACTTATGGAGACCGAATGCAGGCAGTGCTTTACAGACCATTGGTCTGATGCAGTATGGCACTTCTTATGTTCCTATCTTTTTATGTTCTTTAGACATGCCAAAAAAGATGTAAAAAGTCCTGGGAGGGGACCACATCGGGCCTAATTGCCCAATTCGAGAAGGCCCACATGCAGAAGGTTTCTCGGGCACAGGAGTCTGGTGGCGTGGCTGTGGAGCAGCAGAAGAAGGGGGGAATGCAAGCCAGAAGCGGCACCACCTGCAAAGTCCTCCCCCCGCCCCCTCCAGCTCTGATGCAGAGGCCCCCCCCCCCAGGAGCAGGAGGAGTCTTCGGCGGCAAGGGCCTTTTGGAGCCAGGTGCAGGGGACCAGCCAGGACTTTGAGGCTACCCTCCAAGTAATGGAGAAACGACTGGTGGAACAGTTCCAGGCGGTCGAGTTGTGGGAGAAGAAGGTGGAGGCGTACTTGGAGTAGGTCTCCACTGAGAGGGCCGGCCTGGAGCTCTTCCACCACTCGGTCTCCAATTGGCGGTCGGCCATGGCAGGGGCCGTAGAATATGTCATGGAACGCGGCTATGAAATGCTGGCAGGTGCGCCCCCTGCCCCTACATCCCATGCACCACTTTGTCTTTCCCCAAAATTCCTGGGGGCAGGTCCAAAGGCTGCGTCCTTACAGTACATAAGTTTCCTTTCTATTTTAAAATGTTTGGGTTTTATTTTATAATTTTGTTGTTGTTGTTGTTGATGATATTTTGTTAAGTAAAGTTATATTTCTTGTTATTGTTACAAGCTCCCTGTCCAATCTTTTATCCCTTTGTGTTTAAATTCTGGCTGGCAGGTGGAAGAATCGCATACAGCTTGTCGATCCCTACCAGCAGCACCTGCCACCCTATGTAGCATAGTTATTAACCCAAAGATGTACCAGAATCAGGGTTTCAACTTGCAGACAGCCCACCAGGAGGTGCAGGGCTTGTGTTTGTGTGGGTGGGTATGACAGAGAGAAAGAGAGACAGGCTCCTTGGCAGTGGCAGCAGGCAGTGGGAGCTGGTGGTCAGAGGGGCTTTTATTTCCAGCAGCTTCAGTGGGCATCCATGGGTGGGTGCGGAGGTGTAGGCTGTAGCCTGGGGAGGGGGGGGCAGGCTGGCGTGCAGGCACTGGCCTTCCAGATGTAGTGGAATGGAATGCAGCCCCCAGTGGCTGGAATGATGGTCCCAGAATCTAGTTGATGGTTCCTGGGACGGGAGGCCATGACTGATTCAGGGATAGTGGAATGACAGCCTAAAGCCTATTGGGCACACTTCATTCAATCATGTGATAGGTAGTAGCAGCAGGTATAGGAATGCACACAGGCAGGCAGGCACATATAATACATAGTTTTATATTCCATCTCATTATGGTAAGTTTGCTGTGGACTGGATGTGGACAATGGGCATCGATCGGGCGCATGAGCACAGATGGGAGTTCTTCCTGGTTCTTGAAGCTGGCAGTCAGGGTAGCTGGATACATCTACCTCTCCCCCTCCAACCTCCATCTCTCTCGTTCTAGCGGGGAGCCTCTCTCACTCTCCCCCCCCCTCCGCTCCCTGTCCATATATTGCAGGTGACAGCATGGGTGGGATCATGTCTGTCTATCCTTCTACCAGTGGGGAGACTTTCTCTCTCTCTCTCTCTTGGTATCAATCTGGGCGGGCAGACAGGTAGCGTGGCATGAGAGGCAGTAGGGCAGGCAGACTGGGACATTAGCAGCAGGGGACTCAGATTCGCTAGCAAAGACTGTGCAGTGCAAGAGAGTGAGAGCCAGTCAGTGTCACATAGGCGGGTCAAGATTGTGTAGCCATAGGCTGGCTGGCAGACTTACAGTTTGTTTCCCAATGCCACCCTGCATCATGAGATCAGTCAGATAAGGCGGCCAAGGCCGTCTAGTATGAGAGAGAGAAAGAGAGAGGGAGAGAAAAGCAGGTCGGGTGCCAGGCATTGGGAAGGAGGGACAGCACTTCAGCAGCACAGGAGCAGTAGCCCTAGCCCAGATTGAGGAGGAGAAGGAGCCCTGTCCTGACTGCCCCTGTCATGGGATGGTGTGTGCCACTGAACCATCACTCCTAGTCCAGGGGCAGCTTAGTGAATCCCAGCAGCAGAAGGTTCACCTTCAAGAAGAGCAACTGCTCCACCAACTTGGCCCCAGTCTCAGGCGGTGCGGGGAGCAAATGTCCCCTGCCACAGAGAACACCAGCTCACTGGGGACACTGG
>QEPC01007003.1:1109230-1135778 GCA_003113815.1 Sphenodon punctatus
TAGTAACTACCTATCTGATAACTATCTATCTATACAATATTACACAGGGGGAAACACAAAGAACACAGGGAGGGGTACAAAACTGAAATGAAAATCAATCTAATAATACTCCTACTCTAAATAAATCCAAAACTTAAAACAGGGGAAGGGAATAATCAGGGATGGAATAAGAGGGAGAGGGAAAGGATTCAATGGAGGAGGGAGGTAGGAAGGAAGATTGAACACAGGGAACACCGGGAGGGGTAAAAACAAAAAATAACACCTAAATCTATATAATATAATCTTAATAAATGGTAATATGGAGGTAAATAGGTTGGATGGGTGAAATAGGAGGAGGATGGCAATGGATTAGGAATAGGAAGGAATAAAAACTGCTCGGAGAGAGGGAACCTTCTGAAACATCTGCTGTTAAGGAACAATGACTAGCTCAGAAGGTGTTGGGAAGGGGAGAGGCAATCAGTTTTGTTTCTTGCTGCGCCCGCCTCACTGCAAATCCCATTGGCTCCATGCAGCCCAGCCCATGGCCAATCGCAGACTGTGAAGCCAGTGGTCTGAAGTGAAAAGGGATGGTGATTGGGCAGGCTGGCTACTACTCCAAGCCTCTCCACCCCTGGTGCCTGGAAGTTTACTCCTCAGCTGACTCCCTCTCCCTGTCACATTTTGCCTTCCAGTGACACATTTTTGCCACCCGAACTCACCCGAACGCGATCCAAACTGACCAACCTGTTCAGTCATTTTGACGTTCGGAATCGAGTTCAGTTCGGTCAGTTCATGTTCGGATTCGGGTTCGGTTATCCGAACAGGCTGAGTGCATGCCAAACTCTGAACTTCTGAAACGCGTTCACTCATCCCTACATACTACTGCCACTCTCCTCTCTGTGCCTCCTAGAGCTCCTACTGATGCTGCTACTCCTCTCCCTGCTGCCATTGCCTGGGGACTGGCCCCTGCCTCTAGCAGCCAGGGTGGGATTCACCAGCCCTGAACTGCTGGTGATCACCTCAACAATAAGGGACATTGGTGGCCCTAGAGGAACGTCGGAAGCAGCACCTGCTCCTGCAGCAGCAGAGACAACCGCAGTCTCATGTCCTGCAGGCCTTCCAGTGTCCTGCATCGCACTGGAAGACGCTTTCAGGAGGCACCGCCGAACCACCCCCAGACTAGTGCCACTGCTGGGCACCTCTGAACCCTGTCTCCCAAATCATATCTGTGAAGCTTGGGGCATGGTGATGGGCTCTGGCTGCTGCTGCTCCATGCTGCCACTCCTCTGGCATGGCTCCTAGCACCACCTCTGACACGTGCCCCACACCAGCACCTCTGGGCATAACATACTCAAATTTCATCCAGATATCACTTACCATTTGTCTTCTATAATAAAAAAACTTTTAAAAAAGTCCTGGGGTGGAAAAATAACCCCAGCCTCATTGGAGTTTTCCTATTGGGGTGAAATTTCAACCCCAGCCAATGCATTTCTATTGCGGTGGATTTCCACCCCAGCTTAAAAGCAGCCAAATCAACATTTTTAAAGGCCAATTCAGACTGCAAGGTCACTTTAGACTATCAGGAGCAATGAAAATTAACCCCTTCATTGCCACGAACATCTCTCAATGTTTCCACTAGTGCCTAATACAAAAAAGTAGCCATGAAAGATTTTTCATTTGCTCACTCCATCTGCCTAGCTTCCTTTCTCACCCATGGAAGGCAAGGTCACTTTAGACTGGCAGCAGCAATGAAAATTAACCCCTTCACTTCCACCAACATCTCTCAATGTTTCCAGTAGTGTCTAATAGAAAAAAGTAGCCATGAAAGATTTTCCATTTGCTCACTCCATCTGCAAAGCTTCCTTTCTCACCCAGACTCCTAGGTTTCAGTCTCTTAGTCTGTTAGATAGATTTGATCTCCCTTCCCATAGGCTCCATTTCTCCAGCAAGCCAGAAGTGCCCTCATTGTCCTCACAAACTGACCATAGAAATGGAACAAAGAAATGCTTATGGGCCATTAGCAGGTGATTAGCAGGTGATAGCCACATCCTCAAGTCCAGGGGCAGAGTGGCCATTCTTCATCCCTGGAAGATTTTGTGTGGTGTGGTCACTGGCTGGGGGCTTGCAGGAGGGGAATGAAGGATGGCAGGGCACAGGGGATGGCAGTCATTCAGGGATAGCAGGCATGAAGGGGTGCAGGGGATGGCAGGGATGCAGGGGTGCCTACATGCAGGGGTACAGGCATACAGGGGATGGAAGGCATGAAGGGGAAGGCAGGGGATGCAGGCATGAAGGGGTGCAGGCATGCAGGGGATGGCAGGCACAGGGGTGAATGGAGGCACTGAGGGGCTGGCTGGCTGGAAGAGGTTGCACTGGGGGATAGAACTGAGGCAGTGGGGGGTTGGCTCTTGGGGGCACTACTTTAACTTATATAGATAGTTAAAGTTCATAAAAACCATTTTCTGTAGTTTGAATAAAAAATAATGCTTTTGCAAAGAAAAACGAGTAGTGTTGGTTGTTATTTATTCATGTGCGGAGCTGGTATTTCTCATAAAACAGACTCTATAATGTCTGTGTGTGTGTGCTGGGCATAGATTGTGTGGCTACTGTAAAGAAAAGTTACATTTTATTGCACACTTTCAATCCCCAGGCCAAAGTCAGCTTGGGGGTAGAAATCCCCGGATGGAAAAAACCATGAATAAATATGGTAATTCATGGCTCTACAAGTTTGAGATTTTAGGACATTGTCACCAGCATGTCTGGGCATAACATACTCAAATTTCATCCAGATATCTCTTACCGTTTGTCTTCTATAATAAAAATCACAAACAAACAATGCCTGGGGTACAAATCACCCCAGCAACAATTTCCTATTGGAGTGGAAATCCACCCCAATGCAGACTCTATAATGTGTGTGTGTGTGTGTGCTGGACATAGATTGTGTGGCTACTGTAAAAAAAAGTTACATTTTATTGCACACTTTCAATCCCCAAGCCAAAATCAGCTTGGGGTTGAAATCCACCCCATGACAACTCGAGTGTAGTTTTTTCCATGCCAAAAGGTAAGGGATATATATATATTCAATTTTTAAAATCTAATATTATCTACACTAACTATAACTATAGTATTAACTATTCTAAAATCTAAGTAAGTAAATATTATATCTAAAGGTCTAGTCCTACAAACACACTCTAAATATCAAAACTGAATAACTACACACTAACACTATATCTATCTCTATAACTAAACTAACTCCTACAACATCTATCTATCTATCTATCTATCTATCTATCTATCTATACAATATTACACAGGGATGTGGGGGGGACACAAAGAACACAGGTAGGGGTACAAAACTGAAATGAAACCTAAATCAATCTCTAAATAAATCCAAAAACAGGGGACGGGAACCAGGGATGGAAAATATAGAGGGAGACGGAAAGGATTTAATGGCGAGGGGAAGAAGAATAAAGGGAGGGGTAAAAAATAAAAATAATGCTGAAATCTATCTAATATAATCTAAATAAATGATAATATGGAGGTAAATGGGTTGGATGGGTGAAATAGGAGGAGGATGGCAATGGATTGGGGAGCTGGGAGGTAGACAAACTGCTGGGAGAGGGGGCCTTCTGAAAACGCCTGCTGTCAGGAACAGTGACTAGCTCAGAAGGTGTTGGAAGGGGGGAAGGCAATGAGTTTTGTTACTTCCTGCGCCCACCTCACCGCAAGCCCCATTGTCTCCATGCAACCTAGCCCCCCCATCCCCCATGCCCAATCGCAGACTGCGAAGCCAGTGGTCTGAGGAGAAAAGAGATGGTAATTGGGCAGGCTGGCTGCTACCCCAAGCCTCTCCACCCCTGTTCCCTGGAAGCATGCTCCTCAGCTGGCTCCTGGCATGTTTTGCCTTCCAGTCATGTTTTTGCCGCCCGAAGTCATCCGAACTCGATCCGAACTGACTGAACTGTTCAGTCATTTCAGAGTTCGGTATCGGGTTTGGTTCAGTCAGTTTGGGTTTGGGTTCGGGTTCAGATTCAGTCATCCGAATGGACCGAGTTCGGTCCGAACTCCGAACTTCCGAACCGCATTTGCACATCCCCAGATGCTACAGGTAAACATGACAGGCCAGCTCCTTTTGGGGGTGGTTCGCCATGATCATATTAATCCTGTGCTCCAGAGTCTGCAGCACTAGCAACTAAATGCATTCTAGATACAATTCAAGGTTCTGATTTTGATCTTTAAAGCCTTAAACAACCTGGGCCCCACATTAGGGCTGGAACTCCATCTGGTTCTTCTCTTGATTCTCATTGAGAATCAAGCTCATCAATGAGAATCGAGAAAAAATGAGAATCGAGAAAAACCCCAATCTTGACACTTTTTCTTCAAGATTCTTTCTACCTATTTACTCACCAGAGTTGTATGTGCCACGTCCCATGTCCAACGCCAAGTCTCCCATCCGCATCTGCCTCTCTCTCTCGCTTTTCTCTCTCTCATCTTCTCTGAAACAGGGGAAAAAACAAAAAAGAACTCTGCATGTGCAAAATGACTTTGCATGTGCAGAACAGCTCCGGCAACCATTTTGTGCATGCATATTGTCTGGATGAATGTGGCACATGGTAAGTGTTACATGGTAAATTGGTATGCGGTACATGGTAAATCACAGTAAACAGTAAAAGGCAAATGGTAAACATTGCTGAAATTCTCGCTGAGATCTTGAAATGTTACCGAGAACATGCTGAGTTCTTGGTAACAAATAATATGAGGGAGGGCAGCCCTAGAATGGTAGTCGCAGTGCCTGGAGATGGAGGGAGCATACAAATTTCTGAAGGTCAGGGCAACCTGACCAGCCAATGTGGGGGTGAGGGCCACCCTTCCAAGCCAGAACACTTGGCGTATGCTGAGGTGAGGACACAATTTCTTACAAACATACACTTACGAAGATCATTAAATGAACAGAAGCATTTGAGAATGAATGACTTTCAAAAATTTTAGAGGTTCAATTTGGTTGAGATAAGCAAATTTTCTGATACTTCAGACTTCTCAAAGTCTGGCTTATCAAAACTGAGCTCTCGTTTCGATAAAACAAAGACTTTCTTGTATAGAGGCTTTCTTGAAAGCCTTGCAGAGTTTCACCCTTTGGTGTGGAGCAGACAGAATGCAAGATGAATCTCTCTCACACACATTCACTTATTGAACCTTTCAGGAAACATGCAGTGCAAGAATTAATGTAGTGATAGGGTATCCTACTTGTCAAACTGATAAGAGATGAGATAAGGAGTCATGTGGGGTGTGATGTCACCAGAAGTGACACATCCCCTGGGGCAGAAGTGACATGGTGGGCAGAAATGACATGGTAGGAGGAAGTTACGTGGTAGGTGGAAATGATGTAGAAGCATGTAATGCTTGTGGGTCTTAAACCCCTCATTTCTTAAACCCCTCACTTCTTAAACCCATCGTTACCCTCCTACAAATCTGTCAATTCATGTTGTCCAGCTCTGTCTTTGTAAGACAGGTCTTCAGAAAATTGTGTGGCGAGGGCATCTCCACTGTAATTGAGTACAGATTATATGAAGCCCCTGTAAGTGTAACCGTTATTGCTCTGACTAATGAGGCAATCCCCCAGCATGACATCTAGCTGACTGAAAATGGAGGCCACCTGGTAGTTCACTAAGCCCACCTCGGTGCCTGCGTCGATGTCAATGCCGTTTTTCTTGACAATCTTTCAGGAAAGGTAGAGTAACATGCTGTTCAAATCTAAATTGTCTATACCATTTCCAGCTCTGAAAAAATCAACCCACGGTTGAGACAGGGGAAATCTCTATCTACATGCTCTATTCTATGCTGGTTTGTGTGCGGGTAGTTGAAACAGGTCTAGTTCAGATTTGGTGCATTCCTCAGATCCGCAGTGAATTTAAGCCATGTTGATTAATAGATATCACCCTTACTCATGCTAGCAGTCTTCTCTTTCACAAAGCCTTCCTCCGCTTCTGGTGGGGTCCCCTCCAGGGAGCCTTTCTTTTATGGGCTCAAGGGGGCCCCACCCATTGTGTTTGTGGTGCCTTTATTTTAACCCCTCTTCTTCTCTGTATGTAATTAAGCCCAGAGCCCTCCTGCGTATCAGAGGGGTTAATTTGTAGGGGTTTGCATGTCATTTTCTTTATTACAAAAACGATAATGAAAACTGTCGTTTTCATTTTTGTTATTGCAATAATGAAAACAGCAATTGATAATAAAAACGTTAACGAAAATGACAACCAAGAATATCAAAAACGACAACAAAGAATACCAATATGAGTGGCATCTGCCTCCCCCTTGCTTGGAACTGTGAGAGGGCGAGGCTACACACCTGCATCAGGCAGTGAGAGCTGGGAGGAGCAGCCGGAGGCTTTTAAAGGACCCAGAACCCCAGCGCTGCCACAGGCAGTGAGTTAAAGACATGGCCCTTGCGCGGCTTTCGGGATTTGAACGGTTTGGGGACTAGTTGCTATGCAACTGGAGTGGTAGGCAGTGTAGTAAGCAGATTTGAGTAGATAGGTATGGGCGAATGCGGTTCAGAGTTCGGATCGAACTCAACCAGTTCGGTCAACCAAACCGAACTTCCGAACCGAACTCGATTTTTGAACTGAACCGAATTTCCGAACTCGGTTCTGTTCACCCATCCCTATAAGATAATATAGGGATATATTATATCTGTATATAATATACAGATTATATACTGTTCGGAAGTTCGGAGTTTGGACCGAACTCGAATAGTTCGGTCAACCGAACCAAACATCCAAACCATATTTCCGAACTCTGTTCTGTTCGCCCATCCCTATGAGTAGAAGTGAGAAGTTGTTAGTGGAGCAGGAGGGTGTTGGGAGTAGGGAGTGGATTAGGTGGGGGGAGGTCCCAACGTATGCACCCAGGTGTGAAGTGAGGGCATATGGAGGGAGAGGTGTCACCCGGTGAGAGGGGGTGATGGGTGGTTAGGAGGAGGAGATATTTTGTAGCTGTCCCACTCAATAGCCCTCAATGGTGGTGAGGCATGCAGTGAGGTGATCAGGAATCCGAGGGCCCCTGGCCTCTGTTTGATGCTGGTAAATGCGAGATCGGTGACCAATAAATCAGCCACGGTCCAGGAAATTATCCTGGACCAGGCGGCCAACCTAGCATGTCTTATGGAGACCTGGCTGGACACTGAGTCGAGGCCTATACTGGCTGACCTTGTTCCAACTGGGTACTCCGTTCAGCATCAGCTGAGACTGGAGGGATAGGTGGTCGTGGTGGTGTAGCCATTATTTTTAAGGATACTTTGTCTGTGAGATTTCCTGTGCAATCTATCATGGAAATAGAGGGTCTCCATCTGGTGTTGGATTTGGCTGGAGACAGAGTGAGGGTACTGCTGATATACCAGGCAGGCACCCACCTGTACAGCAGCTTCCCTGTCCACACTGACCGAGCTGGTATTGGAGGTGATCTTGCGGTCCCCCTGGGGGACCTGTGGCACTGGTTGACAACCTCTCCCGGGAGTTGGACCAGGGTCATTTGACCCTGTTAATTCTGTTAGATCTCTATGCTGCATTTGATACCGTTGATCATGAGTTGTTGGTGACTTGGCTGTGGGACCGGGAAAGGATTAGCGGGACTGTTCTTGAATTGTTCTGCTCTTTCCTGGCTGAGAGAACCCAACATGTGGTGCTGGCTGATTTTTCATCTTCTCCCCAAGGCCTCATGTGTGGGGTCCTACAGGGTTCCAATCCATCCTATCCTCTCTCTTGTTCAGTGTGTACATGCAACATTTGGGGGAGGTTGTCAGGGAGTTTGGTGTAAGGTGTCATCAATATGTTGATGACACCCAGCTATATTTCTCATTTTCATCTGACCCAGGTCTGTCAGTCTCAGGGCTCACCTGGTGTCTGTTGGCTGTGGGGGGATTTGAATGAAGCCCAGCTGCCTGAAGTTAAATCCTGACAAGATGGAGCTGATGGTTATGGGGAAAGCCGAGGGAGTGAATGCCCCCATCATTGATGGGGTCTGTCCTCTCCTGGTATCTCAGGTCTGGCGTATGGGGGTGCTCCTGGATCCGCAGCTCTGCCTGGATGTTCAGGTGACAGATGTGGTGAAGGAGGCATTCCACCACTTACATCTGGTACGTCGACTTAGGCCATATGTCTTGGACTCTGAACTGGCCACAGTCATCCTTGCTTTTATTACCTTGAGACTGGACTACTGTAATGTACTCTACGCTACGTGGGGCTATCCTTGGTGCTGGTTCGGAGACTGCAGCTGGTGCAGAATGCACCAGCCCATCCCTGAAGGGGACAGGCTGACGCGAGCACATTACACCAGTGCTCCACTCTCTGCACTGGCTGCCGATAGTCTTCCGGGCCCAATTCAAGGTGTTGATGTTGACCTTTAAAGCCCTAAACGGCCTAGGTCCCACCTACCTGCAGAACCATCTCACCCTTCAGATCCTGGATCAGCCCCTGCGGTCATCCAGGGGCGCCCTCCTCGCGGTCCCCCGGGTTTCCCGGGTATCAACCATGAGGAGGGCATTTTCTGTGCAGGGTATAAGCATCGTGGTCCGAAAGCCACAAAATCACTTCTTTCTTAGACAATGTTTTACTATGCTTTTGAGCAGCCTGAAAAAGAGAATTCTCCCAACCAAAACTTCCAACCTCTCCTGGTATGTAATAGATCTCTTTTAACAGGTCCTCATGCACAGTCATGATTCTAACATCTGCAGCTAAAAAATCAGAAATGACAACAAAAGACATTTCAAATAAAGTTTTATTCTTCTGGCTTTAGTAATTTTTCTTACAGCAATCCAGTTGATCACCTCCTCTGGAGCATGTGCAGATGCAGGAGATATAAGATGTGTTTAGCCCTACAGGCATTCCCAGATTCAGGTTTTCAAAAGCCTTTAAAAAGTCATTGTTTACCTGTTGAAATAAAAGACACATCAGAGTCAATATCTATTTTAACCTCATTATCCCTCACAGCACCACTATCCTTGTGTA
The DNA here is from genome assembly GCA_003113815.1 of Sphenodon punctatus. Lineage (NCBI taxonomy): Eukaryota > Metazoa > Chordata > Lepidosauria > Sphenodontia > Sphenodontidae > Sphenodon > Sphenodon punctatus. The sequence continues at coordinate 1,118,209 of QEPC01007003.1, forward strand.
GAATTCACCTGTGGCTGTTCTGCTGATGGTGGTGGGGTAGGCTGAGTATCCATGGGTTCACTGTATATCTCTGAGGGATCACTCATTTTCAAACCTGTGTAGATCTTTCTTATAAGAACAAAGGGGAAAACATCAGTAAAGGTTTCCATTTTAGTTTTCTATGTAAGTTGAAGTGAAGGGCTCTGTTCTGTAGAGTGCTCAGAAAATGGTCCCCCCTAGGGTGGGTCTATAGGGACCAAAAACCTTTCTAATAGGTTAGGGTGGCTGGGCTGTGTGGTTTGGAAACTCACATGACCCCCTTCTACCATTCCGGCCTACACACCCCTTTCACACCATAGGCCCACATCTCAGCAATGGAAGGGGATAGGCTGACAAAACCTTCACCCATTGGTTCATCTCATTCTCCTGAATTGTTTGACCCATCACATGACCCCCATTCTGCAAGTCAGCATACACTGGAAACAACACCTCATTGGTCCAATTTTTCTTCCAAAACGGGGTGGGTTAGGAAGATGAAACCTTTGCCCATTGGTCCACCTCAATCAGCTGATGGCTTGAGGGGTCTGATGACCCTCATCCAGAGGCCTTTTGAGGTCAGAGAGGGGGAAGCCTTACACACTTCTTATGCAAGCATTACACACTTAAACGGCATTTCCCCCTACCACGGCACTTCCGCCTAACACGTCACTTCCTCCTACCACGACATTTCCACTTACGATGTCACTTCCTCCTAACATGTCACTTTCTCCTACCATGTCACTTCTGCCTAACACATCACTTCCTCCCCAGGAGCTGCATCACTTCCAGTTAGGTCACATGCCATGTGACTCCTTATCACTACTTTCATTCTTCCACTGCATGTTTCCTGAAAGGTTCCATAAGTGGATGTGTGTGAGAGAGATTCAGCTTGCATTCTGTCTGCTCCACACCAAAGGGTGAAACTCTGCAAGACTTTCAAGAAAGTTGCTATACAACAAAGTCTTTGTTTTATCAAGACAAGAGCTCAGTTTTGATAAGCCAGACTCTGAGAACTCTGAATTATTAGAAAAGTTGCTTATCTCAACCAAACTGAACCTCTACAAATTTTGAAAGTCATTCATTCCCAAATGCTTTTGTTCATTTAATGATCTTAATAAGTGTATGTTTGTAAGAAGTTGTGTCCTCACCTCAGAACTCACCAAGTGTTCTGGCTTGGAAGGGTGGCCCTCACCCCCACATTGCCTGGTCAGGTTGCCCTGGCCTCTAGCAACTAGCACGCTCTTTTTCTCCCTCCATCTCCAGGCACTGTGACTACCATTCTAGGGCTGCCCTCCCTCATATTATTTGTTACCAAGAACTCAGCATGTTCTCGGTAACATTTCAAGATCTCAGCAAGAATTTCAGCAATGTTTACCATTTGTCATTTACTGTTTACTGTGATTTACCATATACCACATACCAATTTACCATGTAACACTTACCGTGTGCCGCATTCATACAGGCAATACGCATGCACAAAATGGCTGCTGGAGCTGTTCTGCACATGCAAAGACGTTTTGCACATTCACAGTTCTTTATTTTTTTTTCCTGTTGCAAAGATATGAGAGAGAGAGAGAGAGAGAGAGAGAGAGAGAGAGATGCAGATGGGAGACTTGGCGTTGGACATGGGACGTGGCACATATGGCTCCGTTGAGTAAATCGATAGAAAAAAGTGTGATGAAAAAGTGTCAATGATGGGGATTTTCTCGATTTTCATTTTTTCACAATTCTCATTGATGAGCTTGATTCTCAATGAGAATCGAGAGAAGAACCAGATCAAGTTCCGACCCTAATATGGGCCCCAGGTTGTTTAAGGCTTTAAAATTTAAAATCAGAACCTAAGTCTCTCTACTAACCTCTTTTCTAATATAGAATTAACAGAATAAATGTAGTACAAAGTCAGAAAAGTTGTGGTTTATGAAGTGTGGCTGTCATGTTAATCTCAAATGTAAGAAGAGGGAGACAAAGTCGTTCAGATGATATCTTTTACTGAAGCATCTTTTATTGGTGATAGCATGAAGCAGTTGGGCCACATGAGTTTAGTTTAACAAAAGTATCTATTCGAGTTTAGTTACTTGACAATTTTACTATGATACTCAATTGCCCCTAAATCATCCCACAATATTTCTCCGCACATTAAAAATTAGAATTAGAGGAAAATTAGAGCACATATGCTAAAACTGTGACCCTCGAAACACTTCTTCTTGCTCATGATGTGTCCCACTGAAATCAATGGAAGCACCCTAAAAGTACTACAGCTTATGGTCGAATCCTCAAAGGTCGTTCCATTTATTTCAATGGAGCTTGTGTCAGGACAATGCTTTGAGTATTGGAACTGTAGTCATTTATTTATATTGCTTCTTCGAATTCAATGTTATTGCACTTGTGTTAAACTATCTGCCTCCTCTTCCCCTTTCTGATCTGGGAAGGCATGTTACATAATGGAAAGGCTAGGGAGAGCAGGAGGCATAACTGCCAGTACCTTATGCCAGTTCCCTAACTGGGACTTGAAGACACTGGGCATTTTTACACACTTTAAAGTGCTGGTCTTTCAATCTTCCAGGTTTACAAATCCACAAGTAAGTTCCGGATGCATTCTTCACACACACATACTTCCTTGAGGCAGTTCCTGGATGCATTCTTTACACAAACACTGCCTGAGGCAGCCTAAAGTAGTTAAAGCTGTTGAGTGAGGGGCTGCCATGGAAACCAAGTGACCACAGCTGCCTGGAGCAAAGTTGTTTACCAGGAGAACGTTTTACACACAAAAGTTCTAGGAGAAGTTCTATGCAGAAGTACAAAGAGCCAGATGTTTAAGTTCTGGATGAATGATTTAGACACACAGAAAGTTCAGGATGTAACAGCAAACAAACAGGAGAAATGTGTGTGTAAAAACACCCATTGTGAGCTGCTCAGGAGCATATCTGAACAGTGTCAGCACAACTGAGCTCTGGTACAGGAAAGAATCTGCACCATATTTAATTCTTGTGATTCTACATTTCTGTGTATGCTGATTTAATCCTTAAACCATTAAGTACGATTAGAATAATCCCAACTAAATTAGTATACTCAGCATAGGGGGTTGGCAAGCACTTGCTTAATGCTAGTGCTGCACTTGTTCCTTCCTTCTCTCCCTCTTTTTCCTCTCCATGCTAACTCTTCTGAGACCTTCCCAACACAAATGGACATCTATCTCACTGTCCCTACTCTCCTGCATGTAGCCCACATTATACCAGAGAGTTATCTGGCACTTCTAACAAAGTGTAAAGCAGAAATGAAATCAGCATTCAGATGAGACCAAATACACTATATTTTTTTTGCATTCACACTGAACGTTTTTAAATGTGAGGTTTTTCTCCTGTAGGTTAAACATTCAACTTGGGGGGATTCAGATGCTCCTCACCAGACCGGAAGTCACCTGGGAGCCATTGGAAACAGTGGCACTGGGTGACTCCCAGAAGTTCGGAGACATAGACTGGTAAGGCCTCGGTATCGGGAACTTACTTAGTCCACAACTCAAAACTTCTGGGAGTCACTCGGCACCACTGTTTCCAATGGCGCCTGTGCACTTCCGGTCCAGTGCAGTGCATGTTGCTCAGCTGAGTTGGGGAGTTCTCTGCTCTGCTTTTTTTGAGTGGGGATCAAGAAGACCTCTTCCCACCTGCGTGCACTTCCCTAATGGTTCCCATATTCCCAGGGGAACACAAAATGGGGGTGCATGCAGGAACCAGGACAGGAGGAACAGTAGCTCGACAGTGAGGTGAGTCAGCCTGGGGAGTCAGGTAGCCTGTTGGGTCTCATTTGGGTAGAAGTTTGTGTCTGAATGCAACTGCAATGAGTTGGGGGACACCAGATTCAATGGAATGCCCAACTTGCCAGGTACCCATTTGCAGTTCTACATGTGACCAAATATTCCATTTCATTTGCAAACTTGTGAATTTGGTGCTCTGTTGTGGTTCATTGCATTAGTTGTTAGGAGTGTGCAATTTGTTTTTGTTTTATGAAAATGAAAACAAAAATCCTATTTTTGTTTTTGTTATTGCAATAATGAAAATGAAAAAAAATAGTTCCAAAATTTCAGAATTAAAACAAAATTTTTCTAAATTAAAATTTGGGGGAAATCTTCAGGTTCTACCTTCTTTTTTCCCTATCTGATTTTCATTAACTTTGGTCAGATTGTATCACTCACCTAAGGGATCATCCCTGACAAATTTCAGAAAGATTAGTTAAACGGTCCCAATGTAATAAGTATCATGGTTTGTTATGCATATCTGGCTGTAACTTCTTTGCTACCCATCCAATTTGGAAATGTTCAACTTCTGTTAAAATCACAAAAATTACATTGCTTATAATATTGGGACCCTTTATGAAAAGTTTCTGAAACTGGCAGGAATAATCCCTTTGTTGAAGGGAACATCCTGTCCAAATTCTATCAATTGGTTGAAAAACAAAATATGTAAATGTGTGTGCAAACCATGAAATGATTAAATTGCTTATGAAATGGTGAAACTTTATCCAATCTTTCTGAAATTTGGCAGAAATGATTCCTTGCATGAGGGGTACAATGAGTCCAAATTTCATCCAAATTGGATTTACAATAGAGATGTTAACCTGGAAGTGTGGAAAAACCACAAAACATAAATTGCTTATAAAATCAGAACCCTTTATGCAATCTTTGACATTTGACAGGAATGATCCCTAAGTGCAGTGTATATTCCATCCAAATTACATGCAAATCAAATAAAAAATGAAGAAATTACAACCAGAAATCAATTTCTCATTTAAACGAATGGAAAACAAAAATGAAATTTAAAAACCAAAACTAAAATTCTCATAAATGAAAAAACTAATTTTTAATAATGAAAATTAACAACAAAATGGGTTCCTGGTGCAGTGGTTGGTAGTGGTTCCTGAAATGGTTGATAATTTGCCATGTCACAGCAAATAATGCTGCAAGTTTATTACGGACCTTATCCCTACATCTTGTGACATTGTCCAACAAATAGGAATTTGCTTACTCTTACAAGGTTCAGTGTACCTATACAGTGTACAGTCTTGAAAAGGCTTGTTTGGTTAACTTGTGAAATAATAAAACACAAATCAATGACTGAATGCAACAGAATTCACTTGAACCGAAAGAATGTAACTGAACCTACCTGTAAACGAAGAGCATTTGAATGTTTGGAAAGGGTGCAAATTCAGATATGGATATTTATTGATCAAATTAAGTTTTCAAACTTACCAAAGGTAGGTTTTTTTAGTCTTAGGCAATTGTACTTCCTTCAGTTAACAAATAAGCTATTCTAAATATTACATAGAATGAGTGTGTTTATTAACAATGGACAAAATATAATATATAAATGAATCCACAAAGTTAATATAATGCATACAGCAGTATAAAAAGACCCTAAGTAAATAAGATGCATACAACAGTATAACCCCTCCGCCCCCGATGTGTTTTGGGCAAGGAGCCCTTCTTTCGGGAACTACTCAGAATGATTTGTGTGGATCATGCCCAGAAAAATGCCCACAATGGGGGAGAAGGTCATTCCATCATGCATGAAATTTTCCTTCCTTCACCTTGGTCCAGTGCCCCCTAACGGATCAACCAAAATGCTGGAAATTAACCAATCTCCAGATTACACCCACATAGAAATTAATATTTTTCTAAATGTCTAAAAAGCATAAAACAAAATGGAACCTGTTCCTCTGATGGAAACCTAGTTGCTCATTTGGTTTCAGTTGCTGTTAGAAGTAAGATTTATATGAAATAGGGGGAAAAACAACCTATTTAGGAAGAAAACTAAAGAGGATATAAAAACAAAGTAGTTTGTAGATGATAGGTACAAGGTATTAGGCAGTGGGCCAATTGCTTTCCATCTGTATTCTGCATCTGTTAACTTTTGCACATCTCACAATATGCATCCTGTACTGTTCACTGGCACCAACATCAAATGCCTTCATTTCCACTGACAGTGATACAAAAAAGTGTGGACAGTCTATTGGTAGCTAAATGCAAAACTACTTGCAATTCAAAGGTTTTCCAATTCAAGACTTAAACACTAGAAACAAAGGCTACATACCTGCTGCCAAGTGACACCTTATTGGTAACTCCTAGATGCAGGGATAAGGGTGAGGATGTGTATATTTATTTGATTTCATTTTATTTGTTATATGACTCACTGCCCCATCTTTCAGGAGGAAGGCTTCTTAAAATCTCCAGTCCAGTTCCCCAACACTTCCTCTGTGTTGTATTTGGATACTTTGTGTTAATTACATTACTCTAAGGCTTTCTTAAACCATTTATTTATTTATTTATTTATTTTGTTTATTTGTTTATTTAAATTTCTATGCTGCCCTGCCCAAAGACTCTGGGTGACTTACAAATCATAAAAACATTAAAATGCAAGAAACTCTAACCCCCCTCAATCCCTACCGCAACCTCCCAGAAACCCACCCCAATACCACCACTCCTGAACCCTAAAATCATCCCATTACCCGATTTATCCCAGCTGGTCAAATGCCTTTACAAATAAAAAGTCTGGGTGTTTTCAGACATGACGAGATCACATTAAACCATGCTGAATACCTACATGTGGTCACTGTGCCCTGCACATCTGTTTGGCGGCCGCCAGATGTTCGCCACGCTGAATACCCACATGGGGTCAATTTCAACCACGCTTCCCGGGTTACTGGTGTGAAAATCGGCTGAAGCGTGGTGAAAGTGATTCCAGGCGGGCATAAAAAAAGAGTAACGTCTGGTCTATCAGGGCCCAGAATCCCCGGCGGGATTCCGGGCCGTGGTGAACGCAGCCAGACGCTGCAGCGGCATTGGCCTCGCCACCCGCCCGTCTCCCCGAAGGGCGGGTGGTGAGGGAGCATGGAGGGGTGGGACCATGCAGCCGCACGTTGCGCAGCGCGGCCCCGCCCCCTCCCTGATTCCCCGCCAGGATCCCCAGCACGTCTGTTTGCCGTGCCTGGGTGATCCCGGCGGGGAATCTCTAGCTTGTTTTCAGGACGGGGCGAAGCCACCCCATCACATCTGAAAACACCCTCTTATACCGCCTCCAGAATATGCTGAGGCCCAGGCTCAAACAAACCTCTGGGGGAAGGGAATTCCAAACCATTGGGGAAGCAACTGAGAATGCCTCCTTGTAAGCCCTTGCTGAACGAACAAGATTGACCAATCATACCCACAAGGAGGTGCTCCTGACAGATCACAGGGGCTGCAGTGGAGCATGGAAAGACAGGCGGTCTGTCAGATATGTGGGGCCAAGACTGTTAAGGGTTTTAAAGTTCAAAACCAGCACCTTGAATTGTGCCCGTAAAGCTATAGGGAGTCAGTGCAGACTTCAGACCACTAGTGTGATGTGCTCCCAGCACCTCATCCCCAAAAGGGGGGAAAGTGCCGTATTCTGCACCAGCTGCAGCTTCTGAACAGTCTTCAAGGGCAGCCACACATAGAGGTCATTGCAATAATCTAGCCTCAAGGTGATGAAAGCATGGATGACGGTGGTAAATCCGAATCAGAGAGAAAAGTTGGTGAAAAGCACTCCTGTCCACTGCCGCAACCTCAATCCAGGTGCACTGACTGCAAACTCAATCCAGGTGTACTGACTGCAAACCTGGTGAACCAAAGGGGGCTGAACTCCATCAGTAAGAGGAGTCCCAATTCCCTCAAGGTCATACTGCCAACAAACATCATAAACTCAATGTTTCATCAAGCAGTCACACTTCTTGAAGAATTTGTCTGGCAGTGCTATTGGTACAGTACTAAATCTATATAGGATTTTTGGGAGCGATATCATTTTAAATAAATTTATTTTCCCCAACCATGAGACCATCAAGTTTTTCCAGGGTCTTAATTCATCTTCTAGTTTATTTAGTAGAGGGACATAATTTTCCTTATACAGGTCTTTTGTCTTCCTGGTTAAAGTTATCCCTAGATATTTTAAAACACACTTGCTTATTGGAAAGGGTGAGATTCTCTCAAGCTGTAATTCCTGCATTTTATCCTTGCCAAATACCATTGCGTATGACTTATCCCTGTTTTTCTTATACCCAGCTATTTCTCCAAAATCAGTGAAGACCTTTAATACTTCTTTGCAAGAGCTCTCTGGATCAGACAGATAGAGCAACAGGTCATCCGCAAACAGAGATAATTTGTGTTCTCTTTCTCCTATTTTCAACCCTTTAATTTTATCGTTTTGGCGAACTGCGATCGCCAACACTTCTAAAACTATATTGAACAGGAGTGGAGACAGGGGGAACCCCTGTCTGGTTCCCCTCTGGAGTTCCAAAGTCTCAGAGAGTTCTCCATTAATTAAGATTCTTGATTGAGGTTTTTTGTATATGGCTCTAATCCATTGTAAAAAACTCCCATCAAATCACATCTTTTCCATTGTAAGAAAAAGGCAATCTGGTTCAGTTAAATCAAAGGCTTTCTCTGCATCCACTGAGATTATGGTAGCTGGGGTTTTACTCATTTCTAAATTATATATTATATTTATCGCTTTCTTTATGTTGTCCTTCCCCTGTCTCCCTGGGGTGAAGCCCGCCTGATTGATATGTATTATTTTCCCTATAATTGACTTCAGCCTATTAGCTAATATTTTTGCAAATAATTTGTAATCTGAGTTCAGCAGGGAGATCGGGCGATAACTGCCGCAAAGTTCTACTGGCCTGCCTGGTTTGGAGATCAGGGTCACCGTAGCTAGATAAAAATCCTGGGGCATGGTCGCTTCCTTCCAAATATTATTAAACACACTGGTTAGATGTGGAGCTAGTACCTCTTGGAAGGCTTGGTAGAATTCATTGGAATTTTCTCAATGGAAAAACTCTACGCAGGGTTACATGGGAAGCTTAACAGCTTCAAGGAGACCTGGATCCCCATTGTGCAGGCTTTGGATAAAGAATTGGCATGGAAGAAAGATCTCCAGACCCTTTTTGACATTCAGTTCTAAACGTTCAACAAAGAAAATGCACAATTCAAGAAGACTGATTGGCATGGGTTAGACTCACTTCTGAGCACAAGGGTCATAATATCACTCTTTAGTAACACACGCACTAGGTTGCTTTGGTTAAAATTAAGTTTTCTTTGTTCTTTTGTAGTTGTGTTATTGTAATGTTCGCATTGAAATACTGTGTAACATGATTACGTTTAAAATCAAAGGAACAATGTTATTTTTGAAAATATCAATAAAAATAAATTTAAAAAAAAATCAAAAAAAATAATCAGTGTTTTCTAAATTCAGCTTCAATTGGCTCACCCTCATCCATTCCCCAACAGCAGCCAGACATCAGGTAAGCTCCGAGACTGCAGGGCTTGGGTTGGATGAAAAAGAGAGGCAGAGCTGGGTGTCATCAGCATACTGACGACACTTAACCCCAAAAATCTGAATGACCTCATCCAACAGCCTCATATGCATGTTGAACAAGAGGGGAAACAGAATAGAACCCCAAAGGACTCCACTGGGGATGTCCTGAGAGGACAATGAATAATCACCCATCACCACTTTCTGGGACCTCCCCTACAGTTAGGAGTGGAACCACTCAAAAGCAGTCCCAAGCACCACCATCAGGTCCTACAGTCACACAATACCACCTCATGATCAACAGTATCAAAGGTCACCGAAAGATCTGACAAGAACAACAGGATAGAATTTCCTTTGTCAATTGCCAGGTGCAGGCCATTGACCAAGGCCACAAGTACAGTCTCCGTGCCACACCCAGGATGAAAGCTGGACTGAAATGGATAAAAAAATCCAACCCACTGAGATGAGCGTGGAGCCTTAGCGTAACCTCCCGTTCAATAACCTTTCCTAAAAAGGGAATATTAGAGACAGGCCAATAGCTGGCCAGGGAGTCAGCATCCAGAGATAGTTTCTTAAGCTGTAGCTGGACAACCACACTTCTGGGGGTGCCAGCACCCTACCCTCCTGAAGGAAGGTGTTGACAATCCCAGACAGCTATAACCCCCATGTCTCCTGGCTGTTTTTCACCAACCAGGACAGGCAAGGATCTAATTCACAACTGGTTGCCCTCATTGCCCCAAGTACCTCCACAGCATCAGTGTGTGATACTGATTGAAACTGATCCAGATAAACAGGACAATACTTCAAACTCTGATTCTTCAAATGAAATGGAAGCACCCAAGTTGTGTAAATATGAGTGATTTTGTCTGCAAAGTAATTAATAAAAATGTCACAGAGGACATTAGATGTCTCCATTTCCAGGCAGAGGCAGACCGGATCAACCAGGCCCCTCACCACACAGGACAGCTCTGCTGGATGAGACTTTGCAGATTCTATGATATCAGAGAGAGAGAAAAAAATGTCCACTGCCATCACATCCACGGCATAGTCCTTCAGAAATGATATTTTCACAATTGGTCAGCTTCAGCACTAGTTGAGCATTACCTGCACTATAACCGTCTACCCTCTTTCTTCTGCCTCCTCGAGTACTTCGTATACGTGAGGGACCTGTGCTGCCACAGAGGTGGAGTGAACACCTGGGTGGAACTGTGTTGATAGCCACGGTCAAGATGTTATTCCACAAGACAACCAGGCCATCAACAGAGTAGCCGTTAAGATCAGTAGGTAAATCCCCCAGAGAATTCTAGAAACCAATTGGATCCATTAACCTCTGGGTGTAGACCAACCTAACTGGTCCACTACCCTGATGAAGGCATAGGAGGGCTGAGATCTGGGCTTTCAGAAGGCAATGATCCAACCATGACAACAGTGTGGTAACACCCCCAATAATTGGAACCCCTGTATCCAGGCTGGTACAAAACATCAAATCCAACATGTGCCCCACATCATGTGTCAGACCAGATATTATCTGGAATAAGCCCACGGTTGTCATGGTGGACATGAACTCCTGCTCTGCCCCTGAAAGGCCAGCCTCAATCAGTATATATATTGAAATCACCCAAGACGATAAGTCTAGGCAGCTTCAACATTACCTCTGAGACTAGCTCAGGTATAGCAGTTTGGGAATCAGCCATGCAGCAGGGTGGGTCAGCACGACAAGAGGATTCCCAGTTTATCCCCAACCAAATCAAATACAAGATGGGCACACTCTATATCAGATGAGTTAAGGTACCAGATACCTCCAAAAGACAAAGGTGTCTTTACAGATCACAGCCACTTCACCCCCACGGCCCCTGAGCTGAGACTAATGCTGCACAGAGTACCTGGCTGGCACCATCTGGGACAATACTAACCCTGATGCTTTATCCAGCCAGGTCCCTGTAATGTATATGAGGTCAGCAGCCTCATCCTGAATCAAATCGTGAATGGGAGAAGAGAAGTCTTATTTGCCATCGACCTCACATTAAGCAGCAACAGTGCCATGTCAGGGACCCAAATATCTCGAGATAGGAGGGAGGGAGGACAGGGAGGGGAGTTGGATAAGGGAACAGACAACACGTGCCTCTCCCAAAAGTCCTGATGATATGCCCTCCCCCTTGCCATATTTCCTCATGCCCAACATGACCCGAATACCTGCCCCACCCTCTTCCCCACTCCCAATTATCAATCCCCACCCAAAGGATAACTATAATTAAAAGTCCCCAAAGGACCTGGGAGAATGGGTAGCTGGAGAGAGTTTCCCAGGCCCAGCACCACCAGAAGTGGAATCGTCAGTCAGTCAGTCAGTCAGAGACCTTCCCCCCCTTCTCCCTACCATACCCCCCAGAATTCAATCCCTCCCCTCCCATTCCCATACCCCACCTCTCACTGTGGGGGGGTCAGGGCACTTGCTCCTACCACCTTCCCTAATACATATAACCCCCTCTCTTATAGTGGGGCTAGAGCACTCCCAAACCTCTTCCCTTCTCCCTCTCTTGCCATAGATGTGTTCTCACCTTTCTTTCTTTGGTACAACTTACAATTAACGAATCAGAAATCATTAGGGCTGAAACTTGATCTTGCTAATCTTGCAAATCTCATCGAGAATGGGCCTCTCAATGAGATTTTTAAAATCAAGAACAAATTAAGAACCAACCATTCTTGACATTGTTCGTGTGAGATTCGGGGGGGGGGGGATTAAAAATGTTCTGTCCATATGCAAAATGGCTGTCACAACCATTCTGCACATGTGCAGGCCTTTTCCAAGATGGTGCAGCCTACATCAGCCTCATTTTGGAAAGGGGCATCTGGTTCTGCCTTTTTCCAAAGTAGTGCTGATGAAGCCCGTGCCATCTTTGAAAATGGCTGCACGTGCGCAGAACAGCTGCGGTGGCCATTTTGCACATGCACAGATAATTTTTTAATTTTTCCAGAATCTCACAAGTTTTCAAACTGCTAGCGAGATCTTATCAAGATCTTGCTGACCAGTCTCAATTCTTGCAAATTGCCATAGAACATGCACCTGATAAAAAGGTTAAAATGGTAAGAAAGAGACTGTAAAAGCCACAGCTCTTTCCGAGGGTTGATTTCCCCAGCATAGATATGGGAAGAAAGACAGATGAGAACTGGAGTAAGAGAACTCCATCACTAGTCCCCAGCATAGACAGTGGGATAGGGCTGCAGGCACGAGAGGGGCACTGTGGAATAGTGCAGCATGCAATTTATTGCAATGTACAGATTCCTGCCAGTGCCTGGATGGGGGAGGGAATTTTTTTTCCCTTTCTTTCTTTTACATTGCGGCCATTCATTTCAATGGCCGCAATGTAAACAAATACAGCACGGGGAACCGGTACCTGTACCCCCAATAACCGGATTAATCAGATACAGCCGGTACAGCAAAATACCATTAGTATCAGATACCGGGGAAACCAAACTTCCCACCCCTACTATCTAATATAATTTGAATGCTATCTCTCCACCATCATTCTCTGTCCCTCCATCCAGCCTCACAACACCAATTGTCACTGTGACATCTCTGCTTGAATGTCTCACTGTCAACTCAAGCTTAATATTTCCAAGCTTGCACTCCTCATCCACCCTCCCTCTTCCCTCTCATTACCCATTGTACCCATCCAATCTGTCCCTCAGGCATGGGGCTCATCTTTGACTCCTCAATCTCCTTTGCATCTCAGATCCATTCTGTTACTAAGGCTTGCCACTTTTCTCTGCATATCATTGCTAAACGTCAGCCCCTCCTAGCTGCTTCCACTGCCAAAACCCTAGTCCATGCGCTTGTGATATCTCACTGTAACTAATGAAAGAAACATCTTTCTTACTGGCCTTCCATGCTGTAATGTTGACCCTCTCATTTTTGTTCAACAGCCTGCTGCCAATGTAATCCAGCTCAGCTATCACTCTGATCATATTCACGCTCTTCTTTGCTCCCTCCATTGGATCATTCACATTCAGCACAAGCTTCTTGTCTTTACCTTCAAGGCTCTTCATGACCTTGCTCCTCCTTAAATTTCTTCACTTATTTCCCACTACGTTCCCATCCGGGTGTTTCACTCCTCCTTCTGCCACCACCCCCATGCACAATCTGAACCATCATTGCATCTTGTCCAATGCTTCCCCCTATGCATAGGTCTCATTCCATTAACATATTCATTCTGCTCCTTCCTTCCCTATCTTCAAATCTCTCTTGAAAAGCTACCCTGTCAAGCTTTCTCTAGCTCCTCATACTCACAGACTTCTCACTGATGCTTCCTTCCTGTCCTTTCATTCAATGTCTCCTCCACCTCTGTAACTAAACTAATCATGCACATCTGCAGCTTCTTAGCTTCTTGAATGTATCCATGTCTCTTGCTATGTTCAACTCTCCCTTGTCTCCCATCCCTTTGTTTCTCCTAGACTGTAAGTCACTTGGGGAAGAGACCTATCTCTAATTAGTAATTATTTGGTTTGGTGCCAGGTACGTTGATGGCATGCTATAAACAACAACAACAACAACAAAACAAACACAAAACAACAACAATAACAACAACAGCAGCAGCAGCAATAATAATAATAATAATAATAATAATAATAATAATAAATAAGTAAATACTAGACATGACAAAGTTGCTGCTCTTCTCTACTCAGTGCACATGTTCATTCTGAGTCCCTGCTGGGCCCTCCATTGGTGTCAAGGTTGTGGGCAGTTGCGCTAGTGGAGCAGGTGGTGATAACACCCCATTTGTCCAGCTCTTGAGACTAAAATGGCTGTTATAACTTATCCAAGGCCCCAAAGCATACCCAAAATGTGTACTTAATTTAGTAACCCCAGGTAACACTCACATTTCTGAGTGAGTACTGCATCAGGTAGTTGATGGGCTACCCAGGTATCAATTTGGTGGATATCCTGTAAAATTGGTAATTTTCAGTACTGATTTTTCAATTTTCCTATTACTGATTGGCAAATCAGGATGAAAAACTGAAAAAGTGATATGGAAAACAAACACATAAGGACCAGAAGTCAAAAAGTCAGGACCAGAAGTTGACTTTCTGAGGCAGAAAACCAAAAAATAGGTGTCAGAAGTCAAATCAGTACTAGAAGTCAACATTCCAGGACCAGAAGTCAATATTCTGGGACATCAGGTACCCAAATTGGGTTGCAGTCAGGTACCCAATGATGTTGGGCCAATTAAGGTCCCAGAAATTCATTGGGTATATCTCTTTTTGCAAATACTTGTTTCAGCTTTACCTTAAATCTTTCTAACTTACACAAGGGAGCCAAATCAACCAAGATCAGCAAGGTGACACCGGGAGGTTGGAAACACTCACTCACCGGGAAGGGGGAAGCACTCGCTACTGAGGCATGTCCTGGTCTTGGGGGTTTCGGTGGAGACTTCAAATGCCCGTCAGGATAGAGTGATGGCCTTACCTCTCAAGGAAAGAACAGGCCTCTATCATCATAGGGCACCAGAGACTCAGGAATGCCAAGGTCCACCCTGAGGGGCACCCACACGACACACTCGCTTGGGAGCATAGGGGGAACAGGGGTAGAGAGGTGAGGCAGTGGAAATGGGGGAAAGGCACACTTATGCAGGGGAAAAGACCCCAGGGAAGGAAAGGGGTGGAGAGGGTTCCTACCCTCTAACACGTACGTCTCGCTCACTCACCAGTCACTCCAGGGAAAGGAGGTCACGGGTTCCAGACACATGGGCTAAGGGCAGACACTCTCATTCTACTCTTCATGCAACAACCAAGGGCTCAATTTGCAAGGGCTCTGTAAGCACCGCTGGGCTTTATCCCCCAGGCCCCGCCCCCGTGGGCACCCGCAGGTGCTCAGAGTGACGCAGCAGGGGCAGGGGATTCCCCACGTGCCACGTCCGAGCAGGGGGCATGGCTGGGCCCTGGAATCCTGGCCCCTGATCTGACGTCACTGCCGGGGGCGGAGCCACCAGCCGCTTCGGCGAGGCCCATCCCGCCGGGACCCGCCAGCCTGAGGATTGCACTGGCTGGGTCAGCAGGCGGGGGCAGCGCTACCGCGGGCCCCCGTGGCTAACACAAGAGGAGCTTAAAGCTACCAAAACCCTCATCCCATTTTGAACACAGTCTGGATCTGACCCATTAAGAGGGGTTTCAAATCAGAAATATCTGAAGGTAGGAAATGATGTGAAATTTCACAAAATACAAATAACGAATGTATACAATTGTGTCCAAAAGGCATTGCTAAAAGGCACCAAACAGCCATTCAATGCTTTTAAAAAAATTAAAAATGGAGGAACAATCAGTTCTTTTCTGACTATGGTCTCTCAAGAAGAAAGGTACTACAGTATGGGTGAAGAGGGCCAGTACAGCTATGGTACAAGCAAATGGGATGATCACTTAAACTATGACATGAAACAATTTAGTAATGTTCTGCATGATAAAAGGTAGGCAAAGATAATGACGGTTCAAATAAAGGAACTTATACGGCAGTCCTATGTTCAAAGCTGAAACAGGGAACAAAAGAAATATAAAAGTATTCTGATGAAAATCAGAATAAAACAAAGGACTACTTTGTTCTCCACTGATGCATTCTCTCTGAAGAGCTATGGAATGCAGGAGATGTCAGCCTTCAGTTTTCTTGGTAATTATGTAAATAGAGGAAACAACAGGGCCACATCACCAGCAAAATGCCAAGCCATTTGAGTATATAGAAAAAATAATTGTTGGTCCCAGTACATTTAATATTGAGACTGTCAGGGAAAATGCAACATGTGTAGTGTTCTTTCTTCCTTTCATCCTTTTAATTTTTTCTGTTGCCAATGTTTCCTGTCTGTAAGGCCAGGGACCTCAAGGAGCCTTGGAGTCTCTGCAGATTTTCCTGCTGGTTTCTAAGCTGAATATAAGTACAATATTCCCAGGCTTATCCAGCTCTGTTTTAGATTCAATTTGTAATCCACACAAGAGCAATAAAGGAGAAACATATACTGTATTATTATGGAAATAATTGCTGTACTGGCTAAGCTCACTTAGTATTACTATTGTGCCTCTTATTATCACAAAATGTTTAAAATTTACAGCAATTGTATAAGTTCTCTATGCCTCACGTAGCCCCTCTGCTGCACTGACAATCGTCCTTGACTTTAAAGCATAATGTGTTCTGCTTCATTTATAATACCTCAAAAACCATTTTAAAATAGGCTCTTTTGTTGTTGTTTTCTGGTGAAGTGCCAGTGATTTTGTACGTTCTGATATTGCCAGCTGTTAAGTGTTTACTACTGTCAACAACAGACAATCAGTAAGAGAAGAATATAATGAGTCTTTGAATCAGTTGATCCGCTGTGCTTGTGTTGCCACGCTATGTGACCACAGCTAGCTACACCAAAACAGCAATAGTTGGGTTTCATTATAGCACAACTCTCCTTATTTTGATAAAAGAAAGAAATATTCCTAGTGAGAGCCATTTTCCATTTGCAAGGACTGATAAGTCAGGCCATTTCTCCTGGCTGCTTAGCCAATGCTGCTAGTATTTTTCCTTCTCTAGAAAGTCAGTACATTTTGTGTCACAGATGCATCCCTAAGTCAGATATCTTGAGTGGCTGGCTGCACTAAGGGAAGCCCTGAAAGGGTGCCAATGGGCTGTTTAAATCTCAAAATTATAAAAGGAAACAGGTCTTTAGAATTCTTGGTATCCTTGGCTGACTGGGGGATACATCAAGGGTCCAGGCTCCTCAGTTTATTTTTATTTATATGAATTCATATGCCACCCTTCCGACAGTGGGTGTTTTCACATGGATGTGGGGTGCTCACCTTTGGAGCAAGACTGTGGGTACACCCCTGTCTCTTACTCGCTTGCAGCCCTGCCTGGGTCCATTTTAAATGGACCCATTTTAAATGGACCCACCTCCTTTGATCTCCGACTCTGGACCGACTCTCCCACCCATACTAACGGCCACTCTCTCGACCTCATCTTCTCACGAAATTGTTCTCTTGCTGAACTCTCCTTTGACCCCTGCCCTAATTCTGATCACTTCCTCGCCTCCTTCAGCCTCTCCCACCAACCCCCTTCCTCCTCCCCCTCTCCATGCCCCTTCCGCAATATGCAGGCCTTTACCCCCTCGGAGTTTGCCTCCTCTCTTTCTCCCCTCTTCCCCCCCGTTTTCTCCTCTTCCTCCCCTGACTCTGCCATCTCTTTTCCCAACACCTCCCTCACCATGACCCTCGACTCTC
>QEPC01007003.1:1145586-1157750 GCA_003113815.1 Sphenodon punctatus
AATGGATTGGGGAGCTGGGAAATGCTGGGAGAGGGAGTCTTCTGAAACGCCTGCTGTTCAGGAACAGTGACTAGCTCAGAAGGTGTTGGGAAGGGGGGAGGCAGATAGTTTCGTTTCTTGTGAGCCTCTCCACCCCTGGTGCCTGGAAATCTGCTCCTCAGCTGACTACCCTTCCCTGTCCCGTTTGACCTTCCAGTGATCCTTTTATTGCCACCCAAACTCACCCGAACGCGATCCGAACTGACAGAACCGTTCGGTCATTTCGATGTTCGGAATTGAGTTCGGTTCGGTCAGTTTGTGTTCAGATTCGGGTTCAGGTTCGGGTTTGGTCGTCTGAACAGGCCGTGTTCGGACCGAACTCCAAATTCCCGAACCGCGTTCGCCCATCCCTAGTAAATATGGGACCCATTATTTCTTACATAACCAACAAGAGCAGCATGCTAATTTTATTTATGGAACCACCAGGAAGTGGCAGGAGAAATAATACCAGCTTTAGTTTAAAATTTTGTTAAATTAATAGTTTCTGTATGAAGTCTGAAAAAATAAAAACTATTCACTGTTCCCCCCCAAAGAGCATTTATTGATGAAATTGATAATCCAGATTATTATGAGTATATATAAATATGATCGAAAACAAACCATTGTTCTTTGTGCAAGAGAAAAGATCTTTTAAGCTAGCGCTGAGATAACATTGTGTAGACATAGGCAATATTGCATTCAGAGTTCCTCATGTAGAGAGAGATTCTTAAAATGCAAGCAGTAGCTTAAGTATATTTCTAAAAGCAAATGAGGGTTAATCTCATGGAAGAAGTGAAAACAAAACTGATTTAAACTGCAGGAATAATATCTGGCACTCTTTGGAAACAAACCCACTTGACAATCTTTGTGATTCAGGCAGTAAATTATTTATGATACTAGTCTATCATTCCAATAAAATGTTACATGTCATTGCTATTGTCTATTCCTGAAAAAGTCTGTATGGCTTGAATTTCATCAAGTTGAAGATACAGAAGGAATCACCACACTTCCCAGAAGCTTGAATAATTGTGGAAGAAATGGCAGTTCTTTTAAACTGAGTGACAGACTGTAGGAGGGTTGTAAAGTACTTAGAGCTGAATGAGAAAATGGCATCATTATCAACAGAGATGAATTCTGTTTTTCACTTTAATTAGCTCATGACATACTCCATCAAATGCTGGAACATGGCCGCATGATTTGAAATTGGTACAAACTATTTGATATTTTGAAGGCTGTCTTAGTTTTTTTGAGACAAAGTTGTTTGAATGATATCTTTTATTGGACCAACTGCTGTTGGTGGGAAAAAAGCAAGCTTTTGGGCCACATAGAACCCTTCCTCAGGCATGTAACATAGGCAACACAGCAACCACAGTTTATCTCTGGATTGTTTCGTTTTTTTTGCTCTGGTTCAGAGCTATGTGTCAATGATATAAAAAATAGCAAAGCAGTTTAGCTTTTTTTAAACGTTCAAACACTTTAGAACCAGAGTCAGACTTTGACCTCTTCTGCCAGAATAGTTTTTTGAGAAAGTATTCCAGTGAAGATATATTGAAGCTGGCTTTATGCCATCCTTTTGTATGCCCAGCCATAGAGGCATGTTGGGACTGGGAGGAGCATGCTGAGGGTACATAAATAGTGGCTGGAACATAAAGAACTCTGGGTGATAAGGGCTCTGAATATGGTAGCTGCTAAGTTTGTAGAGCTACACAAATAGTCTACACTGGCCCAGAATAAGATGGGCAAAATGTGGTGTCTAGGTACTTCCTGTACCCCCAATATGTGATGTGTCTCTAACTAAATACTTATATGCCAAGCATGTAGGTATGTAAGCTAAATACTGTTTCATGACAAAAACCTACCAAACCTTTCTTACGAAGAAAAACATACAATTATGTAAGTCACCGCCCCCTTTAATTTGCTTCCATTGCAGTGAAACATGGCAGCTATTTATACAGCAACAGCAGCAAAGTCAAGAATACTACATCTAACTGAATCTTCATGGGGAATTTAGGGAAAGAAAACTGAAACTTGGAAAAGCAACAGTGGGAAAGGAAAATGTCATGGGATTTTTATAATCCTACTGATCAAAACCATCTGTAAGTTGGCAACACCATTAGCATAGCAAACCAAACATGATTCAGAAGCCCATGCTACCATTCTTCATTAGTAGTACCCAAAAACATTGTCTGACCTCCCTGCCCATCTGCACTACCTCATCAGTAGGGATATGTGAATGCAGTTCAGAAGTTCGGAATTCAGACCGAACTCGAATAATTCGGTCGACCAAACTGTACTTTCAAACCGAACTCGAATTTGACCGAACTGTTTGGTCGAATCCGAACCAGTTCAGAAGGCCAAAAAATCCAGTTTTGAATGTACGAACTCGGTTCGGCATTCGACCGAATTCAAATAGTTCGGTCGACCAAACCGAACTTTTGAACCAAACTCGATTTTCGAATTGAACCAAATTTCCAAACTCGGTTCTGTTCGCACATCCCTACTCATCAGATCTCCTACATTTTTACTTTGCTCTTTGAATTCTCTTCCCTGTTACTCATACCTCTCTTCTCCTCTACTTCTCCCTGCCATCTGCCCCATCTCTGTCTTTCACATCTCCCTCATCTCATTCCTGTCACCCAGGCACAATTAATTCCTGCAATGAAGAATATTTTTTTTTTAATTAACTTGAAGTAAAGTCTATTATGAAGTATTTAACACACAATGAAACACCGCACCTAAGGCACAATAGGTGATCAGCTATTCAGGAAGCCATCCCGAGCTGCCTGGGGCAGGATGGAAGCAGGGTAAAAATTGTTAAAACAAACAAACATAAATAAATAAATAAAATATGACATCATCCGTGCTTCTTTTTCCTTATTTTCTCTCCATGCCGCTCTCCTAAAACTTGTGTCTCAAACTACTTCTGGTGTATCTAAACACATCCCATGGGGCTTTTCAGGAAGTGTGTTCTGCTGCATCCTGCTGCTCATGTAAAAGTGACCTGCTGTTTCTCTCACTTGTCTTCACTTGGACTTACATCCTACTTGTCTATAAAGTATTGAGTATGCTTTGGGAGCTTGGAAAATAGACACAATCCTGTCGTATAGTACATCACATCTCCTTTGTACCCTATCCAAATGTTTTTATTTATTTTTATTTTATTAATTTTTAAAGATTTGTTAGCCGCCCCGCATGCCTACGGCATCCCAGCACAATGTACAATTCAATAAAACATTCATAAAAAGTAACAATTTTAAAAAAACCTTAAAAACACAACAATATAAACCAAAACAGGTTGGGAGAATAAAATAAAAATAAAAGATAGGGAAATGTTAAAACTCTAACCCGCCCTCCCCCCTCCTCCCCAAAGGCCTGGGTGAACAGCCGGTTTAACAAGCCTGCTGGAATGTCAAAAGGTTCGGGGCCAGGCAAGCTTCCTCCGGGAGGGAATTCCAAAAAATGCCCTCTCCATTGTGTCCCCCCGCTTCACACGGGGGACCTCCAAGAAGGCATCCTCGGCAGACCCAAGAAGCTGCTCTGGGACGCGGAGGGCGAGGCGTTCCCTGAGGTATGACGGGCCCAGACCATGAAGGGCCGTATAGATCAATACCAATACCTTGAACCTGGCTCGGCACGCAATTGGCAACCAGTGCAGAGTGTTATATGCTCCCGACAACCCGTTCCCGTTAGGAGACGGGCTGCCGCATTCTGCACTAGCTGCAGCCTCTGGACCAGGAACAAGGGCCGCAGCCCCACGTAGAGCGCATTACAGTAGTCCAGCCTTGAGGTAATGAAGGCATGGATGAGGGAGGCCAGGACTGGCCTGGAGATGTATGGACGCAGCCTCCGCACTAGATACAACTGGTGGAAGGCAGCCTTTGCCACCCCCTCCACCTGTCAATCCAGGCGGAGATTTGAGTCCAAAACCACCCCCAGACTCCGGACCTACTGAGCTATAGGAGAGCAAACACCCCCCCAATCAGGGGGGCCGACACCAACCTCGCCTTCCCCACCACCATCACCTCCGTCTTATCGGGGTTGAGCTTCAGTC
This sequence comes from Sphenodon punctatus, assembly GCA_003113815.1. Lineage (NCBI taxonomy): Eukaryota > Metazoa > Chordata > Lepidosauria > Sphenodontia > Sphenodontidae > Sphenodon > Sphenodon punctatus. The sequence continues at coordinate 1,149,656 of QEPC01007003.1, forward strand.
TGCTCTGCCGCATCCACTCCGCCATGGCCTCCAAACACTGGGACAGCAACGAGACAGCAGGTCTGGGTCAGCTGAAAAAGAGAGGTACAGCTGAGTATCATCAGCATATTGGTGACATCGCACCCTGAACTCTCTCACGACCTCCCCCAAGTGCTTTGACGTGCTTTTCCTGTGAGATTTCAAGAAATCACAGCCTGAGGATTTATCACTTCAGAGATTTAATTTGTATTTATGTATTTATTTCAAAATTTATAACCTCCCACTCCTGCCCAATGGCAGCTCGGGACAGTGAACAATAATAAAAGCATAATATAAAAATATAAAATACAATATATAAAAATCAACTATACAAATCTCTAAAATAGATGATGCCTGAAGAAATGCCCCACCCCCAAGTCCTCTCCAAAACCCCTCTAGGATTGCTTAAGTTTCAATATTCTCTTCTGTAGTCACAAGATTCATATATGGATAGAATGAAACCAAATTTTCCCTTTAAGCGCTTTTTTACTATTTTTAACATTCATTGTCATGGTGGAGCTGATCCCATGACCCATGGATGCTGTGCATGCCCCTGCCTGCACGGCATACTGTACCTTTTATGGAGGTACGCAAGTTTCCCTCACAGCATGTGCATGCACAGGTGCATGCAGGATCCGTGGGGCATGGGACTGGCCCTACTGATCCCAAATATGCTTTTGCTTTCAAAGATAAATATATATATATTTTTTTCTTATTTATTTATTTATTTATTTATTTATTTATTTATTTATTTTAGTGCTGTACTGAATAGTGCTTCTGGGTACTCGGGCCAAATTGTGAAGTTCTGAGTAATCAGTGATCTTGGATATGGGGTCCCTAACCTTACTCCACCTCCCTCTATTGGTCACCAATGGGGCACTAGGCGCAGCAGCCAGCCAAGAAAGGATGAATGCAGCTTGCAATGTCAATTTGCCCTGGCCGGGAGCAGTGGGTAATCCACATCTTGAATATGGTACCCATACCCTTACACCTCCTCCCCCTATTTTTTATTTATTTATTTATTGCATTTATATACCACCGCCTGCTGAACAAGCATCTCAGGGCAGATAACAGCATTTTAAAACACATAAAATCTTAAAATTCAACATTTAAAACTAACCCCACATTAAAATAACCCAACAATAAAACCCCCACCCTAACCCAACCCACCCATCCCATCTCCCTTGGTAAAGGCCCAGAAGAACAGCCAGGTCTTACACTGTCTATGGAAAGAGGAGAGGCCTACAGCCAAATGGACCTCCAAGGGGAGGGAGTTCCATAAGTGTGGAGCGGCCACCAAGAATGCCCTCCTCATTGTCGACACCCAGGAAACCCAGGGGACCTCAAGGAGGGTGCCCCCAGTCGACCGCAGAGGCTGATCCAGAATCCGGAGGGTGAGGCGGTCCTGCAGATAGGTGAGGCCTAGGCCATTTAGGACTATAAAGGTCAAAAACAACACCTTGAATTGGGCCCAGAAGACTATTGGCAGCCAGTGCAGAGAGTGTAGCACTGAGTAATGTGCTCTCAATTACACGTTCCCTTAAGGAGATGATCCATCGCATTCTGCACCAGCTGCAGTCCCCAGATGGTCACCAGGGGTAGCCCCATGTAGAGCACGGTACAGTAGTCTAATCTTGAGGTAATAAAAGCATGAATGATCGTGGCAAGGTCTGAGTTTGAGACATACATCCTAAGTTGATGTACCAGATGTAATTGGCAAAATTCGCCCTTTGCCACCACTGCTGCCACCTGGACATCCAGGCTGAGCTGCGGATCCAGGAGCACCCCCACACTATGGACCTGAGATACCAGGGGAGGATGCACTCCCCTAGATTTCCCCACAGCCATCATCTCCATCTTGTCAGGGTTTAATTTCAAGCAACTAGCCCTCATCCAGTCCCCCACAGCTGACAAACACTAGATAAGCACGGAGACTGCCAGACCTGGGTCTGATGAAAAGGTGAGATATAATTGGGTGTCATCAGCATATTGATGACACCTTACACCAAACTCTCTGACAACCTCCCCCAAGGGCTGCATATACAAATTGAACAGGATAGGGGATAAGATAGAACCTTGCGGAGCTTCATACATGAGGTCCTGGGAAGAAGATGAATAATCACTCAGCACCACATGCTGAGTTCTCCTGGCCAGAAAGGGGTGGCACCATTCAAGAACAGTCCTGCCCACCACTACTGCCCGGTCCCACAACCAAGTCACCAACAACTCATGATCAATGGTATCAAATGCAGCTGAGAGATCTAATAGAATCAACATGGTCAAATGACCCTGGTACAACTCTCGGGAGAAGTCATCAACCAAGGCCACAAGCACAGTCTCTGTGCCATAACCCAGATGAAAGCCAAACTACGAGGGGTCCAGGAAACTGATCTGGTCTAGATGCTCATAAAGCTGCTGAGACACCACCCTTTCAATAACCTTCCCTAAAAAGGTACTGTTAGAGACCGACCAAAAGCTGGCCAGGGCGTCAACGTTTGATCTTTGATATGGTACCCCTACCCTTACACCTCCTCCTTCTATTAGCCACCAATGGGGCCCTCAGTGCAGTAGCCAGTCAAGAAAGGATGAATGCAGCTTGCAATGCCACTCTAGCCAGGAGCAGTGGGTGATCTGACAAGAGAGATGCTACTTAAAATTCCTCCCTCCTCTGAAACAGGGCACCAGAGCCAGACACACTTTTGAAAAAAGCACTACAGGAAACACGAGTGAATTTTATTGCCTTTTAAATTGTATTAATTTGGTCTTTGTAGAAAAGTAATTAGCCTTATTAATTATATTCCTCAGAGGAAGGCAAAAGACCACAACACAGGTCAAAAAACCCCTAAATTAGTTAGATGAAAAAAAGGACTTTGCTGTTCAAAAATTCCTTCTTGACTCCAAAGAATGGCAGTTGGATTGAGGAAAAAGCTTGAGGAAAAAGCTAGTGCTTTCTACTTTTGAATGACATCAATAATTCAATTTAGGAAAAGTTCAAAATTTAAAGGACAGGAATACAAGAATGAGGCTGTGTTCCCACCTGCGGTGACGGTGGCAGCAGAGGGAGGGGCCAGGAAAGACACAGCAGCGTAGAGGAGCCAGCTGACAGGAAAAGAGCCGGTGCAAATGGGGATCTGCTGCAGCTTCTCTCATGCATGTCAGGGCAGGATTTTGTGCCCTGACATGCACAAGAGAAGCCGCGGCACATCCTCGTTCGCACTGGTTCTTTTCCTGTCAGCCAGCTCCTCCGTGCTGGTCTTGCCTGGCCCCTCCCTCTGCCACCACCACCGCCACAGATGGGAATGCAACCTGAGTGTGTCCATCCTCCAGTTCACTGCATCTCTCAATCATTCATTCTGCAACACTGAAGAGGCAGAAGAAAAACCAACAACAATTAGAATTATAATAAAACAGCACAAACAACAAACCATCCTAAGGTACAATATTATTTATGTCATTATACTCTTAAACTAACTGTAGTTAACCATCTTCAAACAACAGTAGTACCAACAATTTAAAAACTCAGCCGTACCAAAGTAAGAAAACATTAAACTTTACGAAGCGCAATTATGGAACTACAGAGTAACACTAACAATTTAACAAACCAGCCACCCAGGATTCCCCCCATCCCAGGATTCCCCCAGGGATACCTGCCCCTGCCTCTGCCATGGACCCTGGTGAGCAGTCTGCTAGGGGCCCTGTGGGAAATCTGCCCATTGCCATTCCCTCCCCCATCTCTGCCAGCTCGTCTGAGGTTGACAGACAAGTTGCTGCTGTGAGAGACGATGAGGGTTCACAGAGTGACTTATCTTAATGTGGGGTTCCTCTGTGGGTTGTCCTATGTCCTCACACTCACAGCAGCCAGAAACGTCTCTCTCCACCTTGTGTGCCAAGTCATATGGTGCCTTTCGGTGTTGGGTTTGGTGGTGGTGGTCCTTCAGCGCCACTGGTCTTCCTTCATCTCTGTGCTCTGTCCTCATAGCACGGGGCAGCAGGCTGTCCTCCTTGTACTCACCAAAGCCATCAGCAATGCCAGTGTCCACCTTGTGTATTGTCAGTTCAGTTGGTGGTGGTGACTTCTTTTCCTGTTTGCTTTGGTCCAGCAGCCTCCATCTTGGCATCAGTCTCCCACTTTTAGGCCTGAGACCGTGCAAGCTGGAGCTGAATGGCTGCTGCTAAACAAGTCATTGTCTTCTTATTTTGTAGGTCTCCCCTCCTTCACCTCCTCAATCCGCATCCAATAGAGAGACCAGATCATTTTCTGGAGGGCAGGAGGATATGTCTTCAGTGCCTGATTTGGAAAATGACACCTCATTTTTCAGAGGGAGGAAATGGTTTTTCATGCGCAGGAATGGAAGCCTCTCCAGACTGGCATTTCAGAGGCAGGTGCATTTCTGTCCAAGTATGCTTCCTGTGAAGCTGAACACTCTCTGAAGGAATGGAATTGGGAGGGCATCTGAGATGTGCTATAGATAGTTGATACAGTATAGGCCAAGCAGCCCTTTGTTCTCGCCTGTACTGCAATGGATCATTGCCACGATAACGATGCTCACTGTAAGCATTGGCCAGTTCCTGTGCCTCTTCCTTTGCAGCTGCAGGGCAGACCTCCTCGGTGTCTTCGGGTGTAATAGATAGGACACCATCTTCTTCATCATCTGAGGACAACTGTTCCTTGTGTTCGAGTGTCATGAGGCTTCCAGTTTCGAGTGACACTAGTAGTCTGTGTTGCTTTCTTAGAGGCTTGCCATGGGTGGACGCACTGGATGATGGTGCATGGGAGGCCACCCCCACTCTCACTCTATCTGCTTCTTCACGTGCCCACTGTTGGAGCTCCTGCCCTTTGCTTGCCACCTTCTTCAGGCTTGATGCATCCTCCCTTTTTCGTGCTGCTTGTTTGTAGCGAGGGTCAAGGGAAAAGGAGACATGGCTGTGGCTTGCCTATTTCATGTCCTTAAGGTACGGACTGACTCTGAGGGCCTCCAGATATTTCCTCACCAGTTCTACTGTGACGTCCCTGCCTGCCTCTTTGAATTCCGATGCCGTTTATGTATTTTTTTTCTCCAGCAAGTGAACAAGATAAAGGAACTGGTCAAGAGATGCATCTGCACTGCTAAGTTGATGCTTCATGAAATGGTCTCAGCAGCATTACCATGTCCTTCATAAGCATCCCTTGCATTGCAGTTACATGGGTCTCCTCACATCCCTTCTTAGCAGACCTGGTACCTCCAGGTAGAGGTCCTGGATAGCTTTCACTTGGACCAACAGCCTCTCCATCATGAGGAAAGTTGAATTCTGTCTTGTCTTCACCTCCTGAATCCGATTTTGAGGTGGTAGGGACAACTGAGCTTGGTCTTCCCTGAGTATTCATCTTGCTCTGCCGGAATGGTGGAAATGTCCACAGAGGCGTCGACATCTGCTAACAAGCTCCTTCACCTTTGGGTTGGTGGTGGCCATGCCTTCAGCTTCTTTTTCTCTCCATAACGTCTGCACCACTAGGTTGGTGCAAGGCACGAGCCATGACACTCAAGTGAGATGGGACTGCCGTAGTGCTTTGGAAATGATGTTGGAGTTGTCCATGACTATGAAGCCAACCTCCAATTTACATTCGTTCAAAATGTTCTGTGCAGTGTGACTTTCATCAAAAGGGGGCAGGCGAAAAAGGGCCTGCCTCAGTTTCAGGCTGCTCTTCTCTTTGTAAAGCCAGTGCATGATCATGGCAAGATATTCACGATGGGCACCACTGGTCCACAAGTCCATGGTGATATGAACTTTTCTCCCTGCTCCACTTACATCAAAGCTCCCCTCAATCTCTTGATTGTTTTTGCATACAGTTCTGGTATGGCTTTGTTGGCAAAGTACACCCTGTTTGGGACTTCCCATCGGGGGAAAAGGTTTTGCACAAAGTCTTAAAAACCATCTGTCTCCACAAAGGAGAATGGTAGCATGCTGGTTGCCATCCACTTGACAGTTTGAGCAATCAGTCTGCATGCCCTTGGATGTGATACCTTATAAGGGGTCTTCTTTTCATAAACCTCTGAAAGTGTCATCTGTAGTGCTGGAAGAGATGGTGGTGGTGACACTGGTGAGCATGGGACTGGCCATGAATCCTATGAAGAAGAGGGTTTTTCCCCTCATCGGAGACTGTGAGTGGGTTGCTGGTGCTGGTGCTGCTTCTGCTGCTGCAGTAGTAACAGGGGAGACAGACTGTTTCTGGGACTGAAGGACACTGGTGTGTTTCCTCTTCAAGTGTGACCTGATTATTGTGGTGCCCAACTTTTCCAAATCTTTCCCATGCTTTAATTTGGCCCTGCAATAATTGCAAAAAACAATGCATTCATTGTCCTCCATCAATTCACAGTGATCCCAGACCCATGAATGTCCACGTGGTGGAGTTTTTTCCTGTGATTCTCTTTGGGGTGTCAGCAAGATGCTATGCAGTATCCAACTCCATATCATCATCATCACTGGACAGAGCCTGCAGAGTAGGCTGGCTGCGAACAGCGGAGGGTACTGTTGGCCTTCTTGGATCCCTTTTTTATTAATCTGTCAATCATCTGTCCAACCTTGGGCAACCTTGAGGGTGGAATAGCTTTAGAAACTTTATTTATTTATTTATTTTTTAGTGGTGCGGGAGAAAGAACTGCTGCAAGATGCCACGGACTGGTAGTGCTGATGCCCGGCAGAGTTGAACGGTACTTCTTGGCATGTTCAGGTTGTCATTCTTCCTCTGATCCCCCCAAGAAAGGGTCAACAGTATCATCCTCCTCAAATATGAACAGAGTGATAAATTCACGTCCAAGACCATGAACATCCTCATCTGCATCATCATCATGCTCTGTGTCGATGGAGGTGATACTCTCCTCCTCTTCTTCATCATCTAGGACTGGCTCTGGTGTCTGTGGAGTCTATAGATGGTCTTATTCTCTTTCCTCTGAGTGGAGCTGTTTGTCACTTTTCTTTGCAAGCATTGCGACTAGGGACGTACCGAACAGTACTGAGTACTCGGGCCGAATACCAAAGTTCTGAATAATTGGCCCAAGTACTTGGCAGCCCTTTGGAACTGTTTCTGAAGTTTAGGGATTCAGACTCAGAATGCTGGACCTCAGAAAACTTTGAAAAACTTCAGAAAGTTGTTGCAAAGTTCTTGAACCCACAGCCAAAGCACTACCCAGAAAAGCAGGCTAGCAGAGTGGGACAATTGCTCCAGAAAACAATCTCCAAAAAGTGCAACTGCTTGCAGAAATAAAAAACAACAACAGTAGTGTACCCACAGCATGGCCCACCATCAGCAGTGAGTGCAACCAAGCAGTGCACAAAAATGCAGACCAGCAAGGGACATTAGCTCAAGAAGATTATAACAACCCTGAAAAAACAGTCTGCAACTGCATGGAGAAATAAATCCCACCAAAATCCAGCAAGCCCAGGCCCCAGCAGTAACACAATTAAGAAACCACACACACCGCTCCACCCCTCCAGGAGCAGCCTCTTGGTGAGGCATTGGTACTGTGGCACTGGTAACTTGAAGAGACCAGACAAAGGGAAGTGGAGCCAGACAGAGAGATCCTAAGTGCCAACCAAGAAGCAGACATAAATTAGAAGCAATGTGGCACCCAATTATTATTTTTTTTAAACTGTGTGGCATGGTAAAGGTAAATGTAACCCGCATTCCCCAGCATTGGCCCTATGGAAATTATAGGTCAAACCATACCATACCATACCATGCCAGGACAGGCACCCCTCCCCCCAGCTGATTACTTACACGTCCAGCAGCACTGTAGCACACAGTCAAATTCACCAAAGAGAATGGACAAAATGGCTGCAGCCACTTTTATTTTGCTCTGTCAGCAAATCAAACGCTTGCCACCTGGCTTGGCCAGCCAATCAAAGCTTGCCATCTAGCTTACCATCACTCAACTGTTCCCTCCCATTCCCCCTTCCTACCAAATATGGTAGGGAAGGTTATTGAGTGGGCAGTGGCGCTCCAGCTCCAGGTTCATCTGGATAACATCGGGCTCCTTGACCCTTTTCAATCTGGGTTCCGCCCCGGCTATGGCACCGAGACGGCGTTGGTGGCCTTGGT
>QEPC01007003.1:1157850-1182911 GCA_003113815.1 Sphenodon punctatus
GAGGAAGCTCGCCTGGCCCCAAGCCTTTTAACATTTCGGCGGAACTGTAAGACCTGGCTGTTTGCCCAGGCCTTTGGGAGGGAGGGTGGGGAGGGAGGATTTTAGTCCCCTACCCATTTGTTTTTACCCATTTGTTTTTGGAGTTGTCCAGCCCTGTTTTAATATTTAATATTTAATATTTGATTGTTTTAAATGAATTTTATTGTATTTTATTGTTTTATTGTTGGAAGCCGCCCCGAGCTGCGTTGCAGGAGGGGCGGGGTATAAATTTGTAAAATAAATAAATAAGTTTCATTTCCAGAAGAAGGGAAGCTAAACTGTTCACCAGTCCCCTATGCATGGAGCGGTTTCCGAAGTTTCAGACGTTTTCCAAATAACGGCTTTGGTCCTTGGAACTTCAGAATTCAGACTTTCTGAACTGAATACTGTAATATTTGCCAAATTCTGAATTTTTCCAAAGACTTCATTTCAGACCTAATTGCAGTGGCTTTCAGACAACCACCTCCCTCTTACACTTCTGTGAGCTGGCTGCACCAGACAACACCAGTCACTAATCTGTTAGTGCATTGTTCATCCCAAGACGTGTGCATGTGGCAGCAGGATGGACAGGAGGAGTAGCAGTCACTTTCTTTTTCTTTCTGGCCCTCTGAGACTGAGCCTTCACTTACATGCTTTCAGATAAGCGATGGACAATAAATCTAGCAAATAAAACAAGAGAGGAAAACAATTAGTTACTCAAAGACCCAGAGGGGGAAAAAATATCTATCTCTTACGTTCAACTTCAGACTCCTGTCCTCTCACTCCTTTCCTGCCTTCCTGCCCTCCATAAATCAGTAATTCCATATTGTTTGGCTAAATAAAAGCAAGCCCTTTCTCAGCATGGCCTGTCTTCATTGGTCTCTCTCCCTCCTTCACAATCATTTTTGATGACAAGCCCTGATGCTGCCCCAACCCCCATAGCAATGCCATGCTTTCTTCCAAACTTCAATCCTACATTCCTGCAGAATCCAGCAGGGTACACTGTTGATAGAGATATACAACATCATAATCAAAAACATAACTGTGTTAAACGCCCACACACCTCACACACCCAACACACCTCACTCACCATCAAGTGGACTGGTCACTTCTGCGTTTGCCCTGACTCCTGAGGACTGGATGGAGGGATGATGATGATCTTCAATGACAAGGACACCAACAACAACAGGGGCACAACAACACACCCCCTGAATGCAAAATAAATATTTTTAGATTTTGATTTAGTAAAAAAACTAGGTCACCTAACTGGTTTAAAGAAAAAGAAAACAACTTTTTAAAGTCTTTATTGAAAATATTAACTGTTGGAATAGCTCTTAGAAGAACCATGAACTTTTAAAAACAGTAATGCTCTGAGTGAGCGTAATCTAAATGTTTTCCAGAATGCTTTCACGGAGATCTGTGCAAAGTTGATTTTTCCTGCTCTCGATAAATGGACTCCATCTCTGTTGTAGAGTGAAAGCAAATCTCTGGAAAAATCTCTTTGCAAAATTGTATCCATGTCTTGGTTGCGCAGAAAACCATGGATTGACATGTTAACATCTCTCATCGATTTCCTAAGACTGCCAAGTCCCTTCCTTGTGTTTCTAGAATACTGTCTTTTGATCAAATCAGAGAACAGTATCTTGCACTTTGGAAATGATTTTATTATATTTGACAGGTCAGGTCTCATTGCTTCCAACAAAGCAACACCTCTGAGTTGACCCACATCATTTCCACCACAGTAGATCACAATTCTAGAAGTAGGTGGAATAGCTCTTCTCTTAATCTTTTCCAATTTGGGAAGCATCTCACACCATCTCATTCCTCCTTTTCCAAACCAGTAAATGTTATAAATTTTGTTGTCAGAGGAAAAGCGAATCCTCTCTTCCTTGACAAACTGCTCCAATCATCTAATATAGGAATCTCCAATAATCCAGATTACTTTCTCCATACTTTGTGTAAATTGCAATGACGCAATCCACTTCACACTTAGTTTGCAACTTCACACTGAGTACACACGGGTGTCTTCCAACTCCAAGGTACTGTAGAGAAATAGTACAGAATACATGCATTACTACTACTCTTATTTATTATTTCAAAGGCCAGTTTGAGAAATTCCCTCCCCCCACTCTCCAGTATGCACGATGGCCCCCAGTATCCCCCCATGTCTGTATGGTGCATAAACTTAGGCTTGCATATGCCACAGGCCCCTGCCAGTAGGCAATGGCATCCAAAAGAAACCAGATGCGTCAAGCACCCACTCCCAGACACAACCAACCAGCCCAGAATTAAATGCCACATTGCTCCTACTGCCTGCTGCTTGGTTGGCAATGACAGCCCCATGAGGCAGAGGAATCTGTCTGCCTGGCTCCACTTCCCCTTGTCCCATGTCTGTTCAAGTTTTCATTGCCACAGTACAAAATCATGCAAGGCTTGAAGCTCAGGGATGGGTGGGTGTGAGTGGGTTGTTGGACTAGGGTGCCCCACCAAAGAAAGTCCAAAGACTGCATTAACAAGCAATTCAAATTGATCAATAAAGATTCAAGTTACAAGCGTTTTGGTCCATGGCCCCATGCCAGATCAGCAGTCATAACAAACAAACACACACAAGAAAGTTTCCAGACATCCCCTCCCTAAGCAAGAAAGCCCCCACTGTGTGTGTGCCCAACCTACCTATGCAAGGCAAGCCCCTCCCCACACACAATTACATTAGTAACCAGAAAGAAACTACTTCCTCAGTGGCCTGGTTGGTCACATCTTGGCAAACTTCTTGAACCCACAGCCAAAGCACTACCCAGAAAAACAGTTTAGCAAGAATGGGACGATCGCTCAAGAGTCATTCAACCCCACAAAACAATGAAGCTGCAAGAAATCCAAGAAACAACAACAGTAGTGTACAGTGCCCACAGCATGGCCCGCCATCAACAGCGAATGCACCCACTTTAAAATCATTATGTCAACCAAGCAGTGCACAGAAAAACAGCCTAGCAAGAGTGGGATTCACTCAAGAAGAATACAATAACCCCACAAAACAGTGCAACTGCATGGAGAAGAAAGACCACCAAAAGCCAGCCAGGCCAGCAGACAACACACACACACACACACACACACCAGGGGCATCCTCTTGGCATGGATTTGGTACTGTGGCACTGGTAACTTGAACAGATAAGGCAAGGAAAACTGGAGCCAGAAAGAAATAGATCCCTCTGGCCTCATTGTGTCAACTTAAAAGCCACTGACAGAACAGTAGAAGTTACAGTTAACTTACACTTTAGAATTAGGCTCTGCTGTGTGGCATGCAGCATCCAGATCCTTGGTAAGGATGAAGATAAGTTCAGCATGCAACCCCACAAAAACAGTGCAACTGCATGGAAAAGAAATGCTACCAAAAGCCAGCCAGGCCAGCGGACAACACATTCACAACCATCCTCCCCGGGGCACTCTCTTCACATGGATTTGGTTTGCTACTGTGGCAATGAAAATGTGAACAAACCAGGGGCAAGGGGAAGTGGAGCCAGGCAGGGAGATCCCTCTGGCTCTGCCTCATGGTGCTGCCAGTACCAACCAAGCAGCAGGCAATAGCATTGTGGCACCCATTTTTAAATTTTTTTTTAGGTATGGCATGCAACTTGCAGGCAACTTGCAGGCCAATCAAAACTTGTCATCTGGCTTGACCAGCCAATCAAAACTTGCCATCTGGTTTAACATCACTCAATTCTTCCCTTCCATACCCCCCTCTTACCAAATATGGCACTAAGTTTCATTTCCAGAAGCTTCTCGATTCAAACTCCAGGCCAGCCAGACGCACAGCTGCTTCTGAAGTTTTCCAAAGTGTTCTGGAGAGCGACCTGGCTCCCTGGAACTTTGGAAAACAGTGATTCTGAACCAAAGTCCGGAATCCCTGGCTGTTTCTGAAGTTTTTCCAAGACTTTGGTTCATCCCTAATTTATTTATTATTTTCACTTGCTACCCCACCCCTCTCGCCTAAGGCGACTTGGGGCAACTTTTGACATATACAAACAATAAATATAAAAATGCAAAATACAATATTAAGAAAATATGCATCAGAAAATAATTAAACAGTTCTGTGCTAAAAATAAAGTGTATAAAATATATCTACCTCCCATCCTAACCCAATTTAATCCCTCTCCTCCTCCCTCTCCCTCCCCTTGCTAAATACCTGATGGAAGAACCAAGTTTTATATTGTCAACAGAAGTTGAGGAGATTCAGGCTGATATTTAGAGCCTGACTGTATGTTTGGGCAGGAAGAAAGAGTACACAGTTAGTGTACAGGGACTAATTGCAAAGGCAGTCCTTTGCAGAGACATTCTAAGTACAGTATAACAAAGGCCAATTCAAAGAGTACTACTCACAAAGGTGATGACTTCACTGCCATCCCACCTGTGGGTGGGGAGGGCCCCAGGTAGCCAGCTCTGGTGGTGGGAAGAGACATCCCTGTGGCCTGCCCTGGTGAGGGAGGGAGTAGGGAGCACTGCGCAGCTGTCCAGCTCCACCCCCACGTAGTTGTCAGTGCCCTGCCTCCCATCATGACAGGCAGTCAAGACTGCCAATAACAGGCAGCCAAGGCAACCCCTGATGCCAGACCCGGCAGGTTTGCAAACATATGTACCCTCCTGGTTTTTCCAGCTCAGACCTGGCTGGGCAGCTTGCAGGGATGGGCTGTGGGCCCACTTAATTACGGGCCCATGTTTCCGGCCCAACTGCAATCCCCGCCCGGGTTTAAACTGGGCCCACATCTGGTGGGCCTGAATCAAATGTGTGAGGAATGGGCCAGCATCACCCAAAGAGTGGACACCCAAAGAGTGTCTTCACATGGACAGATGCACCGCCTCTGCCCCATCTCACCACCGTGAGGACCAGCCATTTAAAGGCAGCCTGCCAGATGTGCAGGTGGAGCACAGGCAGGGAAGGCTGTTCCTGCTCTGGGGCAGTTTCACCAGCGATGCTCCAGAACATCCAGGAGCACTGCCAGCGGAGAGGATAGCCCAACACTGGGGCACCGGATGGAGTTGGGGCTGCTGTCCATCTGGCCCCATTTCCATGTGAAACATCCATTATATCATTAACATCTTCCTATTGGAAGAGAAAGGGCAGGTATCCCCCTGGAACATGCTGCCCTACTTCTGGCAGCAAGTCCTGATTTCTGATAAACTGACATTATGGGAACACCTTATAGCTCTAAAATTTTGAAAATCTCATCCTTAAGACAGTGCTGAAACAAAGAGTGAATTTTGTATTCACAGATGTTATTTGCATTTTTGGATAGCTGTATGGATATCCAAATAATACCTGAAATCAAAAGAGAGATGTGCATATACATTTTTGAGGGGTTGTTTGGCTAGTCAGATATTTGGTTATTTGTTTACTTCATTTTGACTTTTGTGCATGTGCAATAGCACTAACAATAATGAAATAGCTGAATTACAGAAATCTCAAAGATGAATAACCACTAAAAATGAAACAGAATGATGGCTATTCATTTTTGTAAACTAGTTTGAATTAGACAAAATCATCAGATACGATATTCACCATGGGTATTCATTTCAACTCTACCTTAAGGCAGAGCTGAGCCTCTCTAATTGGTTACGTGTTACCTTTGATATAAGTTGAACTAAACTAAATGCCCTAATGGAGGAATGCATCGATGCAAATAATATTTACACCTAGATGATAAAGGAAATTCACATGAAAATGTTCAGCTTTTGTATGTTATGAATATGTAAACTGAGTAACTGAGTTTTCTAGCAAATACTATGAGCTCATTTTACAAAACTCTTCTCCTGAGCTGGTGAATGATCCACTCAGAAAGCCTCCAATAAATCTCAGATGAAGTATCAGTAACAGGAAGAGCAAAGGGAGACATTCAGTTTAATTTAAATAAGGAAAGCTTGACTAATTTCAGTATCTTCAGTTAACAGGAAGCAGGATAACATTTTAATTCCCTGGTTAAGTTTCAGCTTATAAATAAACTGTTATCAAACTAAATTCAGTGCCAAATACTGTAAAGAACTCACTGACAATCCTGGAGTAATAAATCAGTTGCGTATTCTGTTTCCTCCATCTATCTGCCTTCTTGGTTCCCCCCACCCCCCACTCTCTTTTGACTGTCATTTCTGATGCAGCAAAGAAGCACCACATGAAAGGTTTGCAGACTGGGGACTGCCCCATTGAATTTTAAAATGCATTAATGTTTGGTGAACTAAGGGGATGGTGAGAGATGCTGAAGTGTGTGGGGAGGATGGGAGTTTTCTGGGTCTATTCTAAGATCCCCAGAAGAGACTTTTCTAAATATATGATGATGTGGGGTGGAAAAAACAATCTGAAATGTGAGAGCACTTTGAGTCTTTTCTTTAACATGTAGTCATGTAGTCATTCAGGAATTTTGGCACTTCTATCAGTCATGGGTCATTCTCATTTCACTAGGACAGTTATAGCTTTATGTGCCAATTGTGCTTTTGTGTTTTGTCTTAAATAAATGGAGTGTCTCTAAAACATACCAGAAATTAGGGGTGTGCATGTTATTTTTGATATATCAGTAACAAAAATGAAATGTGTCATTTTCAGTATCGTTATTGCAATAACAAAAATGATAAATAATAATGAAATCAATAACGATAACAAAAGTCATTACTGATTTCATTTATTACCTGGCAGTCTGGCAGGTGTTTGGGGGGGGGGAATGGGGTGAAGGGAGGAATGAGCAGACATCTTGGCACCAGAAACAGTGTTGAACTCTTGAACTGGGCCTGTAATGGGAGGGGAAGGACTTGATGGATGTAATCGCTGGCCAATAGGTAGCAGAAGCAGGTTCCAGGCAGTTGAATAGCACCCTGTGATTGCTCAATGCCTCCTGACTCCCAGAACCAATCAGGGGCGCTCTGGGGGAGAGCACTGCAAACCTTTATACTGCAGGACTGGGCTGCTTGACTCTGGTTCTCTGTTAGCTATTGCTCTTTCAGGGTGTATTTGCAGAATCTACTGGTGCTTGCACAAAAAATCCTGCCATCCTACCACCTTAACTTCCCAATCCTTATTCCTTACTAGAGATGGGAATTTTGGTTTCAGAAAAAAACAAAAGTATAATATATATAATAAAACAGCCTAGTATCTAAATATCCAATATTTAGGCTGTTTTATTATATATATTGGATTATAGGATAAGAATATTTTGTATTATACATAGGTTAGGTTTCACTTAGATTCTGTATGTGTGTGTATATATATATATATATAATTTTTTGTAGATGTAGATTGATAAACAGAGGTAGATGGAAAGATAAAAAGTTGATGCTGAAGCTGGAGCTAAATGTTTCGGCTTCCTCCTTCTTCAGTAGCACACTGGGTTTCAAAGGATGCCCAGAGATAGGTGACAGTTAGAGGAATACTGTAGTCTGAAAATTCCAAGGCTAGCTAGGTAACTCCTTCAGAAGTGGCAAAAAGCAGAAGGCAAACTCTTCTTAACTATTATCTTCCAAACTGAGGCCATGAGGTGTTAAGGTGTTAAGTCTATAGATCCAGAAGTTCTCCCTTTTATCCAGCATCACAGGGTTTCGTGGGTGTTCAATGGGGAATATTTATAAATCTGATAGCTCATGATCTTCTAAATTAAAGTGGTTAACAACAAGTTGTTGGGTTTTTTTGGTCAGGATAGCAGACTTGTGATTCCTAAAATGGGTACGCAGATCTGTGGTGGTTTTGCCAACATATTGTATGTAGCAACCTGAGTGTTTGAATTGAATGATGTAAATAACATTGCTGGTTTTACAGGTTAGATCCTGCCTGATGAGGTAGGTCTTGTTGGTAGTTGTGCTCTTGAAGGTGGTAGTTTTTCTAAGATAAGAGCAGGTGATGCATCGGTTAGATGAGCAGGGATGTGAGTCAGGATTGTCAACAGTTGGTGTGAGTTTGGCTCTGACTAGTAGCTTGCGTAGATTGGGTGGTTGTCGAAAAGCAATGACCTGGGATTTGCTGATTAATTTTTTGAGATGTTCTGAATTGGCAATCCAGGGGTAGCTTTCTTTGATGGCCAGCTTGTAATTATGTGATGCAGAATGATAGTCTACAAGAGAAGATCAAGAATTCCTTATCATATCCAGAATGTAATGTGATAACCATAAACTGGTACTCAAACAAACATAATTTAAGTATATGTCTCTCATCCACAATGATAGCCAAGAAATTAGAGAAGAGGAAAACCTTAAAACACACTCTTCAAAAAACCCTGATGCATCAGCAAAACCAACTTAATCCTAAAGAATATGCTCACTTCCTCAATCAAATTAACTACACAAAACATAATACTTATTTTTTAAAGTACTTTTTATTGATATTTCCAGTTTTTTACAAAGTTCATAAGTACTACATATGTTGTCATGTCATACATTTTTTCAATAACAGTGCAAACATCAACCATCTAACATGTCAGAGATAATAACCAGTGCGCGTGTTTCCAGCATGCTGGATAATACATTTATTCCTTTTAGGAGTCTTAGACCTGTATTTCAAGAGTACTCAGTCGCTGCATGATCCATTAGAGTCGGGAGTCGAGTAGAGATTTTAACTTATTTGACCCCGACAGCTCTTTATCTAAAGCTTGCAGAATAGGAGCCCATGTTTCTTTAAAACTTTGTAGATTCCCATGTAACCCGCTTGTAATTTCTCCATTTTGAACATAAAAAAACATTCTTTGGAGCCATTCCTCCATCTGCAGCTCTCCTTGATCTTCCCAGTGTCTAAGTATTATGTTGATAGCCGCAAGAAATATCATTTTGAACAATTGAATTTTCCCCTCCAGCGCTTCCCCCTTCCGGTACAGACCCAGAAGTGCCACCTCAGGCCTGAAGGGAACTATTGTCCCAACTAATTGGTTTATTACCTTCCAGATTTTACTCCAGAAGACCTGCGCTCTGCTGCAGAACCACCAGCAGTGTAAGTAATCTCCCCACTCTCCGCATCCCCTCCAGCACAGTGCTTTACCCCCTGGCACCGTGTATCTTGTCCTATCTGGGGTTAGATAGAATCTCATAGTTAATTTTATTTGGGCCTCTTTAATTTCTAAGGAGGAGGCACATCTGTGCATATGGTCCCACATGATTTTTTGTTTCCTGTTCTCCTAGCTCTTTTTTTAGATCTTTACTCCATCTTTCAAGATAGAAGTTCTTGTTGCTATATAATATGGCTTTGAGCTCTTTATAAATTCTTCCCATCCTACCTGCTGCTTTACTTTTTTCAAATATTTTTTTTTCAATTTTGAATGGGTCTCTCCCGTAGTTCTCTCCCACTTGTTGCGCTGTACACAAACTTTTTATTTGTAGGTATTGGAGAGGCTCCACTTTTTGCTGTATTAGTGATTCTATTTTTTGTATGGGTATAAACTTCCCTTTGTTGAAATACTTTTAATACAACTTTTCTAACAAAAAGCAAAAAACTCAAAAGAGACATTTTAAGATACCATTTTCCTCTCCTTCCAGCAAATTATATACTATGTGGATCTATCTAGAAAGGGTATTTTCAGACGTTATGAAACCATGCTCAACCACAGTCAATTGGCAGTGGTTGCGAATGGTCTCGTAACGTCTGTTTGAATCCCACCAGATGTTCACCACAGTGAACCACTGGTGGGAATGAAAATAACCATGCTTTCGAGGATGGTCCGGGGACCATCTCCGAAAGCATGGTCAAAGTGATTCCCACCCGGGGTGAACACCCGGCGGGAATCACTTTTCCCCTCCAACAGATGTGACGTTAACACACTCAACCACAATGGAATTCACTGTGGTTGAGCGTGTCAACATCACATCTGTTCCATGACCATGACCCGGAATCGGCAGCTGTGCTCGCCGCCGATTCTGGGCCGTGGTCAATCTCACAGGGGATGGGCGGGTGCTGCGGCCGCATTGGCTTCTGCACCCTCCCATCTCCGGGAGGGCGGGCTCCTGGGAGAGCGTGGGGGGGAGGGGCTGTGCGGCCGCACGTAGCACCGTGCAGCCCCTCCCGCTCCCCGATTCCCCACCGGGATCAGCCAGCATATCTGTTGATGTGCCGGTATTGCTCCCGGTGGGGAATCAATAGGGTGATACTGTGACGGGGCGAATGCCGCCCCGTCACGTCTGAAATCACCCCAAAATACTTTCACTTTAACTACACACAATGAGCCAGCTAGAAAACATACCAGAAACAGAAGATTCAAAAGACATCCTCCAAAACACAATACATCCTATCATAACAGTCAGACAGAAGACCCTAAAATAGTAGTGGATCTCACCGAAGACTTGATATCAGAAAGTGAAATTAAACTTCTCTCCAGAGGACTTAACTTTTGTCCCATACCAAAAGACCATAATACAGCACAAATGAAAAGTGACATCAAATAATTTGAGAGAAGATGTAGATTAAAATATTTTTTTATGATGAATAAAAAAATGACACAGATGTTTATCATAAAGATCCCTTCCTTCAGTTCAAAACTCCTAAAACATGGACACCTAATTCGAACAGAAATTCTGTTATGGAAACTTTTCTTCTATCTATTAATAGAATCATAAACAACCACACACCACCCACAACTTATGACAAACTTTCTAAAGAAGAAAGAGCAGTCCTGAGAAACCTACAGAAGAGAAAATACATTGTCATTAAGTCAGCAGACAAAGATGGGGCCATTGTGGTGTTAAAAACAATGGACTACATCTCAGAGTGCCTCAGACAGCTTAATGATGACAAAACATACAAACCTATTCATAAAGACATCACAGCAGATTTAAATGACCTAATATCAAAAACCATTAAAACATTTGTGGAGAAAAATCAACTTAATAAGGAAACTGCAAATCTTCTCATCAACCCTAATCCAACTCCTGGGAGGTTTTATATGTTACCAAAAATCCATAAAATCAATAATCCAGGACGCCCAATTGTGTCAGGCAATAAAATGGTCACTGAGAGGCTTTCTCTCCATATTAACTTAAAGCTACAGAATCTTGTACATAACCTTCTATCATATATTAAGGACACAAACTATTTCCTTCTCAAGATTGAATCCTTAAACGAACAGCACCAGTTTGATGACAACCCAGTACTTGCCACCTTTGATGTGCCATCATTCTACACAAACATACCACATGAGGATGATATCTCAGCTATAGATAAATTTCTCAAGAATTCAAATGAATCTATGACAGGGGTTATTACCACACTGGCAAAATTAGTTCCAACATGCAACAACTTTACCTTCAATGACAAGCACTATCTCCAGATACAGGGCACGACTATGGGGACACACATGACTCCATCATATGCCAACTTATTTATGGGTAATCTCAAACAGGAAATCCTTAAAGATTCCACATACAAACCACTAGTATGGTGGCGTTTCATTGACGATATATTTGTGATCTGGATCAATGGTGTAGAAAGCTTTGAAAAATTCAAAGAATACATTAACTCCTTTCATCCTACTATCAAATTTACATACAACAACAACATAGAAAAGGATAAAATCCCTTTCCTTGATGTTTTACTATCCGTCGAAGAAAAACAGTTAGTCACTGACTTACATAGCAAACCCACTGATACATACCTCTATTTAAATTGGAACTCCTGCCATTCTAAACACACCAAAATCAACATCAACTACAGTTTGGCACTCAGGATCAAATGCATTTGCAACAACAATACTAATTATCTCAAAAGAAGCAAAGAATTAAAAGAACACCTCCTAAAACGTGGATACCCTTCTCATATAATTGATTACAACATATAACAAGCATCTGTTTTTTGCCCAGGTTACCTCTCCTTCTTAACAGCAGAGAGAAAAAACATCACCTACAATGCATTCCTTTTGTTGTAGACTAGTTAGTTTGGTTTATTTGGCATTGGCCTTCACCATATGAACATAAATGAGCATAAAATATAATACAATGAACATAAATGAGCATAAAATATAATACAAAATTTTCAATAAAATTCCATAATTTCAATATCAGAATAATCATATAAAATTAAATCTCAAAATAGTTACTATGCCACTACAATTTGCCAAGAAAACAAAAGCCCGAACTTCCATAATAAGGTTATACTTAACAAGAGTTCCACAAATCACTCATCAGCAACCGATATCTTATCAGATTATAATTTTCCATCTTATTTTAGGTCTCTTATTTCAGATTTAATTTTGGTCCTTTGTTTAGATGCTAGCCAAATAAAGGTTGCTAATGCGACCAAATTTGTCTTATCTGTTAGGATAAGAAGGTGTTTATAGCACTGGGCTATATCCGATTGGCAGACAGTCTCTAGCAACTGAGAGATCCAAGTTGTACGCAATTTACCATAGTAAGGGCACTGTAATACAAAATGTTGCGCAGTTTCAACTTCCACTAGACTACAGGAGCAAAGTCTTATATTATATTTGATCTTCTTATACCTGCCCTCAAGAACAGCAGTCTGAATTTGCTGGAATTGAAGGAGTGAATAACAACGTCTAAGCCTCCTATCTAGTATTACATCCAGATGGGGTTCAAAATCACAATTTGTCTTAACTTGGCCCAGCCAAGGGGCTACCTTCCATTGTTGTAAAATACTTTGATCACTTTGATAAGCAATATCCCTAGCCCTGGTCAATATCTACCTACGAATGACCACCAGGCTATTGCCCAAGAGATGGTTGAAGGAAAAGCCCATTCTCTTGAGTAATGTATCCAGATAATTTAACCAGGGATACACCCGTGGACCAGGGTAAAGGAGCTCCACCCTAAGGCATTGCAGTGAAAGCTCTGATTCACCCTGGGTTAAGAGTCTAAGCCAATATCTTATATAGTTCTTCTGAACATAAGTAGCTATAGACTCAATACCTGTTTCAGACCTTAGGACAGCTCCAGGAATAGCCTTTCCTACTTGCAATACACGGCGTAGAAAGAGGTTTTGCATCCTCTCTAAAACATCTATGTTGGAATATGGGATTATTTGAAGTCCAAAGGCCACTGACGCGGGTACCTTCACATGATAAACCCTCAGAAAAGTGGACAATGGGACTCCCCTTGATACAATTATTGCCCTATTTAGAGCTCGCACAGTACTCAGGGCTTTAGCTGCCCTAGTTTGCAAATGCATGTTCCAGGTAGCCATATTGGTAAAGGTCATACTCAGATATGTAAATGATTTTACCACATCAAACTGCCCTGCACTTGTTTACCAATGTGGTTTTCTAAGTTTCTTTCCCAACACCATAATCTTAGATTTGGCAGCATTGATTTCAAGCCCATTGGTTTTACAATAAGAGTGGAATTGGTCGATTGCTTGCCTAAGACCTCTTCCTGTCAGGGAAGAAAGAGCCAGATCATCCGCAAATTGCAAAAAGGATAAATGCTTTGATCCTATATTGGGGGGATGGAATTTGTCTGATGTTAGACAGTCAGCCAGGTCAGAAAGGTACAAATTAAAAAGTAGCGGGGCCAGGACACAGCCCTAGCATACAGCTCATCCTATAACAATTGAGTTGCTCTGACTATGCCCCACTCTTGCCTTGATCGCTGCCTCATTTCCAGAGTGAAGATAAAATATCGGATTTAATATCGTATCACTAATTCCCCATGCCTTAAGCTTTGCCCACAACCTGGACCTACAAACTGTATCAAAGGCCTTGGCCAAATCTATAAAGGCCAAATAGAGCTGCCACTTTTTTATTTTACAATATTTCAACATTAAATGTTGCAAGATAAAGCAACAATCCAAAGTAGACTTTCCTTTTGGAAGCCAAATTGTTCCTGGGGGATTATTTTCTCTTCCTCGGCCCACCTTTGCAGGTAGCTAAACAAAATTTTGCCATAAAGCTTTCCGACTGTGAAAGCAAACTTATAGGTCTGTAGCAGGCAGGGTCCTTGTGGTTACCTTTTTTAAATATTGGGGATATCCAGATCTGTAGCCAAGATCGAGGGACTATATGGCCTTTACTAATCACAGAGACTAGCTTAGACAGAATCTGGGCCCACCAATAAGGAAAAGCTTGTAAAATTTCAGCAGTGATGTAATCAGGACCTGGTGTCTTATTCCGGTTCAAGGTCCCAATACACTCTAAAATTTACTTTCTGGAAATTCTAGCACACACTGACCAGCATCTTGGCACCCCTCCATAGCCCTTAAAACATCCACATTGATCTGCCATTCTGAGTATAATTCACCAAAGAACTCTTCCCACGAGGAGTTGGAAATAGGAGAAATGGTAAAATTACCTTTGGGCCTAATTATTTGATTTAAGGAGGCCCAAAAGTCAAAAGAATTACCAGTTGAAAGATCCACCACCATCTTTGCCCAGATTTTGCCAAAATACTCAGCTCTCTTCTTCTTTAGTAACTGAGAGTAATTTGCTCTTAATTGGCAAAGTTTCTCCCAGAGGGAAGAGGAATGATCCCTTGCCCATTCCCTTTTAGCCCCTGACAGAACTGCCTTATAATTCCTACACTCCAGATTGAATCATGCATTTGGGGACTCCCTAACGGGATATTTGTTCTTAACGAGCAGGGCTTGCTGAAAGTAACTCATAATTTTTCCAAAACTATTTATGAGGATCTCTGGATCCTGGGTATCCTGAATAGCTTGAACCAATTCCACCAAAATACTACTGCCACATAGTCCCTGAATCTCGACTATCAATGCAGCTGGAGATAAATTCTTAAGTCGTAGACAAGGAAAAGAAGGCCCATATACGCTATCATCTTTGCCCGCAACCGATATTTCTTCTCCAGGATGAATTCACAAAACAAGATGGTCACTCTCAACTCTAGATATTAACCTGACTGGGCCAAAATTCCTATGAGCATATACATTGACCAAAATAAAGTCCACCTTACTTTTGCCCTTTGGACCGACAAAAGTATAACCCCCATCGGGGTGTCTAAGAAGATCTTCATTTAGAACTGCAAGATTTAGTCTTCGTATCCATGTTCCAAACAAAGTACTTAACTGTGCCACACTCCCCTGGCTTATACAGACAGTTCCCTTTTCTTCCTCAAAATCAGGATTTAAATGAACATTCCAATCGCCAACCAAAATAATTGTCGCTAAAGGAAACTGATCTTCCATCAGAAGGAGTGTTTCTTCCAAGGCTGACCATACATCTGCTTTATAGTATTTCGAGGCCGCAGGAGGGACATAAACATTGAATAGAACATAACAAGAACGAGGTTGCGAGCCCAGTTTTAGTAAGCCCAACTGGAATTCTGGTCTTTGGGATATAAGGGGCGTCAAGCAATTGGCTCTAGCGAAAGGGACCAAAACTGCTAAACCCCCAGATACCTGACCTCTTGTCCCTTCCTTTTGACCTCCATGCAAAAATGTCTCAAAATAAGATAACTCTAGTCCCTCTGAGGGTTTAAGCCATGTCTCCTTGAGACAGACCATATCAAAATCTCCCAAAAAGTCCAACCAATCCTTGTCCATTAATTTGGACTTAATACCTGTCATGTTCCAAGAAGCCAAGTAAAATCTCCCCTCCATTGATCCAAAGGGTACCAGTTGAACTCCACATCCAGTTATATCAGACTTCCCCATTCCACTAGAACAACAGTGAAGCGGAGATGACTGGGAGTCTGTATGTCAAGAAGGTACCGAGACAGAAGATGGCAAAATCTCTATTTGAACAAGACTTGGATCAACAACTATGACATTACTCTTGGCTCATAAGTCATCTATCACATGATAGGGTCTAGGTAACAAACAGCTGGGGGAACCCAACTCAGAAACCTGTTTTTTTCTTGCTTCCTTAAGGGGGGGAGTCTTGTTCTGATATCTCCAAAAGGTGCATTGCTGTTAATGACTCAGCTTTAATGTCAGACTTATATAGATTATCAACACACCGAACTTGCAGGGCCTTGTAATCTATCTCTGGACTTTGGGTATAATTTCTTATATAGGATAATCTGGATAGAAAATTATCCTGGTCTATAATAGAAAGGTTCTGGAACATATTCCACATCAAAGTAGGATCATCCATAGCTGCCTTACCCAAAAGAAAAGACAGCACTTTAGTAGCAAATCTCTCCGCAAGGGAAATTAAATTAGAGCCACCAACAATTTTGCCATCCAGTACTTGGGAGCAGCTTGATGACAAAGCCACTGATTGGCAACAGGATCTGTATGCTGAGCAGCCCAGGTTTAGAGGAAAAGGAAGAATCTTGTTGGGCTTGATTCCTGGAGACTAAGTGCAAGGCGGGCCCAATCTCCATTAAGTCGGGGGTGGAGGCAGCTGTGGGCTGCTGTAAAGTATCTCCTGACAGAGCAGAGGTAATACCTTTTACCAGCTACCCTTCTTTAAGGGGACCCAATTATATTGAATTCAGGGAGGAGAGAAAAGGAGTGCTCATAGAAAGCTTCCTTGCTTTTCCTTGAACTTGCCCCTGGTAAGATTAAAACCCTATCAATAGATATTCCCTGGCTAAGAAGATATTTCCTTTCCAGGAAAATATCTTGTACCCAAACCATATGTGAAAACAATAGAGAAATGACCGTCGAGGCAACCGCTCTCTGCTTATTACATTTGATGGGTCTAAACCTTTGCCTAGTAGGTGTGACAAATTATTAACCATGTCCCATTGACTCTCTCAAGAACAGACCGTACCATTAAAGTCAGGTTGAATATACAGGTAGATCTCATTATCTTTAATTTCCAAAAGTGTCCGAGGAGCAGGATGAGGAGGATGAGAAAAGGTCCTTTGAGGGGCTCCATTTCTTTTGAGAAGAACATCCTGGACCTGAGGATAGTCTCTAGCTTTGTCAACTAGTCCCTCTAAACTGCTAGAGATTTCCCCCAAATGTCGTTTTACCAAATCAAGTGATTTGTCTATATCTACTATGCTGGAGAACAAAGCCTCCACTGTTCTTGCTATTAAATTTGTTTGATGGGAAAGAAATTCTGATGAGCCAACCCCTTCCATAATGGGAGGAACCTGAGGGCTGGAAGAACATACTTTTGGGGGTTGGGGAGACACACAAGTCAAAGGCAAAAAGCCATCACCCAGCCCCTCCAAGGGAGCAAAACGATTGTAAGTAGTAACATGCTCACTTATTCCCACCACTGTAGAGCTCCTGATGATCTTTGCCGGCAAAGCTTCCTCATAGGGGGAAGTGGAGTGTTCACATCCCCTCTTTCTTTCCATAATACTAGTGGTGACGACTAAACTAGACAAAGAACTGGGCACAACACAGGGGGTGTAGTACCTGACCTCCTGACCGGTGCCTAAGGCCACGCACACAAGGGCGTGCCCTGGCGAGTGCAGCTCTTAGGTGCGCTTCTCAGTGTGCACCGTCGGCACTGCCTCTGGCATCGGCAGTCTTTTCTAGGGCTCACTCCACCGCCTGGGTACTAGCACTGCCCCCGCAATCAGCCCCACAGATCCAGCAGCACCTGTTCTGTGGCTCCAGCCACTCGCCGCCTCCCTGCATCCACACACATGCTCCAGCATCAGCAGTCTTTTCTAGGGCTCATTCCACTGCCTGAGTACTAGCGCCGCCCCCACAATCAGTCCCACGGCTCTGACAGCACCTGTTCTGTGGCTCCAGCCACTCGCCTCATCTCTGCATCTGCACCTTCTTGTAGACTATCATTCTGCATTGCCTAATACAAGCTGGCCATCATATAAAGCTACCCCTTGATTGCTACCCCCTGAAAGCTACCCCCTGATAGCCCTTCTCCCATTCCACAAGGAGGAAGGCAGGGCCAGACATCCCTCCCTGCTTGGAGTGTCATCAGTGAGGAGGTTGAAAGCTGGCAGAGACCAGGCGCTTCCAAAGGCACACACCATCGGCCATGTGCCTAAGGACCACGAGCTAAAGGGCACGGCCCTTATGGAAGCCCTTAAAGAGACCTGGAGAGCCTGAGCCGATTATGCTGTTGCTCGTATTGTATTTTTATTGAGTTTGGGGTGTGTGTTGGTTTTATAAGTGGGTGTGGGAAGGGTACATCCTTCTAATACAGTATTTCCCCTGAACATTAGGGTTCTGTGTAGATAGAACTCTGTTTTAAATATATCAGGGGTAGGAGGCGCTATTATCAGTGTTGTAAAGGGGAATGAGGGGATGGGGGATGTTTATTTTGAGGGGGAGGGGAAAGGGAATGGGGTGGGGGAGTAGAGCCACTCCCCTTGGTGAGAGGAAGGGGGGTGAACCTAGGAGTTGGGGGCTGGAGCCTCCCTGTGAGAGGTGGGGCACAGGTTTCATTGGGGGGAGGAGGGACTCCCGCTGAAAGAGGAAGAACCAGAATGGGGAGGTAGGGGAGATATGGTAGGGGGGAGTGGGTGGAAGGAAAGGAGGTGGGGGGATGGGTGGAAGCAGACTTTGCTGCCCGGTGAGACGGGAGACATTGCTGGGTGGGGGGACCCCCACTGAAGGAGGGAGTTCTAGGGAGGGTGGGGGAGGGGGAGGTTGGGGATGGGATCTCCCACACAGCCTAGGTGGGATGGCCAGGGGATGGGGACTGGGGGGACAACTGGGGGGCGGGCGCGACTATTGGGGTCGTGACAGGCCGGGGGAGATATGGTCGTAGGGGGTGGGAAGTGAGGGTGGTAAGGCGGGACAGGTGCTTAGTACCTGTCCCACTGGTCCCTCCCCCAGCAGATGAGCAAGTGGAGCATGGTCAGAGAACCCACAACCCAGTTTTGGTGCTGTTGAACACGAGGTCGGTGGCGAATAAGGCAATGATGGTCCAGGAGGCAATACTGGTCTGTGCCGACGATCTCACATCTATCATGGAAACCTGGCTGGACAATGAATCGGAGCCTATCCTGGCTGATCTTGTTCCGTCCGGGTATTCTATGCAGCACCAGCTGTGGTTGGAGGGATGGGGGGGCGGGCAGTGTATCTATGATTTTTAAAGAGGCGTGGTCTGTGAGGAGGTATCCAGTGCGGACCATGGTAGGCATTGAAGGCCTCCATCTTGTGTTTGATTTGGCGGTGTACAGTTGGGGGGGTGCTGCTGGTATACCGTGCACCTACCAGTATGACAGCCTCCCTACAGACTCTAGCAGAGGCAGTGTCGGAGGTGGTGCTGCGGTCCTCCAGGATGATTGTCTTGGGCAACCTCAACATTCACGCAGACGCTATGCTCGGGGGAGCCGAGTTGGAGTTCATGGTCGCCATGGCAACCATGGGCCTGTCCCAGAGGGTCATCGGCCTGACACATCTTGGAGGACATACCTTGGACCTCAGTTGTACAGCAACTGCACAGTGTTCTGTTAATGGGGGAGATATCAACTGTGCCCTTGTCATGGATGGATCATTACCTCCTACAGACCTCCTTTCTAGTGCATGTCTGTCCCTGGCAGGGTGTGGGACCTATTAGGATGGTCCGCCCCAGAGGCTGATGGCCCTCATAGAATCCGCTAAATCCCATCCAGCAGAGCTGTTCCGGGTGGTGTGGGGGCTGGTCAGTCCGGCCTCCCTCAACCCGGGGGTTAAGTCATCTTCCACCTACTGTGACCTTTTTGCAGATTATTTTGTCAATAAAATTGCTCAGTTCCACCATGAACTCGATGACACATTTAGTGCAGTGCAGGAGGTAGAGGGTGTAGAAGCCACAACTTGTCCATTTTTCTGGGCTGACTTTCAGTCGGTGACACCTGCTGATGTGGTGGGGGTGCTTGGGGCTGTTCGAGCCACTTCTTGTGAATTAGATCCGTGCCCATCCTGGCTGATTAAGAGCTTCTGGGAGACATTGGGGCTGCTGCTGGCTGGGGTGGTCAACGCTTCCCTGTGGGAGGGCAGAGTGCCGAGTTGTCTCAAAGAGGTGGTGGTGCGGCCTCTGCTCAAGAAATCATAGCTTGATTCTGACTCCCCTGCCAGCTATTGGCCTGTCTCTAACCTTCCCTTTTTAGGGAAGGTTATTGAATGGGTAGTGGCTCAGCAGCTCCAGGAGCATCTTGACCGCAATAGTTATCTTGATCCTTCACCGTCTGGCTTTCGTCCGGGTCATGGCACTGAGACAGCACTTGTGGCCTTGGCAGATGAGCTTCACAGAGAAAAGGACCGGGGTCAATCGACCCTATTGGTCCTGTTAGATCTATCAGCAGCATTTGATACCGTTGACCACGAGATGTTGGTGACGTGCCTGCGGGACAGTACAGGGGTGGGCGGGATCATTCTTGAATGGTTACGCTCATTCCTGATTGGAAGAACTTAGCAGGTGGTACTAGGTGATTCCTTTTTATCTTACCGAGATCTTCTGTGTGGGGTCCCGCAGGGTTCGGTCTTTCCCCCTCTCCTGTTCAACATGTATATGCAGCTGCTCGGCAAGGTGATCAGAGGGCTTGGGGTGAGGTGTCATCAATATGTTGATGACACGCAACTCTACCTCTCATTTTCAACCGACCCAGGCCCGGCTGTCTCGATGCTTACCCGGTGTCTGGCAGCTGTGGGGGACTGTATGAGGGCTAACCGACTGCGATGGAATCCTGAAAAGATGGAGGTGATGTTAGTGGGTAGGTCAGTGGAGGTGACAGCCCCATCGATTGATGGGGTCTGCCCTCCGCTGACGTCCCAGGTGTGGAACCTGGGGGTGCTCCTCGATACGCAGCTCTGCCTGGATCTCCAGGTGGAGACTGTGGTGAAGAGTGCCTTCCGTCAGTTACATCTGGTGTGGTGGCTTCAGACGCTGGTTTCGGTTCCGGACTTGGCCACGATCATCCATGTTTTTATTACCTCTAGGTTAGACTACTGCAATGCGCTCTATGTGGGGCTACCTATGGTGACGTCTAGGAAGCTGCAGCTGGTGTAGAATGCGGAGGCCCATCTCCTGGTGGGGATGGGCCACCAGGAGCAAATTACACCAGTGCTCCGATCTCTGCACGGGCTGCCAATAGTCTTCCAGGCCCGACTCAAAGTATTGGTTTTAACCTATAAAGCCTTACACAGCCTGGGCCCTGCTTATTTGCGAGACCACCTCACTCCCGGGGTTCTAGATCAGCCCCTGCGGTTATCTGGGGGTGCCTTGCTGGAGGTCCCCAGGTTTCTCCGGGGGGCCATGCAAAATAGCGCGTTCTCAGTGGCCGCGCCTTTGGAAATCCCTCCCAGTTGAGGTTCATCAGACCCTGGACCTCCCGACCTTCTGTAGGAACTGCAAAACTTGGCTGTTCCATCAGACATTCACCAAGGGAGAGGGAGAGGGAGAGGGTTAGGTGGGTTGGGGCGGGTGGAGGAGGGGGGGTCATTTGTGTGTTTTATGCTTTTTAATGTTTAAAACTGTTTTATACTGTATTTATTTTGTGTTGTTAGCTGCTCTGGGCCGCCTATGGTGGGATAGAGCCGGATATAAACTACGTAAATAAATAAATATTTGCCAATTCAGAACATCTCCAAAAAGTAATCAGCAAATCCCCGGTCATTGCTTTTCGACAACCATGTAATCTACACAAGCTACTAGTCAGAACCAAACTCACACCAACTGTTGACAATCCTGGCTCACATCCCTGCTCATCTAATGGATGCATCACCTGCTCTTATCTTAGAAAAATGACCACCTTCAAGAGCACAACTACCAAAAAGACCTACCTCATCAGGCAATATCTAACCTGTAAAACTAGCAATGTTATTTACTAGTGGTGGGACCCTGGGCCCATTACCGGCTACCGGATTTACCGGTTACCGGTTCTGCGAAAACCGGATTCCCGGATTAAATCCGGTATGCCGATACCGGATTTATTTCATTGGTTTCAATGGGGCGCTGTGTCCCCATTGAAACCAATGAAATAAATTAATTCCCTCCCCCTCCCCCTCCCAGGCTGCGCGGGTGGAAGGGGGGACACCCCCCACCCACCCTGCCCAGCCTGGATTTTTGTTTAAAAAAAGACTCAGAGGCGAGCCCACCCCCCAGCACCAGCGGCCGCGGCGTCCCCGCAGCCGCCGGTAAGTATGACCCGATCCCTGGGGGGGGTGTTTAACACCCCCCCAACCCCCCAGGGATCACCCCTACTAAAGTTCAGTGCTTGCTTACCTTGCGGAGCTCCGGGTGCGGCGGCGGCGGGCGGTCCGGCGGCCTCAGCGCCGGCTGTGGCTGCCGGCGTCAGAGACGCTCTAGGCCTTCCGGGGAAACCCGGAAGTTCCCCGGAAGGCCTAGAGCGTCTCTGACGCCGGCAGCCACAGCCGGCGCTGAGGCCGCCGGACCGCCCCCCGCCGCCGCACCCGGAGCTCCGCAAGGTAAGAGAGCACTGAACTTTAGTAGGGGTGATCCCTGGGGGGTTGGGGGGGTGTTAAACCCCCCCCCCAGGGATCGGGTCATACTTACCGGCGGCTGCGGGGATGCCGCGGCCGCTGGTGCTGGGGGGGTGGGCTCGCCTCTGGGTCTTACTCTGTCTTTTTTAAAACAAAAAGCCAGGCTGGGAAGGGTGGGTGGGGGGTGTCCCCCCTTCCACCTGCACAGCCTGGACTTGGAGAGGGTTTTTTTTAAAAAAACTTTTATGCGGGGGCTTTAAGTTTTTATTACATTGCAGCCATTTTTAAATGGCTGCAATGCAAAAAAAATCCGGTACCCCGAAATCCGGTACCCGGTCCAGATTACCGGGTCAAATCCGATAATGCCAGTACGCCCGATACCGGCATTATCGGATACCGGATTCTACCGGTTTCCCACCCCTATTATTTACATCATTCAATGCAAGCACTCGGGTTGCTACATACAATATGTTGGTAAAACCACCACAGATCTGCGTACCCATTTTAGGAATCACAAATCTGCTATCCTGACCAAAAAACAACAACAACTTGTTGGTAAAAACTTTAATTTTGAAGATCATGAGCTATCAGATTTAAAAATATTCCCCATTGAGCACCTACCAAATCCTGTGATGCTGGATAAAAGGGAGAACTTCTGGATTTATAGACGTAAAATCTTAACACCTCATGGCTTAGTTTGGCAGATAATAGTTAGGAAGAGTTTATCTTCTGGCTTTTTGCCTCTTCTGCAGGAGTTACCTAGCTAGCCTTGGAATTTTCAGACCACGGCATTCCTCTAACTGTCACCTATCTCTGGGCACCATTTGAAACCCAGTGTGCTACTGAGGAAGGTGGAAATCGAAACGTTTAGCTCCAGCTTCAGCATCAACTTTTTATCTTTCCATCCACCCCTTTTTATCAATCTACATCTACAAAAAAATTACACACACACACACACACACACACACACAGAATCTAAGCTAAACCTAACCTATGTATAATGCAAGATATTCTTATCCTATAATCCTAATATATATAATAAAACAGCCTAGTATCTAAATATCCAATCTCTCTCTCTCTCTCTCTCTCTCTCTCTCTCTCTCTCTATATATATATATATATATACATACAACTAATATTAATATATGGACAGGGGGAGACAGACAAGGGAAGGGAAAAGGAAAACTCAGAGGTATATTCACTTTCTCTAATCTAACTACAGGGGAACACAGGCAGGGGAAGGAAAAAGGTAAAATGTAAGTGTAAGGAATAGGGATGGGACTCTGGGAAAAATCAATTTTGGTCAATTTTGGCTTCGGTTCTCATGAATTTTGGTTCTTTTTCGATTTTAGTACTATCGGAT
The DNA here is from genome assembly GCA_003113815.1 of Sphenodon punctatus. NCBI lineage: Eukaryota > Metazoa > Chordata > Lepidosauria > Sphenodontia > Sphenodontidae > Sphenodon > Sphenodon punctatus. The sequence goes on from QEPC01007003.1 coordinate 1,181,445, forward strand.
CTTTTGCATTGATTTTTGTACTGGATTTTTAACATCGCAGGTTTTCAATGGGGGACAAACCGCAATGTTAAAAATTCAGTACAAAAATCACTGTGCTGAACATCTGGTGGGGATCCAACAGACGTTATGGGCCCATTCTCCACCACAGGGGATTGTCTGTAGTTAACCGTGATCTTGTAACATCTGAAAATACCCCAAAATGACATTCACACCCCTAATTTCTGGTATGTTTTTTATGCTTATGCTTTTTAATGTTTAAAACGGTTTTATACTGTACTTATTTTATGTTGTTAGCCTCTGTGGACTGCCTATGGCAAGATAAGCGGAATATAAACTATGTAAATAAATAAATAATTGCCATTTCAGAACATCTCCAAAAAGTAATCAGCAAATCCCGTTTTTGACAACCACGCAATCTACGCAAGCTACTAGTAAGAGCAAAACTCACACCAACTGTTGACAATCCCAGGGTCATTGCCAATTCAGAACATCTCAAAAAAGTAATCAGCAAATTCCCGGTTATTCCTTTTCAACAACCACCCAATCTACGCAAGCTACTAGTCAGACCCAAACTCACACCAACTGTTGACAATCCTGGTTCACATCCCTGCTCATCTAACTGATGCATCACCTGCTCTTATCTTAGAAAAACCACCACCTTCAAGAGCACAACTACCAACAAGACCTATTTCATCAGGCAGAATCTAACCTGTAAAACTAGCAATGTTATTTACATCATTCAATGCAAAAACTCAGGTTGCCACATACAATATGTTGGTAAAACCACCAGAGATCTGCGTACCCATTTTAGGAATCACAAATCTGCTATTCTGACCAAAAAACAACAACAACCTGTTGTTAAACACTTTAATTTAGAAGATAATGAGAAAATGAAAGCCGCAGAGTATTTGGTACAATCATGCATTCCAAGCATCTACCAAATTGATAAAAACGAGCAAAATGGCAATCTGGGAATTGCTCTGGAAACAGAAAAAGATGTTTCAAAGAAAACTCTGGATATTGCCCCTATGCCTCTGTTATCTTCAGCTAAAGGTGGCGCAAGACAATGGCAAAATGTGCGCAAGGAAGGTCCTTCCAGTCTGAGAAGTGGACCGTCTCCAAGGACTAAAATAGGACCTTCAGTGTTCCACCCTAAGTGAGGAAGTGACAGTAAAAGCAATCAGGCAATGAATGCATTGTCTCCTCAAAGAGCAGTTCTGCCATCAAGTTCTGGGAGAACCACCAACAAGATTTGCAAAGAAGGAACCACCATAATTCTCGTGGCTCCCCTCTGGCCCAGAAGACCTTGGTTCGCAGATGTGGTAAATCTCTTGAAAGGAGAACCTCTACTACTAGAGGTGGGACCCCGGGCCCATTACCGGCTACCGGATTTACCGGTTACCGGTTCTGTAAAAACCGGATTCCCGAATTAAATCCGGTATACCGGTACCGGATTTATTTCATTGA
>QEPC01007003.1:1182943-1197002 GCA_003113815.1 Sphenodon punctatus
CCCCCCACCCACCCTGCCCAGCCTGGATTTTTGTTTAAAAAAAGACTCAGAGGCGAGTCCACCTCCCAGCACCAGCGGCTGCGGCGTCCCCGCAGCCGCCGGTAAGTATGACCCGTTCCCTGGGGGGGGTGTTTAACACCCCCCCAATCCCCCAGGGATCACCCCTACTAGAGTTCAGTGCTTGCTTACCTTGCGGAGCTCCGGCGGCGGCGGCGGCAGATCCGGCGGCCTCAGCGCCGGCTGTGGCTGCTGGCGTCAGAGACGCTCTAGGCCTTCCCGGGAAACCCGGAAGTTCCCCGGAAGGCCTAGAGTGTCTCTGACGCCGGCAGCCACAGCCGGCGCTGAGGCCGCCAGACCGCCCGCCGCTGCCGCACCCGGAGCTCCACATTATGTTGCAGCCAGGCTCCCACTCCAAGATGGAAGGGGCCGAACATCTGGCAGCTGCCGGGCAGATGGTCAGCTGCACCGCAGCTAGCATTGGGTAATGTGGCTTTAAATGGGTGTAACACATCAGAGGTATTGAAGGGTACTGGCCCTTTAAGGAAGCCAATCATGAGCTTCAGAGGTTCACATGACTTGGGCATCAAGCCAACCCAGAAATAAATAGCCTCTGGCTGGCTTAGTAAAGGGGCTGAATCCTGACAAGAGTCAAAGTCAAGGAGAGGTCCTGGAGAACCAAGAGGGTCCAAGAGAGTGGCTTGAGATGGGGAACTGACTACAGAGACCAGAGCAGAGTTGAAAGCTACTGGAGAGGACTCTAATACTGGAGTCTGGGAACCCAGGAGCCAAGATGGTTGTATGCTGTGGGAAGTCTGAACTGTGTATATGTGGTGAGATGCCAATAGATTGTAGATTTGTATAAGTTGTGGTCAACAACTGTCCTCTTCTGCTGGTGCCATTTTGGATTAGGGCTGCATATGAGCAGAATGGCATGTGGAATAACATCTCATGTGGCCTTTCTTCTCTTCAGGTCCAGTTTGGAGCTTGAATAAAATGCTGCCAGATCAGAAGCAGTGCAGTGCACATACACAAAATGACCTCTGAGAACATTCTGCGCATGTGCAGCCCTAAACCAAAATGGCATTGGCAGCATCGGCACCATTTTGGAAGAGGGCAGCTGTTCTGCACATGTGTGCTGTGCCGCTCTGGACCGGACTTTAAGAGAAGAAGAAAGAAGAAAAGGCTCGGCTAAGGAACTGGCTCCGCTGCCGATGGTCAGACTTCCTCTGCTGTTGGCTGCTGGTGGGAGTTGGCTCCACTCCCAGGCAACCAGGCCTTCTCCACCACCTCACAGTGGAGAAGGCCTGGTAGCAGAGTCAGCTCCCACACCACCAGTCAGTAGCCCCGGTTGTTGGTAGAAGAGCCGGTGACCCAGCCGGTGGCTGTGACCCCCACCCTCCAGACCTGGACCGGCAATGGTAGTGTTAGAAGTACAGGCACCCAGGGGTTTGGCAGTGGGGTAAAGCCCAGTGGGTGGGGGTTTTAGGGGTAATGGATCCCCACTCCCAGCCTCTGAGGCCAGGAATAGGGTGGTGGTGTTGGGACGGTCCCCTGGGTGATTTCTCTTGGTCTTGGCTCCCTATGTCAGATGGGTTTTTTTCCCACTGAAGTCACTCCAATGGGAAAAGAACTAATATTGAGAAAACCGATATCGATAGGAGAACTGAGAGCTGAGGGAGCTGATATCGAGAGAAACCAAAACCAAACGTTTTCCCCAAGTCTCATCCCTAGTTGTTGTTGGAAATAAGTAGGTTTTCAGGCCACACAGGGCCCTTCCTCAGGCACCAATACATAATCTTACTGCTGTTTTTTTTGTGTGTGTCTGGCACATCTCTCTCTTTTTACCACCTTTTTCAACCTTGTTCTATCCACTCCCACACATTCCATCCACCCTCATATATACCTGCTCTATATTTGCTCAGTTTATATATTTCTACTGGCTAAACTACATGCCTGAGGAAGGGCCCTGTGTGGCATGAAAGTGTGCTTATTTCCACCAACAACAGTTGGTCCAATAAAAGATATCATTCAAATCATTTTGTCTCTCTGTCATTTGGAACCGAATTGGTGATCACACTCTATCTCTGGATAAGAAAGGAATTGCCATACTTCTTGTGTCATCTACAGTGCTGACAAGCTACTAGATGTATAATATAGAATCATTCTTGGTTTATGAATAGTAGTAGTGGAGTATGGTGGGTTTTTTTTTAACTCAAATATGAAGGATTTTAAAATAAAAAATAATTTTAAAATGTACAATATCCTGAATTTAATTAATTTTCTTTGGCTGAAGTAGACTGCTGTGAGAAGAGAAAGGTCTAATTTTATGTTAAAGTCAAGGAGTTTTTAAAAACACTCATTAAAATTGTTGAGAGATTTGTGACTTTTGGTCAGTCTCCTTCTGCTAATATGGAACATTAATGCATGTGACCGTATGCTTTTGCACATAAGACAGTATCTCATTTTATGCGGAGATCCTTTTCAGGTTCATTCATTTGATTAAATATATATATATATATATATATATATATATAAAAACTCCTTGACTTTAACATAAAATTAGACCTTTCTCTTCTCACAGCAGTCTACTTCAGCCAAAGAAAATTAATTAAATTCAGGATATTGTACATTTTTAAATTATTTTTTATTTTAAAATCCTTAGGTTGGTGGAGGTTTGCAAACTTTCGGACCTCACAGGATCCTTCGTCAGGCAAGGTAGAAATCCAAGCTATATATATATATAGCTTGGATTTCTACCTTGCCTGACGAAGGATCCTGTGAGGTCCGAAAGTTTGCAAACCTCCACCAACCTAAGTTGGTCCAAGAAAAGATATCTCTAGACTACTTTGTCTCTACGACCTAAATGTCATAGCTGTAAACTTTAAAATCCTTGATAATGGAATGTTGATGTATGGAGCAGGGAGGGATAGTGAGAAAGCAATTTGCAAATATGCCATTTCCTTTGTGAAATGTGTCATTGATATCAGCTGCATAGTTTAACTATTGCTTTCTCTCTATTTGAAATTGTATTCTACCAAACCTGCTAAAATCTATTAGTACTGTGTATAGGGGAGGGTACTGAGGGGCATGCACTGCATGTATTAAGGTGGCAGGCATCAAACCTCCTTTTTAGAGCTTAAACAATTATCACACTTTAAAGAGCACATCCCTGAAGATAATCCTGACAGCTATAATGACCTATTGACTTTCCATTCTGCAATCTTCCCTTATCAAATAATAAAAACTTTGAATTTTCTAGAGAGTTGTTGGCTTTTTCTAAGGCACGACTTATTAATAACTTTTCTTACAAGTGTAAATCTGCCATAAGTGATTATTTTTGTTCGAGAAAAAGACTGAGTAATGGCATTTCAAAGACTGAGTCTCTTAGTGGAATTTTTTCCCCAACTGTTATGTCGTTATTCTCAGAAGTGTTTACTGTGACTTCAAATCTCAACCAAAGTCTGCAATATTTATTTTGATTGCATGCAAGTCATTACTGGAGGGATCAAACAGCGTAGTTTTCCGAAGCTGCAAACCCAGCAGTTGATCCACAGTCTCAACAATACCACTTTTGATTACAGGAGAAGGAAGAATAAATTTGAACTCTCTTTTATATATATTTCTACGTGATAAACAGATACTAATTCAAACCCTGTTGTATACAGGGTGTTACATGTGTGAGTCAAACCCAAGCACAAATATAAACTCAATTTTTTCCTTTCACCCAAAGGCTAGATAAACATAGAATCACAGAAGTTGGAAGAGTTGGAAGGAATTTCATGGGTCATGTAGTTCAACCCCTTGCCTAAGATGCCTAAGTTGGTAATTTTACACTTTGGTTTGTTTTAGAAAGAAGTATACATCTTTGCATGAAGAAATCATATTTTATAATTAGCCTGTGTATATTTTGTGAGATGTTACCAGAATTTGCTTTGCATACACAACCTAGCTGACATTGAATATGAATGCACTGCTCTGGGCCTGCATATCAAAAAGCTATGAAAACTACTGCTCATTATCATGGAGACTGTCCTTAATAGATCTATAAGTTTGTATGTACATGAAATCTGACTCCACCAAAGAAAACCTTTATCCATGTGTATTGTTGATTGGTATCCTATTTATCTTTATTCATTATTGATAATTAATCCTTCATCTCTAGCATAAGATGATGATTCAGGATTTTTTTTCTACAGGATTTTGTGGATGAGCATGTGGGGAATTCTATGGTCTTGGGGTTGTAGCTGATCTGTTTGACCATTGTCTGTTGCCATCACACACTTGCTAAAGCTGGTCCTTATACTTCAAATAGGAAGTAAGGTAGGGCACAGGAACCTTCACTCTACTGAAACTGCCCTGGCTAAGATCACCAGTGATCTACTTGTCGCTAAATCTAAGCGCCTCTGCTCCATTCTTGTCCTCCTTGACCTCTCGGCAGCCTTTGACACTGTCGACCACTTGCTTCTATTGGACTCGCTTTACTCTTTGGGCTTCCGTGGCTCTGTCCTTGAATTGTTCTCCTCCTACCTCTCTGACTGCTCCTTTAAAGTCTCACTCCCCGAGTCAAACTCCTCCTCCCGCCCCCCTTTCGGTTTCGGTTCCCCCAAGACTTTGTCCTTGGCCCTCTCCTCTTCTCTATTTACACCCTGTCCCTTGGAAAAATTATTGCCTCCCATGGATTCCAATATCATCTCTATGCTGATGGCACCCAACTCTATCTTTCTACCCCTTCTCTCTCCTCTTCTGTCCGCTCACTCTTCGTCAACTGCCTCTCTGATATCTCCGCCTGGATGTCCCGACGTCAACTCAAGCTCAACATAGCCAAGACCGAACTCCTCATTTTTCCTCCCTTCCGTTCCTCTCCCTCTAACCTGCCCCTCTGCATCGATGGAGTCACCATACATCCTGTTCTCTAAGCCTGTAACTTGGGCTTCATCTTTGACACACATCTCTCTTTTAAACCTTACATTGACTCTATTGCCAAATCCTGCCAATTTGCCCGCCATAACATTGCTCGGATCCGCCCATTTCTCTCTACGTTCTCGGCCAAAACCCTTGTTCATGCCATGGTTATCTCTCGTCTCAATTACTGCAACCTCCTCCTTGCTGGCCTCTCTCACTCTCACCTGTCCCCCCATATCGCAATCCAAAACTCCACTGCCAAGGTCATTCACTCTGCCCGTCGCTTCGACCATGTGCAGCCTCTCCTCTTCTCTCTTCACTGGCTCCCCCTTCCTGAACGTATCCTGTTTAAACTCCTGGTATTCATGTTCAAAACACTCCACAACCAAGCTCCCCCTTACCTCTCGAACCTAATCTCCCTACGCACTCCTGCACGTGCTCTCCGCTCCTCCTCTGTCCCCTCCCTCACTCTCCCTCGTTTCTCCTGCTCACCTAACTGCCTTTGACCCTTCTCCCTCGCTGCCCCCCATGCCTGGAACTCCCTCCCTACCCACATCCGCCTTGCCCCCTCCCTACGCTCCTTCAAATCCCTCCTCAAGACCCAATTTTTCCTTGGTGCCTTTCCCAATGCCTGCTAGTCGTTCACCATATACTTACTGTCTGCCCTCCTCCGCAGACTGCTGCAACCAAGCTGATTGTAACCAAGCCAAGCACACGCACCTGAGACTTCGAATCCGCCTGAATGTTTGTTTGACTTCTCCCCTGTCTCTCCCACTGTCCCCTATCCCTGTCTCCCCCTCCTTGACTTTTAGATTGTAAGCCACAGGCAGGGACCGCGTCTATTTCTATGTTCTGTACAGCGCCAGGTACATGACCGGTTCTAGATAAATGTTTATAATAATAATAATAATAATAATAATAATAATAATAATAAATGAACAGGCATGGTGTGCACTCAAGGACTTATGGGGCACTGCCCCTCCTGTGCCCCTCCTGTGCAATTTGCCTCTCTCTGTCTCTCACTCTCTGGGTCTGCGCCTCTCTGAACCAATTTCTGACCCTGCGTGCATTACAGAAGTGTTGTTGGGGCCCCCAGCAGCAGTCAAATCAATTTGGTGTAAGGCACCGGGAAAATGCGCATGTGCGAGCCTTATACAACTATTCGCATGTACAAGTTCTGGCAGCTGTGATGCCTGCAGCGAATAACCAGGTCCAGCATTGCAGCTGCATAATCAAGTGGGGGTGGGGCCTCGCTGCACTAGGGCAGGAAAGGAGTCCCAGAAGGGACACAAATAGCTTGAATGCACCTTGGGCGGCTGGGGGAACCGTCCAAGTGTGCTGTATTGGAAACTGAAGTTCCCATTAGGATCCACTTGGGGGCAGGCTTTTATAGAGCTCTATGGGCTCGCTTTTAAAAGGCACCTGGGCATCAATTGTAAGCACCCAGGTGAGATGTGCGGCTGCACTGCAAAAAGGAAATCAGGTCCACCCAGGAAATGGGAATTAATTAGAGAGGCAGTCAGAAACCTGCAAGCATGCTCAGTCAGTGAGCATGAGTTCTGTTTTTCTTGCTCTGCATGCTGAGCTGTGGCCATTTTGTGGAGGAAATACTGTATCCTGCCTGGCTGGGACTAACTCTCTGCTGCTGAGTTGGCTGCCTCCTTGGTCCAGGTTTACTTGGTGGTCCCAAGGGACTCATCTTGCTGTTGCTTAGCAAGTGAATGGTGCACCATCCTGCTGCCTTAAGTGAAGTGGTGGTGAGGAAATTGCTTGGTGGGGTGAGGGTTGGGAAACACTGGGGAAATGGAGCTGGGAGTGGGGGGAGGTGGACTGGGAGACTGATAGTTGCAGGGGAATGGGACTGGAGGGAGTGGGGGGCTTGGAAAGGCTGGCTGGGGAATGTGTCTGGGGGAGGGGGTGAACTAGGAGACATGGGGACTGACATATGCCGGGGATTGGGACTGGGAGGAGTGGGGGGTTCGGGGGGGCTGGCAGGGGAATGGGTCTGGGGGGAGGGGTGAACTGGGAGACATGGGGAATGGGGTGGATAGGGAGACACTGGGAAATGGGGCTGGGGGAGGGGTGGACTGGGAGACACTGGGGAATGGGGCTGGGAGGAGACAGTGGGGAATGGGGCTGCAGGGAGGGGGTGGACTCGGAGACACTGGGGAATGGGGTGGATGAGGAGACACTGGGGAATGGTGCTTGGGCAGAGGGGTGGACTTAGAGACACTGGGGAATGGGGTAGGGGAAAGGGATGGACTGGGATGCAATGGGAATGGTGATGCAACAGAGATGTGAACTATGTTTTGGGGGACAAATGGAACTCCCCACTGCTGCTTTTGTGGTGTGCTGAAGATAATATGGTTGGTTTAGGATCTGGTTTCAGTGGTTTGTTTTTGCTTGCTGTGTGTTTGCAGGTGCACTGCTGGTTTCCCCCCTCCTCCCCCAGGCATGTGCAAAGACCGTGGCCATTTTCTGGGGACCCCACTGGCCATGGCTACTCTTGGTTAAAATTGGTCCCTTTCTTGACTGTTTTCCACATAAATTGTCTGTTTTCTGTTTTTTGGGGGTGGGGGACCTAGGGGCTTGGATGGAAGGGTTTCCAATCTAATCTTTGCTGGAATGTTCCTTGCATTTTAAAATGGCCTCTCTACTCATTCTTGGGAGGGGAGAAGGAAAGCAGCAATGCATTATGCAAACACAAAGCAAGCAAAGCAAACCATCCCAAGGCAACAATATAATGCAGTCCTTAGCACACCATAAAAGCAGCAGCGAGGATTTCCACTTTTCCCAAAAAATATGCTACACAGTTCTGTTGCAATGTAAGAGGCAATGCCTCTTACATTGCAACAGTTTGGTGGGATGTTGTGGCAGGCTTTTTCACAAATGGCTACTTCTTGCATGAAAGCTTCCTGTCTGGTTGCAACAGAAGATGCCTCTTATATTGCAACAGAACTGTGTAGCATGTTTTTTGGGAAAAGTGGAAATCCTCGCTGCTGCTTTTGTGGTGTGCTAAGGACTGCATTATATTGTTGCCTTGGGATGGTTTGCTTTGCTTGCTCTGTGTTTGCATGATGCATTGCTACTTTCCTTCTCTCCTCCCAAGAATGAGTAGAGAGGCCATTTTGTAAATTTGTGGGTCCACTGGTTGTGGCTACTCTTGTTTAAAATGGTCCCTTTGCTGTTTCACTGATGCCCCCTGCTGGAAAGTAGTTTCTTGCTTCTCAACTTGTGACTGTGTGCTTTTGAGCATCTTGCCTGGGGATTTGTGGAGAAACAGAAATGCATTGTTTAAATTTGGTTTATCCAGCCCTGGGCCCAGGCAAGGTGCAAAAGATACCCCCTGACCTCATTTTGCTGCATGTCTAGACTGCTGTTTGATGGGCCTGGTTTTGTGGTAACTCATGCCTGCAACTGGCCAAACTTTCAAAAAAGGGCCTGTGTGTTTGGAATAGAGGTGTGTACCAGGGACCCATGTCACTTTTTGTTTTTGTTTTTCATTCTCCATATTTAAATCTGTCATTTTTGTTTTCAAAAATATCAAAATTTCGTTTTTGTTTTTCCTTTCATTTTCAATTGGTTTCCATTGGTTTCATATTGGTACATCTGGGCATAGAAGGGGGAGATGGTCATGATTGGGGCATTGTGGCTGCGCCCAGAGTTGCCCGTGAAGATGTCTATGAACCGCCCCCAGTGGTCCACTACAGCCTGCAGCTGCAGGGAGTGCTATCCGTGTCTGTTGACATATTCTGCGGCCTCCCCAGTGGAGGGGCAGAGGATCTCTATGTGGGTGCCATCCACGGTGCTCATGCAGTTGGGAACCATCCAGTCATGAAGCCGGCCATCACGGCCACCTCATCTACCAGCTGGATCGCTGGGTCCAGGAGCGCTACCTCCAAAACCTTGCAGACATCCCGCAGGTTCCCAGCGACGGTGCTCTTCACGACACTGAAGTATTGTGAAACAGACCGGCAGGAGTCGGGAGTTGCTAGTGCCCAGACCCAGACCCCAATGGCCACCAGCTGGACCATGGGGATGGGGGTCCGCATGGGGGTGTGCTGCCACTCCATCCAGGACATTAACAGGTCTTCAAGTCACAGTAGGGCACGCCTGTCCATCTGGAAGTGCGTCCTTCAGGCGGCCTCATCCCACTGAGCCAGCACCCAGGACCACCACCCCTGTGCCTGCTCTGTGACCCATACTCACTGGTCAAGGGGCATAGTGAGCAGGGCTGCGTGCCCCATGGTCTCCCTCCGCCATTGGAGGCACCTGACCACCTCACAGAGCAATGCGCCCCTCTCCTGGCCGTGGAGGAGGGCCTGCTGGGCCTCCTCAGACACCCGAAGGGCCCTGAGCCAGGCCAGGGAGCACCTGAGGGTGTGGTGGGCTCTCCGGGCCCTAGCGGTGCTCCAGGCAATGGTAACCCACAGGCAGGTGCCCAGGTGCACCTCAGTGGTCTGGATGTGCAAGAGATTAGTGTGCAAGCGGTACCACTCCACACAGAGGGCTAGGTGCATCCCACATGTGCCCGACTGGCCTAGCTCCATGGTGCACATTGCCCCAGGTGGGGGGAACCCAGCCCAGTTATAGGCCAGGACATGTGTAGCACCATCCCCGGGTCATGACCTGGGGCCCTGCCAGGGGCCCCCGGATGGGTGATGGACGGTCCCTCTTCTGGCTTCCCGGGCAGGCTCCTTCAGATTGGGTGTTCTAGGGAGCTGGGGGCAGCCCATTGAGTTGAGTGCACCTGCTGTCCCTGCAAGGGGCCTGGTGCATGGTCCAGCCTATGCTTGGGCGCGTGCGGGCTGCAGCTGCATTCCTGCTGTCATCAACCTCCCACCTCTCAGTGTAGCCAGCCTGTTGTCCTAACTGTCCTCATTAGTGTGTAGACTGTCCTGTCTGTGAGCTCTGTTCCAGCAGCTGTGCTGGGTCCGCACCCCACGCCTTGCTCGCTTGCCATGCCATGTTGCGTCCGGTGGCCTTATCGGCTGGCCTTGAGGCCCCCCTGCATCCCCTCCCATCCCTCCAGGGAGTTTAGGGCCCCTCTTTCCTTGCAATTAGTCTCCTTTGCTTCCTGGACCATGGCTGGCTGTGCTTCCACCAGGGTCCCAGCTCCCAGCACTCATGGGGTCCCCCATCACTGGACCTTCTGCGAGAGCATGGCCCTGTGTGACCTGTGGAATTTCCTAGCTGTGCAACTGCTACTGAGCTGCCATGACAGCCTGTACAGTGCCTATGCAAATCTAAGCTCGGGACTGCACTACTTTGGCTATGAGGCGAGCGCCCGCGATTGCCGGCTGCATGCAGAGACCCTGGGCCTGATTCCCTTTCCCAATGGGTGCATCCCAGAGATGAGGTGCTCGCATGTGGGGTGGTCAATGGCAGGGACCATTTCTGCTCTGTCTGCATGCAGCCTGGCTGCCTACACGGCTTGTCTGAATGAGGGGGCCCCTGCCCTGGCCGTGTCCTACTTTGGCTGTGTTCACGGGGCCCGTGGGTACCAGTGATCACGTGGGGCAGTGTATCACAGGCTGTTGGAGCTCGGTCAACTTCCATGGCCCCTGCTGCTGACTATGAATTGTCCGAGCCCACCGAGGTGGAGCTGGCGGCGCTGTCCAGTGTGTGGTCCCATTCCAATGTGCAGTTGGGGCTTGCCACGCAGGATCCCTTCAAGACGTACTACCTAGTCGCCCACCACGTCTGTGTTGGTCTACCATTGGGGCATGATTCAGTGGCTGCATTTTGTTCAACTGGCAGGCCACCTGGCCCCGGGCCCTTTCATTGCCCCCTGCATCTGACTTTGAGGCCCCCTGTGCCTACCGTGCCCCGGTTGGTGGCCCCGCAGGAGCTCCCACTTTCTCCCTGCTGCCGCAGGCCACTGCCTGCTTCCTTCATGATGTCCTGGCCTTGCAACTGTGCTGCCTGTTTCCTGGGGTTCCACTGCCCCTGCCTGTGGCTCCAGGCCCCCTCCAGCCCCCCCCATTTGCCTCTGCAACCGGTGCTCCCCTCCATGGCTGCCTTCTCTTGTGGCCGAGTCCTGTTCTCCGTGCCTCCACCCAGCTCCCTGGGTTGCTGCTGACCTTAAACATCTGCCGTCACTACCTCCTGTGCCCATGACCCCCCCTTGGGTGCCTATGTGACCATGGGGTTCTGGGGCCCCTGGTCTTTGCCTCCCAGCATCTGTGGACCGCCTGCACTGCTCCAGCTTTCCTGCATCCCCTCCATGGCACCCTCACCAGTGCTTGGGGTGCCTGTCTACCTCCTGGGCCATTCCCAGGGTACTCCCTGTTCCGTGTTACCTCCCCCTGTGCCTGTGGGCTGGCCTTTTGGGGTCCCCCCATTCCGGGACTTCCTGTGTAACTGTGGGGGTGCCCGTGCAGCCTGTGCTGTTGTGGGGGTTCTGGTTGCCGTTTCCCATGTACTGGCTGCCCCCTGGCCCGGTCCCCCCCTTCTTCACTTTCACCAGCTCTCCATCCCCCCTCCCCCCTGTGCCCATTGTGCCATGTGTGTTGTCTGTCCCGCTGTGTCCCCCCTTCCCATCCTTTCCCATACGGGTGTGAGTGTGTCCGGGGTGTGTGTGTGCTGTGTGTTCCACTGTGCCCTTGTTGTCTCTGTGCCTGCTGTGTGTGTTGCCTCAGCAGCTCTTCTCCCTCTTCCCCCTCCCTTCCCATTTCCCTTGTGTGGCTGTTCCCTGTAGGTGCTTTTGGCTTCCTATGCCCTCAGTCGGCCATGTCTGCCTCCCTCCCCTCCCTGGTGCCTTCTGGGTGTTTTGACCATGACCGGGACTCGACGTCACGTATGTTGCACTGACCCGGTCCATGGTCTGATGACCCAATTCCCTGCCATGGTCCCCATTACGTCCCATCTGTTCTCAGCCGTCTTTGACCATGGGCAGGGGTTGTTTGGTTCACCACCACTGGGAATCCAATCCACTGTGGTGACTCGGAATCGCGTAACATCTGAAATCACCCAATAATTATAAGAGATGATAAAGGGAGGGTGGAGGGAAAGGAAAAGGGGTAGCAGGATAACCCCTATATTTGAACTGGCTTTGTGAGCAGCAGAGCATAAATAAGAAATAAGAAGCACTTGAATTGAGTACAGACTGGAAAACAACCCACAGCACAGTTCATAGGGAACTAAAGGTTGGAATTGCTAGGGAAGTATGGAAGTTAAAGTTCAAGTTAAACTAGTTAAAGGGTTAAGCTGTCCTGTTGACAGCATGGTTAAGGGTGGGCTGATCGGGAAAGAAGTGGGCAGGTACCAGATTGTATTGATTCTGAGAATGCAGGCATGTTTTAAACATAGATTGAGAAAGTTCTTTAGAAAACATGGATAGCATAAAGGTTATGACCCTGAATGTCAAGGGTCTGAATGCACCCATAAAAAGAAAGAGAGTTAAAAATTTACTTATAGAAAAGGGGGCGGATATTTTCTACCTACAGGAGACACACCTGAAACAGGGTGACATATTCAGATTCCAGTATAAAAAATTTAAATACATTTATACGTCAGTTGGAGAAAAAAGAAAGCAGGGATACTGATCGGAATAACGTCACAATGGAACTTTGAGCACAAAAAGACAGTATCAGATAATCAGGGGAGGTTCCTATTGGTAAATGGGGATCTGGAAGGGAGAAAAATCTCACTGGTAAATCTGTATGCCCCTAATGCGGGAACAGGGGAATTTTTACAAGAGGCAGTCAAGAAAATCAATGAAAATGTGTATGGAGTAGTATTATTACAGGGGGATTTTAACACTCCCCTAACACAGTTAGACCACTCCTGAAAAGCTAAACTAAAACAGTGGCAGGGGAAAGTGCATAATACACTAATTATGAATAACTGGATAGATGCTTGGAGATATTGGAACCCCAAAATCAGAGAATTTACGTTTTACTCAAACGTGCACAATACCTCCACGAGAATTGACCATGTGTGGCTAGATAAACAATTGATGAATAACTGTATATATAGCCAAATATGTCCTGTGGTACTAACAGACCACCATGCTATAATTACTACCTTGGCTTGGGGGGAGCAGGGACCTAAAGGACCAAGAGTTTGGCACTTAGATAAGGCATTACTCAAAAACAAGGAATATAAAGAGGCTATAACTGAGCAGATAAAGAAATATTTTGAAGTAAATAAGCACTCTGTTACATCAGTACATACACTCTGGGAGGCGGCCAAGGCCACAATCAGAGGCACATGTATTTCATTGAGTGCCCCAAAAAACTGAAAAGGAAGAGCATATATAACAGATCTGTACAAGTAATTTTAAAAATTGGAGAAATTAAATGAAAATAACCCCATGCACACATCACAAAATGAATTGGCCAAAGTCAAAACTTTAATAAACACGCATGAAGTAGAAAACACAATGAAACAATTGAAACATTTAAAGGGGTTTTATTTTGAACATGGGAACAAAATGGGAAAAGTGTTGACAAATTTAGTTAAAAAGCAAAGGAAAAACACAATAATTTCAGAAATACAATCAAAGGGACAGAAATACACAAAAACAGAAGACATTCAGGCTGCCTTTTTTGATTTTTACTCCAAATTGTATTCGACAAAGAGCCCAGACCCTGCAAAAATTAAAATATTCTTACATAAATATAATATTCCTAAGATAAACGTGAATCAAACGAATGTAAATGTAAATGCCCCACTAACAGTTGAGGAGGTACAGGAAACATTTAAATCCTTAACAAAGAATAAAGCAAGTGGACCGGATGGGTACGCTGCTGTGTTTTACCAGACATATGTTAGTTTAATAGCACCATATCTGACAGACGTGTACAATGGAAACCTAAAACAGAACAGTATGCCAGAGACATTTTATGAGACCACAGTCACACTCATACATAAACAAGACAAACCTAAAGAATCATGTGAGAACTATAAGTCCATATCATTGATCAAAGGGTGATTTCAGATGTTACGGGCGGGCGGTTCATCACAGTGAACCCCCGGGGGGGGGTGAACAGCACAACCAAGCCCCGGGGTGGAAAAACGACCCAAACAGACGTGACGGGACCTGGACCACGGCCGGGAACCGGGCCGAACCATCACGGACCGGGGCAGCACAACAGACATGCAGCCGAACCCCCGCCATGGTCAAAACTCCCAGAAGGCACCGGGCAGGGGC
>QEPC01007003.1:1199189-1250513 GCA_003113815.1 Sphenodon punctatus
CCCCCCAGGCTGCCCCACCTGCTCGGCCCCAGTATAAGTGCTCCATGCCCCCACTGGGGCCCCACCACCATGGAGTGCGATAGGGCACCTGCCAACTGGATGTTCCTCGCGCTCGCGGCCGAGTGGTTCCATGATCACATGGAGCAGCTGCGCCTCCTGACCTCAGAGGTGCACCTGGCCGCCCGCTTGCGCTACGCCCTGGCCCTGATGGCCCCCATGCGCCTCCGGGCCCAGCACACCCACAGGAGCGCCCGTGCACGTCTCAGGGCACGCCGCATGTCCTGGGGGGCCTGGCAGGCTGGCAGTCAGAGCCGGACCCGGCTTGTTGCAGGAAAGGGAGCTAACCCTGTCCTCCCAGTTCTCCAAGCCAGAAGGAAGGCTTGTCCCAAAGCTTATACCTTCATAAGACTACAGGTGGCCAAGGAAGGCATGAAAATTGAGAATTTGCGAGTTCTGGATAAAGGTAGGCAATGGCAGCGTGATCTATTTTTAAAATTATTATTATCTTTTTTATTTTCCTGTAACAATGGTATCAACATAACTTTCCATTTCTTCCTGTACAATTATTGTATTTCCTTTGCCACTCATTTACTGACATATAGCCGAGTGGCTGTGTTACAAACATAAACTTTATCAATATCGCTTTCTGTAGCCAGTGTGGATTCCCCCAACCTTCTACCTTGTAATATCACCTCCCCTGCCTTACCCCCCTCCCCTCCCCATCCCCAATCTGCCCGCCTCCCCCCGGTGCTTTAATAAATGTCTTTCAGGTAGGTCGATTGTGTGTATTTGTCTATCTTAATTTGCTGCGTTAGTACTGTCCAACACGATGACCATCACTCATAAAACTTACTTAGATTGTCTTCTAGGCTGGCCGTTATACACTCCATCGACACCATATGCCACAGCCTTTATAGTCAGACCAGTCTAGTCAGACCCTTTGCGTGCTTCCATGTCTTTGCAGTCATGTGAACTGTCGCCAGGATCAATTTTTGACAGGTTCTTCTCTGGTGTGGCTTAAGAGTCTTAGATGGGTATAATCCGATGAGTGCAATTTCTTGTTTAAATGGAAGATTCACTTCCGGCACTCCAATAATAATTGACCATACTTTCTTCCAGAAGGCTTCCACCTTCAGGCAGCTCCACCACCAATGCAGGTATGTGCCCTTCTCCTCACATCCCCTCCAACACGTTGGGGGGTAGGTATTTTTAATTTTGTTTATTCCATCTGGTGTGGTGTACTATCTCTCGATTAACTTTATTTGGGTTTCTTTTACTCATAAGGACAGTGAGCAAGTGGACATATACTCCCAAATGGTTCTCATGTCTCCCTCTGCTCCCTCTGAGCATCAACTCGTCAGACCATTTAGTGATATATCCCGCATATGATATAAAGCCTTTACCAGTCTAGAAAGAATTGAAAACACTCCCTTTTGTCCTTTATTATTAAATAGGACTCTTTCCAAATCTGTGGGGTCCCTACAGAAGTGTGCCCTATCCTTGGAATTTTTTATACCACTATGTAGGTGGCAGTACATCCATAAATCTACCTTTTCAGCTAGGGCCGTCTCCAACGTGTCCCTAGTTTTAAATGTGTCATTAACAAATATATGCATTGCCCTGTAGATCCCTTTCCTTTTCCATCTCCATAGCTTTTCCTTCTCCTTTCTTTTTTTTTTTTTTTTTAATTGTATTTATTGGTTTTCAAGAAAGGAAGNGACAAGCTCTGTGTCCCTAGTTTTAAATGTGTCATTAACAAACATATGCATTACCCTGTAGATCCCTTTCTTTTTCCATCTCCATAGCTTTTCCTTCTCCTTTCTTTTTTTTTTTTTTTTTAATTGTATTTATTGGTTTTCAAGAAAGGAAGGAAATACGTCACAGAGAAACAAAGCAAATTACACATATAGCTAACCTTCCATACCAACAGCCACCGAAGCAGTATAAACTTAACCAAAAAACAAACACGCATACGTTCTTCAATGAAGTCCATGCAGGCCGTCCCAGGCCGAAACGTTCAAATATAGACTGCAGGTTTATAGAAAGTTTAGACGTTTCCATTTCAATATGGTTTGTGATCAGGTTCCAGCTTGGCGTCCATGTAGCGTAAAAGTCCTCAAGCTTCTTTTGTATTCCTGCAGCAATTCTGTCCATAGACAGTACGAACCAGAGTGTACTAACCCAGTCCATAATCGACGGGCCTTCAGGTGCCTTCCATTTACATACAATACAGTGAATAGCTGCTAGATACATTGCCTTACATGCGGGGGTGTTGGAATTTTTTCAAGCTCCTTGGGCCACATTCCCAACAGGGCAACCTGAGGCATGAACGGCATCTGCAGGTGAGTGTGCGCCTCCACCCTACCCTAGTTCGCCCTCCAGAAACCCTTGATAACCTCGCACTCCCACCAATGGTGAATGTAGGATCCCACCTGACCGCATCCCCGCCAACATAGCTCACTATACGTCCTGCTTGTGTAATGTATGGAGGGCGGTGTCAAGTAGAATCTAAAAACTAGTTTAATTTGGGGTTCCCTGACAATGAGGGATTTGGCACACTTCTGTGTGTGTAGCCAGACTTGTGACATTGACTCCTTTGTGAACATCAAATCTAGGTCATCTGCCCATTTATCCATGTATCCCACAACCAGGCAATGGAATAAGCTACGGATGACCTGATACAATCGGGAAATCACTTTTCACTGTGGGGCATAGTTGAAAAGCTCTGTCTCCAGAGTGTGGGGGGCCCTTGTAAAGTGTACTTTATTTGCTGGGTGGGTCAGATAGCTATGTATTTTTAAATATAGCCAGTCGTCTACCGGCTCTTGGCACTTAGCTTGTAATGCGTCCAGCATTAGCATGTCCTCTCCAACAAAAAAATGTCTGGCCTGCCACCTTCCCTTTTTTTCCCACCATTCCAACGCCTCTTTTTTCTTCTTGTTTAGGGTCAGGGCCTTCCATATGATCCATATATGTGGAACTTTACCTTGACAAGCATCCAATTTATTTTGACATCTTTTCCATAATCTCAATGCTGCACCTATAAAGGGATGTGACAGTCCCCTCATCCTTGGTTCACACTTGGGAGAGTCCTCTGTCAATAATTCCCTAAACGAGTTTGGGAGTATCAATTGTTTTTCTATCTCCACCCACAGGGCTTCCCTTCCCTCCTCATACCAGAGTTTTACTCCCCTCAGGATCGATGCTCAGTAATAATATTTCACAATGGGCAGGTTCAGACCCCCAGACTCTGTCGGGGTCGTCATTATAGAGCATCTTATTCGGGGCTTGGTTTTTTTCCAAATTAGGTTATTTATAATTTTGTTCAATATATTGAAAAAATCATCTGGGATTTGTATTGGCAGGGCAATTAATGTATATAGAAGTTTGGGGAAAAACATCATTTTGATTAGGTTCAGTTTGCCCATCCAGGAGCCGCACACTCCCCTCCAAGAAGAGCTAGGGATGGGCGAACGCGGTTCGGTAGTTCGGTGTTCGGCCCGAACTCGGACTGTTCGGACAACCGAACATGAACACGAACACGAACATGAACACACCGAACGGAGCCAAACACCGAACACCGAAATGGTGAACACACCGAACGGAACCGAACACCGAACGACGAAAATGGCGAACACACCGAACGGAACCGAACACCGAACGATGAAATGGCCAAACAGTTCATTCAATTCGAATCGCGTTCGGTTGTGTTCGGGTGGCTAAAACATGGTCTTCTGTCAGGTCACTGGAAGGCCAAATGTAGCAGGGAGGGGGAAGTCATTTGACTCAGCTAGGAGCAGACTTCCAGGCACCAGGGGTGGAGGGTGGAGAGTGGCTTGGAGTAGCAGCCAGCCTGATGAATCACCATCTCTTTTCGCCTCAGACCACTGGCTTGGCAGTCTATGATTGGCCACGGGCTAGGCTGCACGGAGCCAATGGGGCTGATTTGAGGCGGGCGCAGCAAGAAACAAAACTGTCTGCCTCCCCCCTTCCCAATACCTTCTGAGCTAGTCACTGTTCCTGAGCAGCAGGCGTTTCAGAAGGCTCCCTCACCCAGCATTTTCCAGCTCCCCAATCCATTGCCATCCTCCTCCTATTTCACCCATCCAACCCATCTACCCCCATATTCTCATTTATTTACATTAGCTTTGATAGATTTAGTTGTTATTTTTTGTTTTTATCCCTCCCTGTGTTCAATCTTCAATCTTCCTCCTTCCCTCCCCCCTCCATTGAATATTCCCTCCCCATTCCCTTCCCCTGTTTTTTTGATTCATTAGAGTAGTAGTATATTAATTTATAGATTGATTTAGGTTTCATTTCAGTTTTGTACCCCTCCTTGTCTTGTTTGTGATTGCCCCCCAACCCCCATCCCATATATTCATAGGTAGATAGATAGGATTAGGTAGATACATTTTTGTTTTGACATAGTAGGAGTAGTTTAGTTTAAGGTTTACTGATAGAGATAGTGTTTAGATATTTCTGGCCGAAGGCCGAATGGCCGAACGCGAACGCGCAAACCACCCGAACACCAAACGACCGAACACGAACGCACAACCCGATGGCGAACGAACCGAACGTCCGAACACGAACGCACAACCCGATCGCGAACGAACCGAACGACCGAACACGAATGCACAACCCGATGGCGAACGAACCGAACGGGCGAACACGAACGCGCGATACGACCGAATGACCGAACACGAACACACGAACCGAACGCGGCCGAACCGAACGGCCGAACATGAACTGCGATCTGTTCACCCATGCCTAAGAAGAGCTATCTTCTCTAGAAGTGGTACATAGTTACTTTTGTATAGATTCAATATGTTCTTTGGAAGAGTGATTCCCAGGTATTTCAGTGTCAAGTTATTCACTTGGAATGGGGTAACCCGGTCCTTCTCACTCTTTGTCATTTTCTGGTTGTTTAAGAGGAACATTTGTGACTTAGAAATATTTACTTCCGCTCCAGCAGGGCCACCATCTCCGGGATTGACCGCTCCAAGTTTGTCAGGAATAACATTGTATCGTCCGCATAAAGTGAGATTTTCCGCTGTTGTGTACCCACCATCACCCCATGAATCCCAGTATTTTGCTTTATGGCCAGAGCCAGTGGCTCTAGCCCTATATTAAAGAGCAGGGGTGAGAGTGGGCATCCCTGCCTTGTGCCTCTCTTCAAAGCAAAACTATCTGTAAGCGCTCCATTGATGATAATTCTGGATGCAGGGGATTTTTGTATAAGTTTCACCCATTTTTAAAAGTTGCCCTGGAAGCCCATTCTTTCCATTGTCTTAATCAAAAATAAATATTCAAGGTGATCAAACGCCTTGTCCGCGTCTAACGAAATCACTGCAGCAGGAGTCTTGTCCTCCTGGATTTTAAACATCACGTTTACTACTTTTCTAATGTTATCTATGCCCATCCTGTCATATATTAAACCAGTTTTGTCCAGAGAAATTAAGTCTTTTATACAGAGCTGTAACCTGTTTGCTAGGATTTTAGTAAAAAAATTTGAGTCCGAATTTAATAGGGAGATGGGTCTATAACCCGAACGTTCCTCCTTACTCTTACCACTTTTATGGCACAGCACAATATTGGTAGAAAGAGGGGGCCAAACTGTCTCCTGTTATAAAAAAACGGAAGACCTCCTCCAGGCCCGGGGTAATTTCGTTGCTATATGTTTTGTAGAATTTGAACAGAAATCCGTCTGGACCCGTGGCTTTGTTGGGGAGCTCTTTGATTGTGAGCTTTATCTCCTCCTGCGTGATGGGGGAGTTTAAGTCTTCCCTTTGTGCCCTTGTCAGCTGGGGCATTTTAAGTTCACTTAATAAATTATCTATGGACTCTGCCGATGGGTTGGTGAACTGGTACAAGCTCCGAATAGAATTTAAGGAATCTATCACTCATTTCTTTGTCTGTCAGATTCACATTGCCAGATTTGTCCCTAACGTGGGAAATGTTATTCCTCTCTCTCCTTTTTTTGACCATCCAGGCCAGCGTTTTGTCAGTCTTGTTAGCCCTGGAGAAGTAAAATTGCTTCGTGTACCGCAATTTTTTGATAATGTGCTCTGAATTCATAGCTTCAATTAAACCTCTGATTTCAGTTATCTTTTTCCCCCTAGTCTTTTTAGGTTTATCTTTTTGTAATTCTTGCAGGGCCACTAATTTTAATTGGAGTTCCCTGACCTCTCTACCTTTTTCCTTCCATTTATGGGCAGCGGCAGCAATATAGGAACCCCGAACCACCGCCTTCATCGCATCCCAGACCATTAGTGGGTTTGCATTATTTTTAAAATAGTCCCCAATCTCCTTCTGTATTTGCTCTTTAATTATTGCATCTAATAAAATTTATTTGTTCAATTTCCAGCAGCTCCCTGTCTCTTTTTTCCCCACTCTCTGGCCAAACCTGTACCAGATTGCGTTATGATCTGTGAAAGTAGTCTGTAGTATTTCACTGTGGAGATCCAACCTGTACTCCCCCTTTTCAATCAGAATATGGTCTATTAGGGAATAGGTCATATGTTTGTTGGAATAAAAGGAGTATTCCCTCAGTGTGTGGTGTAGAGTGCGCCACACACTTACTAAACCTTCCTGTTCGATCAGTTGCATTATTTTTTGGTAGCTCTTTTTAAGTGATGTGGCGTTTGATTTATCCAGTAATGACAGAGGAGCGTTGAAGTTCCCAAATACAATCAGATTGCCCTTCTTTTCCTTCAAAATTATGGGTATCATATCTTTAAAATATGCATACATATTGTTATTTGGGGCATACAAACACGCAAACGTGTATGCACATTCCTGAATGTCTCCCACTACAATTAGGTATCTACCTTCCTTATCACTGAGCTTTTTGCGTAGGGTGAAATTCAGGGAATTGGACACTGCCAGGAAGACTCCTGCCTTTTTTTGCTTTGCATTAGGAAAGAAGTTCTTGTCAAATGTATTATTTTTGATCCTAAAGTCGTCTCTATTACGGAGATGTGTCTCCTGCACAACCAGAACGTCTGTACCTCTTTGCCCCACGAACTGCCACAATTTCTTATGCTTAGTGGGACTGTTTAGGCCTTTAACATTTATTGAGCAGACCCTTAGATCTGTCATGGTTACGTTTCGTCCCTGTTCACTGTATTTATGCGGCTGGGGCCTTTCCCAGGTGGCCCCCGCATGTCATGTCTGAATGTCCTTCCCCCCATCCAAATACCTCTGAGGGATCGTAGTAGTCCTAACTTCCATCGGGTCATTTACTGGGTGCCCCCCTGTGGGCTTCACGGAGTTTGGCTTGAGCCTGTCCTTGTAACTGCCTGGTTCCTCCCCCGCATGAGACATTGCAGAACAAAATAACAATGGCATACATAAAAAAAAATTTAATACATATACATTCATTCAACTCCTGCTTAATTGTCAGCAACCTGTCACACCTTAATCTAACTGCAGAGCTTTTGCACTCTGCAGGGGGGGTTCCACCAATCTCGCACTTAGCAATACTCCCCTCCTCCCTCACCCAGCACATTAGTTTAGCCTTCATCAAATATTTATGTTCCCAACCTTTTCCGGACACAACACTGGCAGTTTATCCTATATCACCTTTCCTTCTCCCTATTATGTAACACTACCTGATTGGGCCATCTACTGGCAGAACTTGAAACTGCAAAAACTTTAACCCCTTTATCCTATCAGAGTTCCCTTTATTTTTATTGAAACACCTCTGAAAGCCAGAGTCCTTAGATCCAAAGTAGGCTTCTGCACTCTAAAACCCTTTTGTTGCAGTTATCTGACTATGCACAAATAAATGCTCCCCCAACATTTTCCATAAATCATTTAGTGTCAATTAACCTTTGAATATTATTCTGTAAGTTCTCTAGTTTAAGTAAAACCTATACAATAACAGTTACCCAGCTGAGCACAAGACTCCACTTCTTTTCCCTATGCCATCAGAGTAATTATGGTGCCTCTTCACCAAATGATTTACAGCTTATCACAGCCTAATCCAGACCCCTCATGTTTTCAACTGCACCCACGGGAGATCAGACATTGAGGTCTGCATGTAGGACTCCAACTGGGACACCTGTGAGAAAACCCTGAGTCTCTCCTTATAATAAAAAGCAAATTTAGCTGGGAACAGCAGACGAGCTTTTATGCTGTTTTTGTAGAAAAGAGACAGATGATTTCTCCATTCCCTTCGCTTGTTGAGAGTTTCTGCGGTCAGGTCTTGATAGAAGAAAATCCTGGTGCCCTTATAGGAGAGATCCCTGTCATTCCTTGCTGCCACCAGAATTGCTTCCTTGTCTGTGTAGTGCAGGCATTTGAATATTATGGCGTCTGGTTGTTCCTTCTCCCATGACTTAGGCTTGAGAGCCTGGTGAGCTCTCTCTATCTCGATGCCATGTAGCTCAGGATTTGAGGGGAAGGCTTTCTTGATAATGTCTGCAACCAGGTCTCTCCCAACCATAGGCTCTTCCTGCTCCGGGACCCCGATAATTTTAATGTTGTACCTTCTGCTTCTGTTTTCTAAATCTTCTAATTTGTGCTGTAAGTTAGACACCTGGCCATCTAGTACTTTTATTTTCCTTTCATATTTTCCTGTGAAGTCCTCCTGGAGACCCAGTCAGTTCTCCACCTCTATCACCCTTCTGACCATGGTGTCAAACTTTTAATTCAATATATCAGATGCAAAGATCACCTTCACCAGGCCTTCTTTAATGGTGTCCCTATCTGCCTTAGCCACATCATCTTGTTGTTTTAACATCTTAGTTAAATTCACTAAATAGGGGATGGCTTCTCCCTCCTCACCTATATCGGGTTCAGCATTCTCCCACC
This sequence comes from Sphenodon punctatus, assembly GCA_003113815.1. Classification (NCBI taxonomy): domain Eukaryota; kingdom Metazoa; phylum Chordata; class Lepidosauria; order Sphenodontia; family Sphenodontidae; genus Sphenodon; species Sphenodon punctatus. The sequence goes on from QEPC01007003.1 coordinate 1,208,004, forward strand.
CAGACAACATTATCTCTGCCACAGCAAGCGGTCCCAGGGGGGCTCTTTCTTGGGCTTTACAAAAAGCCTGAATAGTGTTGTGTACCCCTTTTCTTTTTTGCTGCAGCTTTCTGCAGGTTCTTCCGCTCATGGGGGAGATCGATTTCAGGTTCTTTTGAGGGTGATGGATGGACTTAATCTTTGAAATTTGTGCCGGGTGGGACGGGGCCATTTCCCCATGCGGCTACTCCTCGTGCATGCTCAGTGTGCCCCCTTCCTTCTCCTTTCTGTTCCAGTTAGGTCCCACCTTTTCTATAGGGTATATGGGGTTTTTCCTGGCATAATCTTCATTTTTTTTGCACCCATGCCACGCCATCAGAGCCGCCCCTGCAAAAGGGTGGTCCTTCTCCTCCTTTCCCTTTATTGTGACTCAGGATGTGCTTTCAAACAGATCCCTCACTTGTGTAATCCCTAGTGTCTCCAATTCTAGGTCTTGCCATTTTGGTTTTTTCTCCTCATTATACCAAATCTTTACTGTTCTCAGGGCCGATGCCATGCTATAGAGTCTTAGGTCAGGCAGATTGCATCCCCCCTTTTCCATCCTTGTCTTGAGAATGGATCTACACACCCTTGATTTCTTTTTACCCCAAATTATGAACCTCATTATCTTGTCTATTTTTTGAAAAAACTCACTGGACAGTTGTATTGGGATGGCCTGTATGGCATAGAGAATTTTAGGTAGTAGTTGCATTTTAATTATGTTCATCTTTCCCAACCAGGAACAGCCCAGTCTGTGCCAAGAGTGCTACTTATCCTGGAACTCCCGTATAAGAGGGACGTAGTTTATTTTGTATAAGTCCCTAGTATTCTAGGTAAGTTTGACCCCTAAATATTTTATATGCCCCTTTTGTATTTGAAATTGCATAGCTGGGGCACTTGTCCCTCCTCTGCCCCTATCCTGCTTTAATAACATAATTTGGGTTTTTCGTGGATTAACCTTGTATCTTGATAGGGATCCAAATTCTGCCAGTACTGCCATCAGTTCTGGTATAGATGTTCGTACATTAGTTAGGGAAAGGAGCATATCATCTGTATAGACCATCGTTTTATGTTCAGTCATCCCACTCATCACTCCAGTTATCTTGTTATTTTGATTTATCACCAATATAAGAGGCTCTATTGCAATATCAAAGAGGAGTGGAGAGAGCGGACAGCCCTGTCTTGTGCCCCGTCTAAGGTGGAACACTGGAGTTAGCTCTCCATTTAATACAACCTGTGCCGCCGGTCTTTTATATATACTTTCTACCCATTCCAGAAAAGCCCCCTCGAATCCCATCTCTGCTAGTGTGATCAAAAGGATTTTTTTTTCTAGTCTGTCAAATGCTTTATTAGTTTCTAAAGATATCATGGCTGCTAACCTTTTCTCCTTATTAATTTTGTAGATTAGATCTATTGCCCTCCTCACATTGTCTATTCCCATCCTCCCACTTATAAATCCTGTCTGTTCAGGACCAATTATCTCCTTTATAATAAGTTGGAGGTGGGTGGTGAGGATCTTGGTAAAGATCTTGGCATCTATGTTCAATAGCGATATAAGTCTGAAATCCCCACATTCTTTCCCCACCTTCTCTGTTTTAGGGCATAATGTTATCGTAGCCTTGTAAAATGTCTCTGGCATTTCCTTGAGTTCCCTAATCATATTGAATACCTTGCATAGTAAAGGGGTTATTAGGTCAGTTTAGCTTGGGTAAAATTTTGGGATGAAGCCATCTGGTCCTGGTGTTTTATTTTTGGGCAGTTCTTTAATTGCACACTCTATCTCTTCCACCACAATGGGCTCGTTAAGCATCCTTTTGTGTGCTTTGGTAATTTTGGGTAATTTGAATAGCCTCTGGATTAGGATTCTCAGATGTGTAGAGGATCTTATAGAATTTTAAGAATTGTTCCTGCATCTCAGTGCCTGATATGTATGTTTCTTTATTAGAGTGCAGTATCTGTGTTATCTGCACCTTTTTCCTTTGCTTTTTCACCAGTCAAGACAAGACTCTGTCTGCTTTATTGCTTTTAGTGTAGTAGTATTGTTTAGTGTATCTTAGGTTTTTTATTATTGGGTGATTTCAGATGTTACGCATTCCAGAGTCACCACAGTGGATTCCCAGCAGTGGTGAACCGAACAACCACCCCCCATGGTCAATAAAAGCCCCGAACAGACATGACGGGAGTGGGACCATGTCAGGGAATCAGGCCGCCAGATCACGGGCCGGGGCGGTGCAACAGACGTGACGCTGATTCCCGGTCGTGATCAAAACACCCAGAAGGAGGCAGGAATGGACGGGACACAGACATGGCCTGCTGAGGGCAAAGGAAGTAAAAAGGGACACAAGGGAACACCCACACAAGGGAAACGGGAAGGGAGGGGGGAGAGAGAGAAAAGCCACTCAGGTACCACACACAACAGGCACAGAGACAGCGAGGGCACAGTGGAACACACAGCAAAAACACACATGCCCGGGCGCACACACACCCAGACAGGAAAAGAAGGGAAGGGGGGGGGGAAAGCCAAGGCAGGACAGACACCACACAAGGCACAATGGGCAAGGGGGGGGCGAGAAACAGGGAAGAGGAGGGGAAATGGCACAGGGGCACAGCGGGACACAGGCAACGGCAACCAGAGCCCCCAATACAGAACAGTATGCACGGGCACCCCCACAGCAACAGAGGCAGTTCCAGAATGGGGGGCCCCAGGCAGTCCAGGTACAACCACAGCGGGAGCACATACAGAACAGGGAGCACGCTTGGAACAGTCTAGGAGGCACACTCAGAACCCAAGTGCTGGCGATGGGGTGATGGAGGGGAGACAGGAGGTCCAGGGCGGTGCAGCAGGTCCAAAGTCACACAACCCCCCTGGGAGGAAGTCTGGGGGGGCCAGTCCAGGGACCCCAGAACACCGAGACCATACAGGCACCCAGGAGGAGGGGCAGGGCTCAGAAGGGGGCACAGGTGAACAAGGACGATCAGCAGCACATTGGGGAGCTGGGGGGGTGGTCAGGGTGCCGGAGGTGGACAATGGAGATGGCAGCCATGGAGGGGAACACCAGGGGCAGAGGCAGACAGGGGGGCCCCTGGAGGGGGCCCAGAGCCACAGGCAGGGCCATCAACACCCCAGGAAGTAGGCACCACAGCAGCACGGTTGGGATACCAAGGAGGGAGCAGGCAGCGGGCCACGGCAGCATGGCAGAGCTGGGATCCCGCACAGGGGCCAGGAACAGGGGTCCAGGAGGCACAGGGGGACTCACAGCTAGCTTCTGGGGGTCACGAAGGGTCCATGGACTGGGTGCCCCGCCTGGTGAATGAGGTGGGGCCAATGAAGCATGCCCTGGCAGTACCCCTGCACGGACATGTGGTAGGCGATCAGGTAGTAAGCCTCAAAGGGATCCTGCATGGAGAGACCCAGCTCAGCTGCACATAAGAATGGGACCACACACTGGACAGTGCAGCCAGCTCTGCCGTGGTAGGCTCAGACATGCAGCAGTCAGCAGCAGGGAGCCATGGAAGCTGACCCAGCTCCAACAGCTGGTGATACACTGCCCCACAGGAGCGCTGGTACCCACGGGCCCCATGAACACAGCCAAAGTAGGATATGTCCAGGGCAGGGCCCCCCTCCACCAGACAGACCATGTAGGCAGCCAGACTGCACACAGACATGGTGGACACAGTCTCCACCACAGACCAAGCCACATGTGAGCACCTCATCTCCAGAATGTGCCCATCAGGAAAGGGAAGCAGCCCCAGTGTCTCGGCATGCAGCCGGCAATCCCGGGTGCTCGCCTCATAGCCAAAGTAATAAAGGCCAGAGCTCAGGCTCGCATAAGCACCTGACATACTTCCCGGGCAGCTGAGCAGCAATTGCACCGCCGGGGTATGCTACAGGTCATACAGAACTATGGTCTCACGGAAGGACCACAGATGGGGGGCCCCATGGAGGCCGGGAACCCAGTGGAAGCACAGCCAGCCATGGTCCATCACACCAGGGAGAATAACACCACAGACAGGGGGGCCCACATTCCCTCCAGGGGTGGGAGGAGGCTCAGGGGGGCACCAAGGCTGGCCGAGAAAGCCACAGGCTGCAACAATGTATGGCAACAGAGCGAGGCATCGGGTCTGGATACAGCACAGCTGCAGGAACCGAGCACACAGACAGGACGCCGACACACTAATCAGGCCAGCAAGGACACACTGTTGCCAACAGGGAGAGGTGGGAGGTGATGATAGGAGGCATGCAGCTGCAGCCTGCATGCCTGGGCACACGCTGGCCTATGTGCACGGCTCCTGCCAGGGACAGCAGGTGCACTCTATACCATTCACCCGCCGCCCAGGGCCACCCGACCTGCAGGAGCCACCACAGGCAGCCAGGGGGGTGGGGGACACCTGTCCCAGCCTATATCAGGGCCGCCAGAGGTCCACCGGGCCTCACCCTACCATGGAGCGGAACAGGTTGGGTGCATGCAGGATGCTCCTTGCTCTCTGTGCCGAGTGGTACTGTGCCCACACCGATCAGCTGTGCATCCAGACTGCTGAGGTGCACCTGGGCACCCGCCTGTGGGTTACCATGGCCTGGAGTGCTGAAGGGGCCTGCAGGGCTCACCAAGCCTGCAGGCGCTCCCTGGCCTGGCTCCGGGCACAGCGGGTGTCCAGGGCGGACTTACAGGCCATGAGTCACAGCCAGACTAGCCCTGTGGCTATCCGCAAGGCGGCCAGGCACCTCCAATGGAGGAGGGAGACCATGTGCCGGGCCGCCCTGCTCGCTATGCCCATTGCCCAGGGGCTATGGGTCACAGAGCGGGCACAGGGGTGGTGGTCCCGGGTGCTGGCTCAGTGGGATGAGGCAGCCTGGAGGGCACACTTCCGAATGAACAAGCTCACCCTACTGCAGCTCACAGAGCTGCTCACACCCTGGCTGGAGTGGCAGCACACCCCGATGAGGAACCCCATCCCCATGGTCCAGCGGGTGGTCATCGGGGCCTGGGCCCTGGAAGCGCCTGACTCCTGCCAGTCCATCTCACAGAACTTCAGTGTCGGGGTGAGCACCGTGGCCTGTATTTTCCGGGATGTCTGTGAGGCTGTAGAGGGCTTACTCCTGGACAGGGCGATCCAGCTGGTGGATCAGGGGCCCGTGATGGCCGGCTTCACAGCTGGTGGGTTCCCCAACTGCATGGATGCCGTGGACGGCACCCACATCGAGATCCTCTGCCCCTCCGTGTGGGAGGCAGCGGAGTATGTCAACAGGCACAGGTATCACCCCCTGCAGCTGCAGACGGTCATGGACCACACTGGGAGGTTCATTGGCATCTACACGGGAAACTCCGGATGCAGCCACGATGCCCGGATCATGACCATCTCCCCCTTTTATGCCCAAATGTACCAGGGGGACTTTGCAGACATGGGGATGGCCCCGATCGAGGGGGTGCTGATGCCCCCTTGTATCCTGGGGGACCCGGCCTACCCTCTCACCCAGTGGTTAATGAAGGTATACCCGATCGCCCGGACCTTGGCGGAGGTGCTCTACAATACTCGCTTGTGTGCCAGCAGGACCATGGTAGAGCGGGCATTTGGGGCCCTCAAGCAGTGCTGGAGGAGCCTCGCCGGATGGCTAGACTACACGGTGGAGACCTCGGCCCTGGTGATCAGTGCCTGCTGTGTGCTGCACAATGTGTGCGAGACCAATGGGGCCACCCTCGAATACCCCATGACTACTCGCCCTCCTGGTCCAGTGCCTCTATACGTGAATGCAGACAACCCGAGGGAGTACCGTTACGCCAAACGCATCTGTGCCTCCCTAGCCAAGCTCATCAGTTGGGAGGCCCAGGCATGAGGGTGTTCCCCCCAGCCCCCCCTGGGGGCCCTGAGGATTCCCCAGGCAAGCCCCTATATGGGCATGTGCCACCACCCCCACCTCTGGCCCCCTGAACTTACCACAGGAGGTGGCTGTGTCATCCATGCGTTTATTATATCACCCGCTTACCTGTGCCCACCACAACCACACACCCTCAGACCACCCTCTCCCTTCCCTCTCATCCCCCCAGCCCCCTCATTTCCTGGGGTGCCCCCACAAGTGCCCTGTGGGTGGCACAGAGCTCTAGGAGCTCCCCTCCCCACCGCTCTCCATGTACCCAACAGTGTCCAGAGGGGCAGGTGGTGGTGGGAGGGAGGAAGGGAGGACCCGGGACCTGAGGGGCCCCCCTGGACAACTGCTCACTCCGGAGGCCTATAGGGACTGGGAGGCGGATGCGGGGCCCCTGCTGGCATGGAGGCAACTGAGGCGGTTGGGGAGGTGGTGGTGGCGGCTCCGAGGGGCCTGGCATGGGGCCCTGGGCAGACAGGGTGCCCAGCGTGGTGGCTGACATAGGCGAACATAGTGCCCGCATGCAGGAGCAGGGAGGTCCCAATGTCATGGGACCTGTCCATCTTGGCTGAATGCTCCCGCACCATCCCCTCAATGGCTTGTTCCAGCCACCCAAATGCCTCTACCTGACTGCTGTGTTCCCAGCACTCCCTCCACTCTAGGCGCACCTCTGCCTGGAGCCTCTGGTCCCTGGCCTCCGCCCGCTCCAGGAAGCACTCTATGGCCACCTCCATGAGGTCCACAACTGCAATCATCCGCTCCCCCTGTTCCATGGTGGTCCGGACAATGTCCTCCACCTGGTCCTCCCTCTGGTGCCGTACCCGTGCCCGGTGCTCCCTCATCCGCTGGGCTTGGGGCATGGGTCTGGGTTTCTGTGGCCTCTCCGGCTGTTCTGTATGGTACATAGTGGTTAGTCGTTTGCAGCCCAGGGCGCCCCACCTTATCCCCCCCTTTCCTGACCCTCTGGGCCCCCCATCCCTCCCTGCATGTCCCAGGTCCTCCACCCAGCCTCCCCAGGGACCCCCACCCTTCCTGTGTGCCTCACCTGGGTCCTCCAGCTGTTGCCTGGGCTGCTGTGCGCCGGCCTTCTCGGCCACCTGCTTCTGGTGCCGGGGCATTCCGTGCCCTGTGGGGTATGGTTGGTGGAGGGCTTCCGGGGTGCCTGGGTGGCCCCCCCAGACCCAGACCCATGTCGCGGGCTGGCAGGGCTGGGTGGGGCCTGCCCCCTGGCCTGGCCTTCCCCAATCCCCCTCCCCCCTTGCCCTGGGTCCATCCCCCCCATCCAGTCTGCTTGCTTACCTACAATGTCTGTCTCTGATCCCTCCGAGGCCAGCCCCTCCATGTTGCTGTGCTCCCCCTGTGACAACTGGCTGAGGGTGATGAGGGTACTGGCCTCAGACTCGAGCTGTCCTGCCAGGGGGTGGGGGATCTCTGGGCTGCTGTATGGGGGGGGCTGCTGGTCCCCGAGATCCCGGGGTGTTCCTGCTGTGGGTCTGGAGCCCTGGAGCGGGTGCCTTCTTGTGGGGCAGTGAGGGAAGGGGGTACCTTGGCCCATTCCCTGCCCTGGACCACAGCACTCCCCACGAGCCGCGGGGTGACTATGGATCCCTTCATATGTAGGATGCGGTCCAGGGCATTGTAGAAGGGGGCAGTCTGGAACACGTGTCCGGACGACTGGTTGCTGTCCCTGATGGCCTTGTACCCCCTCTTCACTCTTTGGCCTTGGAGTGGCACTGTGCAATGGTCCGGTGATGCCCCCTTGTCTCCATTTCCCCCACTATCTCCCAGAAGACGTGCTCGTTTCTCTGATTGAGCACGAGCTCCAGCTGATGCTCCAGGATCCCCCAGGTGCTGATAAAATCCCAGGTCTCCCGGAGCCCCACTGGCCCCCCTCGGCAGTAGGGCCTTCTCCCCCTTCTCCCCTTCGGTTCCTCCTCCTCCTCCTCTTCCTCCTCCACCTCCTTCTCCTCCTCCTCCACCTGGGCAGGGCCCGTGTCCTCGGGCTCCCGGGCCCATTTGTGTGTCTTCAGAACAGAAGCGGGGGTGTGTGTTGGTGGGTGTTCGGGTGCTGGTCTGCCCCGATCCCACGTCCATGCCCCTCCTCCCCTGCTTGTTGGCTGGCTGGCCGCTCCACACACACACCCCGGTGCCCCTGTGGTGCCGGGTCCACTCCCCGTCGTTCCCCTTACCCGTTTCCAGGGTGCGTCCTCCTCCAATCCGGTCAATGTCCCCGGGGCTGCCTGTCCCAGCTGTTGCTGCTCCTGCTGCTGCCCCTCCACCTCCTGCATGTGCAGCATGACCAATTATGCCGCTGCCTGCGCCTCCATCACCACCTCCTCCTCCTCCTCTCTCGCTCTCTCGCCCTCTGCTCTCCTCTGCCTCCTGCCTTGCTCCATCCCGCCATGTTCTCCTGCTGCTGTGTGCCCTTTAAATCTCCCTCTGTGGCCTGTGTTGTTGCTGGTTGCCTGGCAGTGACATTGTATGCTTTGTCCACAGCTGGGAATCATTTTGAGTGATTCCGACTGGTGATTGCCGTCTAAACGTTACATTTATTTGTTTCCTAGTGGGAATCTCTTTGACCACGCTTTTGGAGATGGTCCAGGCCGGAGGACTGGAAGTGTGGTTCAATTTGACCCCATGTGGTTATTGACTGTGGTGAACATCTGGTGGCCGCCAAACAGACGTTCAGGATGCTGTGACCCCGCTGCGGGATTGACCGTGGTTCACTGTGGTTGAGCGTGATCTCATAATGTCTGAAAATACCCAATGTCTCTGTTTCCATGACATCTACCAAGTTCCTAATATCTGCCCTTTCCTTCGCCCCTTTCCTTGTTGGGTTATTTTTCAGCTGCCTGTCAATCTGTCTAAGCCTGAGATATAGCTCATTTAACTCCATATTTGTATTTTTTTTATTATATGCGTCTAGTGCAATGTATTGCACCTGTAAAAATGCCTTAGCAGCCTCCCAGAGGGTCGCCTGGGATACTTCACCATTATCATTTTCTGGAGGAAGTTTTTTATCTCCTGTTTAGTTATCTCTTTATTTGTTAGGTTTAATAAAGTTGCCTTGTTCAATGACCATCTGCGTGTAGTGGACTTTTTTTTTTTGGCCCTGCCACTATTGTCATAATTACTGCACTGTGGTCTGTGACTCTCACTGGGCCTATCTCACAACTTTGACATTTACCCCATTCTTCTTTATTCATGAACATATAATCTATTTGTGTGTATGTCAGGTGTCTATTGGAATAAAAACTGTACTCTATCCTTTGGGTGCCTCAACCTCCAGACATCCACAAGATGTGCTCTGGCAATGTTCTGCGCAATCTTTTTCTGTCCTTTCTTCAACTTTCCCTTCCCTGATTTATCTAGCTGGGTCAGAGGGCTGTTAAGATCCCCCATCATTATCAAGATCCCCTGGCTTTCCCTCCTAGCCAGCTCTACAATTCCCTTCATGAATTTTGTTTGTCCCATGTTTGGGGCATAGAACGTGAGAAATGTGTATTCCTCCCCTGACAGAATTCCCTGTACCAGGAGATATCTGCCCTCTGGGTCTTTAATCATTTTCCCCCCTATAAAATTGACCTTGCTGGCAAATGCCAGTAATACTCCTGCCTTCTTTACCTTTGCATTAGCAAATATTATATGGTCAAATTGTTTATCCCTGACCCGGGTATTATCTTTATTCAGGAGATGAGTTTCCTGCAAGGCCACCACTTGTATCTGCTGTCTTTTAAGATATTGTCACTTCCTTTTTCTTTTGGTTGGGCAGTTTAAACCTTTCACATTTAAGGTACATATTTTTAACTCAACCATATTCCTTACCATAGACCTGACCGGTACCCCTCCCCCCTTGTCCTAACAAGCCTTCCAGATTGCACCCTAGTCTCCCTTCATGTTCCCAACCACCCCCTATCCTCACCCCCACAACATTTCCCTGCTCCCTCCTAGAACTAAGGTTTATAGAAACCTTAACCGAATGTCATAGAGTCGCTTCACTCTGCTATTTGACCCAGCAAACCCTTCTGAATTTCACTTGTCTATTTTGGACTACTTGTCCAGTCCTCTGTCCTTTAATGCTTACTGCGTGCCTCCTTGTTCTCTTACTCTCCCGGCTTTTGCATGATTCTATCATGTCCTTCATCGCCCGTCTGCCAGATTTTTCCCCTCCAGTCCTTGAAATTCTGGCATCTTGCATTCCATATATTGTTCCAGCGCCTTGATGTCAAAAAAATTCACCTGCGCCCTTTATATATGAAGGAGAAAGTTGCAGGGTACCTTACTTGCACCTGTATGCCCTTCTCTGTAAATCTTTCTTGGAGCTGCTATCATTTCTTTCTCCTAGCCACTGTTGCGGGGGCCAGGTCTGGCTGGATTGTCACTCTGTGCCCCTCATTTCGCAAGTCCTTGTTTTTCCTGGTTTCCCATAGAATGTGCTGTCTGTCTTGATATCTTAGGTGGCGAAATATCAGCGCTGTAGGTGGTTCTCCCTCTTTAGGTCGGGGTCTCAGTGTTCTGTGCGCCCTGTCCCACTCTATATTATGCAGGTGATCTGTTTGGGGGAAGAGGGCCTTGAGGATTTTCTGCACCAGGTCTCTCCCTCCCTGGGCCTCTGTGGCCTCTGAGATCCCCTGGATGTGTAAATTATTCCTCCTACCCCTGTTCTCCAGGTCTTCAATTTTGCATTGCCCCCCACCCCATGGCTTTTTCTACTATCTGCAACCTTTCTTCCCACTTCTGGCCCAGGCCTACTCTCTCCTTCCTTCTTGTTTCCAGGGCTGTGACCCATTCAGAGGCACCATCAATTTTTTTATTCAGTGTATCCACCACACTGTTTACCTTTTGTATTCCATCATTCAGGAGCTCCCACTGCTTCTTGGAGTCCGCATACTGACTCCTAATTGTGTGTGTCAGGCTCACAATCTGTTCTGCCAGGTCAGCCTGCTCTCCCCCTCACACAGTTGCTGCCGCAGCCATCGTAAGTCTTATTTTTTCTCGTTCCCTTCCCCCGCTGCTCTCCTTTTCCAGTGATTCCTCCGGCTTTCCCCGCCACAGCGAATCACTTTTTTCAGCTTGCCGGGGGCTGGGGGTGTTCCTCCTCGAGTTCCTGCCCATGTAGTTGCTGAATGGGCCAATTTACTTTATTTTTAAAGCATTTTTGTCTTGGGTTGCTGGGAGCTCTTAACAGACACGTCTACTGTTTGCGCATGCCCAGTGGCACCCCGTGTGATCTATTTTTTTAACCTGGTATAATTAATTTGAACCCGGTGGGAAAGAGAGAGTGGACGGGACCCAAGTAAGAAGGCTCTCTATCCCCCAGTGGCAGTGCTTCACGCAGAAACAAGTTTCCCGCATTAACTATTGTAATGTCCATCCAATGTTAACCCTGGGAACTCTTTGCTGCTGGGTTAAGCTACTCCACTGGCCTAATCATTGGCCTGGCTCCACCTATCATTGTCCAGGCTCTGCCCCTAAGCCAGACTCCACCCCCTGGCCTGCCGGCGGTAGGTTCAACCCACTCACTGTTCCACCAGCCTCAAAACCCACCAGTCGCCACTGAAAATGAATATCTTTGGAATATGATTAAACTATTAGTGCCCATTGATCCAAGTGATAAATGGAAAATCATTGTAAATAGAGGAAGCTGAACTTTAAACCTGTAGTTTGTAGTTTACAATGTCTACAATAATAACAAAAAGAACCTAAATACACTCCAGGCCAAATAACAAACACTACAGCCAAAACAGCAAAGACTACAGCCAAAACAGCAAAGACTTTTTGTCAATAGCTACTATGACTGTATCTGTCTCTAGTATAATCATTTATTATAATTGATTAGTAATAATGAAAAATTATGTATATAAGAACAATTAAAATCATGTAAACAGTATCAAACACTGAAATATTAAAATAAAAAGTATCAGTAATTAATAAATGTCCATAAGAAATATTGTTTGTTATTCCATGTATATTTTGCCAACGTGTTTTGAAACCCTTCTTCGGGGCTTGAACTTCTAAAGCTTTAACATGAAGTTGTAAATGTCTTTTCTTTAATAATGTATGAAGAACTACAGCAACAACAAATGTCTGTAGTGCTTACATTAATGTCTGCCAAGCATTTGAGCAGTGTTTGGAATCCCAAACTTCCTCTGTACAGGATCGGCACAATGTACTGGGCGTGGATGTGTGTGCAGGTTGTGCGCATGTGCACAGACACAGGTTGCACGTGGGGCACACAGAGCATGGGCTGAGCCCCACCAACAGAAATTATTCTTGGATTGGTTAGAATTATTTATCCTTGTTATGTGTATTATTTGGTACATAATCTATTCATGACATTACATTTCTTTTATGTAAATTTTAATATCACAGTTCTATGTCACTTTTAATGTCTTTCTCATTTGATACCCAATAAAGAAATTTGTAGTTTCTGGGTATTTCCTTCCACCGATGACCTTTTAAAGTCATGTAGCAAGTGGGTGAACCTGCTAATTATTAACCAATTATAATTATAACTATTATAATTATAATAGGCTTCAATATCAAAACATCTGAATCCTATTAAAGGAACTCTGGACTGCTCCTAGGTAATTCTTCTGGTGATACTGGATATACTGCTTGAGTGTCACTGCTATTTTAAGGTACACTGGGTCAAACTTTGCTCTTCAAATACAGGGTCTCTGCTGTCTATGTGATTGACAGAACAACTTAAGTATCAAGGTGTCCACAGGTATTTTTTTGATTAAACAGATATTTGAACCCTTAGCTAGGATAGGGCTCCCAAAGCAACTTTTACGGAGGAAAACACCAGCCCTCAAAAAGTCCATAATCAAATTAAGGATGCAGGATATCTCATGCTAAGAAGATCTAGCTAATGTGGCTACCTGGAGAGTAGCCCCATGTTATACTCGGCTTAAGACAGTCTTAAAGCTAGAAGACTATCTAGAGATATTAACTGACATGGTTTTGTGCAAGAGTTACACCTTATTCCGCTTTCAAATGTTTGACTCGGCTGTAACTCAAGGTAGATACGAGCAGAGGCCCTATAACCATTGTTTGTGCCCATGTAAATCTGGAAAGATCAAATGTTTGAAACATGTAATTTTGGACTGTTCATTTCATGAAGAAATAAGGCAGCAATGGATCACTCCATTGCTGGCTGGAAAGGCATATTATTCAACACAACTCAAACTTGAAATATTAATGTCATCTTCATCAGAATTAGTCAAAAAATCAGTAGCAACATTTGGTCTCCTAGCAACAAAATTATGCAGGAAATTGATTGAATAGCTAGCCTCTGAAAGCCAATATTTTACTACAAAATTGTGTTTTTGCTTGACAAATTGCAGGCAAATAATGTAATAGAATCCTTCATTCAGCCAATTGTTTTTAGTCAGAGAGTAAGGCAAGGGGTTGGCTTTGCCTCTCCCTGACATTATTGTATACTCAAAATAGTTATTTGTAATTTATTATTGTTTTATGATTGATGTACTTATTTTGTATTATGTGGTTGGATCATGGTTGGACCATGGCAAGTAGCTAGTGTCCTTAATAATTTGAATTTGGTGATGCTGGAAAACTGACTGGGTTATTTGTTGAGAATGCTGGGCTGACAGATTTATCTGACTGAAAAACTTTATACCTGCAGTTATGGAATGGTAAATGCAATCCGTATTCTAAATATTAGGAGCCCTGGCTCCACATTATCTTTAGGCAACTATAGACAGGCAGAAGTATATTCTCCTTATAATGTACTGTGTAACTGGTTCAGGGACCCGAGTTCACTGCACCAAAAAATCTTAAATTCTGCAACCAGTGAAGCCAAATTCTGCAAATTCACCGCGAGCATTAATATTTGCATAATTAACTTGATTTGCATAACTATGCATGCTGGGAAGCAAATTTGCAACAGGTTTGACATAGAATCACAACTTTACTAATCAAACACGACTCCAATCCTCTGGAATTTCAGCACCCCAGAATTATTAATTATTAATTGTTAATTGTTACTTGTTATTATTAGCATTTTTATAGCACAAGCGATGTACCTGGCGCTTTACAAAGAATAAAATAGACATGGTCCCTGCCCGAGAGCTTACAATCTAAAGACAGGGGGAGGGGAGACAGGGAAGGGGGAATATAGTGAGACACAAGGGATGTGACTTTCATGAGGATGCGAGAGCTCTGCAAGTTCTTGGTTTGATTGCAGTAAGTTGGGAGTTTAGAGATAGCAGGTGGGGGATAATCCTGGGTGGGAATGGTTAGCAGGAGTTCCCACCTCATATTAAAACCCCAGACCTCCCTCACCCAAACATAGGGCCTTCAGAACCCACCCGCCCACAATTCGTCTCTCAGGAGACTATTATCTTTGGGTCATGGTCACACCTCCCTGACAGATGGCAGCTGCAGCAGCAGTTTTAGTTTAGGGTCAGGTGACAAGTTTATGCCTGAGCCAGGATTTAAAGATCCTACAGACAGCTCCCACTGCAGTGTCACTGCAATTTCAGCATGGCACGGCGAGGATTGACTGATTCGGCAAAAATCGCTGCAAATTGCAGAAATGCAGTCAACACAGGTCCCTGGTATGATTACATTTATTTTGTTTTAATGAAACTAGAACAGTGGCTCCCTAAAATAATCCTATAGCACTACACTCCACTAAGGCAAAGTTGCTCAAAGCACCCCTACAACCTATATTATGCACCAACACCCCTTCACCTCCTGCTAAGCTGCTGTGTACTTACTACTGGCTATTCCCAGCACACGCATGGCAGCAGCAAGACTCAGAATTTCCTTTGCTACATCTAGAAGCAGCTACTAATGTAGTACATACTCTTCAAGGTGAGAGGGAAAGAAGCAAATGGAGAATGGAGCCAGGAAGAGAGAGTTTGTGCACGTGCGATCCTCTGATACAGACAAGGAAAGTTACACACGCATTCACTACTGCTGGCTCTCTCCCAGTTTTGACCTTTACCTAGCCTTGCTTCACACCTGGGACTACTTGGCACTGCCCCAGGGACGTATGCCATTCAATCTGAGGGTCTATTTGAATATTTTGCAGGGATTTCCAATCAATAGGGATGGGTGAACAGAACCAAGTTTGGAAATTCGGTTCGGTTCGAAAATTGAGTTCGGTTTGGAATTTCGGTTTGGTTGACCAAACTATTCGAGTTTGGTCTGAACTCCGAACTTCCGAACAGAGTTTGGAAATTCAAACCCCATTGAACTAAATGGAATATTATCTTATAGGGATGGGCTAACAGAACGGAGTTCGGAAATTTGGTTCGGTTCGAAAATTGAGTTTGGTTTGGAATTTTGGTTCAGTTGACCAAACTATTTGAGTTTGGTCTGAACTCCGAACTTCTGAACAGAGTTTGGAAATTCAAATCCCATTGAACTAAATGGAATATTATCTTATAGGAATGGACTAACAGAACTGAGTTTTGAAATTCAGTTCGGTTTGAAAATCGAGTTTGGTTCAGAAGTTCAGTTCGGTCGACTGAACTGGTTGAGTTCAGTACAAACTCCAAACTTCCAAACTGCGTTCGCCCATCCCTACCAATCAAATCTCTCAAATGAGTACATTCTCCAAAAGCTACCCCAGTATAGACTTCCCAGTTAACCAGTGAAGACCTGGACAGGTGGGAGACCATTACAGTTCTCAGTCCAGTAGAATAAGGGAGTCTGGATGGGAGATTCCATTTTGAGGACATGCCTAAGGTCAATGAGAGGATTATGTATGTGCGTCTAGGGTTCTGGTTTCCTATGTGTCTGATTTAAGCACCATGTGGATGGTGGCAGCAGTTAGTGGAGTAATAATAATAATTTTTTATTTGTTTAGCCGGTTGGCCATAACAAAAATACAAAACACAAAAAACAAGACAGGCAAAAGATAAAATACAAATTACACATCAAATAAAGCATTAGTGGAGTAAATAAACTGTGATTCATGACTATCTCTTTATTCTTTATCTCTCCATTCTTTATAAATGAACAAATGTCCATTGTGCTCTGTCATCTTGATGATAATCCAGAGCCTTCCTTCTCAAAAAGATCCCTACAGGAAAGGTTAAAAAGACTTACTGAGGAGAGAATTGACAAAGGAATACACTCATATTTGAGAGAGACAATGAAATGCCACATGAACATGTAAACTATTAACAGAGAACAATCATGCAACTGTCCCAGCAGGTAAAGCTTGAATTCAGTCCAATAAACAATATGAATGCTGTGAATTCTGCATGTGGAGTTTCCATGCAAGATGGGGAAGAAGCCTGAGGATACAATTTGAGCTGACATTTTGAAATAAAATAAAATGCAGATTTTATAATGCGATGCACTAGGGTGTTTGTTTAGTTTAGTTTATTAGGCATAGCTTCCGCCTTAGCCAGTGGAGCACAAGGGTGTTTGTTTGTTTTTTCTTTTGGAAAATATGTCTGATTCAGAAGACCAAGATTAAGCTTCACTTTTTCCAGAAAGATGTGTTTTAATAGGTACTATTACCTGCCACAAATATTGCTAGTTAAGCTATGTAGGTCAATGTTTTTGAAGATAAGCACTTTCAGTAAAGTTTTCAAAAACACCTGAAAGATAGAGGCACCTACAGCTGAGAAAGATTCTCACACCACTACAACTTTTACTACACCACCAGAACCCCTTCACCCTCTGCTGAGCTGCTGTGTACTGGCTATTCCCCAGCACAGGCATGGCAGCAGCTGGACCCAGGCTTTCCTTTGTGTTTGTTATTTGGGGGTAGTCCTTTGAGTACCTAAATCAGGGGTGGGGAACCTTTTCCCTCCTGGGGGCCACTTTGAAAGCACAAGCTCCGAGGGCCGCACACAAGTTGGAGTGGGGATGCTTACCGGGATGCGCTCAAGGAAAGGACGGCCCAAATCATGGATCTGTGCCAGGGAACTGTTCCCTATCTTTGTTTGCATGACCTCAGCTCTGCTCCCTTCCCTTGAGCTCAGTTTTCCAGTGATTGGAGGTAAGAACTGGATTGAAGGGCCAGATCCATAAAGTGGAAAGGGGCCACATAAAAACTTGCCACGGGCCGCATTTGGCCCCTGGGCCTGAGGTTTCCCACCTCTGACCTAAATGATATCCATGATTGAAACAGGTACACACATAGCCATTTGGGGGGACATTCTATTCTCAGTTTTGGGGGGGCAGGTTAGGGTTAATTTTTTCAGGTCATTTTGATATTTCAGTTCTGTAATTTCTGGCAATCATTCAATAGTGGCAATATTGCTGAAATGATATAAGCAAAATACCCAAAAGTCCCCAAAACAAAAATAACCAAACAACACCAAACCCAACTGGAAATAACCAGAACAGAGATACAATGGAGTTTTAAAAATATCAGTTGTCCCTGCAGCGTGAAAGAAGGTTATAGACACAATTTAATAGGTTAAACATGGCTACAAGTCTTTCTTAAATTAACCTCAGTCTGGTAAAAGGGGGGGGAAACAATAACCAATGCTAAAACCACCCCCAATAATCACCAGGTCCAGCAAAACCAAAGTAATCAGTGGGCAGACACCACTGCCCACTAACATCCAACCAGGATCTCCTATGGCAGGGTCCAGAGGGAGGGATAACCACACACCCAAGGTAGGGATCAGTGCTATCCTACATACTTTAAAAGTGTGTAAAAGTTCATTGAGTGAGAGTGTGGGGTGCTTTGGAACCTTCTCCCTTCCCTCCCCCAGAAGCCCTCTCTCACGGGCCCTGAAAGCAAGACCTATCCCTTCCGCTCACTGTCTCCCCCGCTGACCCTGTTTGCAACCTCCCACGCCTCCCACTCCTCACCCCTGTAGTTTGTGGTGTTCCCTGTCCCTTTGCCCTGTGAAACTGGTAACGCTGGTCTCAGTCCTGTGATGATCTGGCCTGCTTCATTAAGACCCTATAAGATCATGAGGACCCCTTTTCTCAGAGAGAGAGAGAGACCCTGAGCGGTGTGGGAGTTGGTGGTATCCCCTCCGTGACACACGCATGCTGTCGAGTGCAGGTACCATGTGGAATCTGTGCATTTTGTAGGGATGTGCAAACAGAACCGAGTTCGGAAATTTGGTTCGGTTCAAAAATCGAGTTCAGTTCAGAAGTTCAGTTTGGTTGACCGAACTAGTTGAGTTCGGTCAAATTCCAAACTTCCAAACCAAATTCGTACATTCAAAACTGGTGTTTTCAGCTGTTTTTGGCCTTCTGAACTGGTTCGACTGAACAGTTTGGTCGAATTCGAGTTCATTTCAGAAGTTCGGTTTGGTCGACCAAACTAGTCGAGTTTGATCCGAACTCCGAACTTCCGAACTGCTTTCACACATCCCTAGAAGTTTGTATGTGGGCTGCAGTCCCCATGCTGGGTGTGTGTGAAACATGTGTGCACGTATGCACATGGTCAATGTGTGCTGCTCATGCTGGTCCATGGGGCTTGGGATCAGCCCCACCAGAATAATCTCAAATTCAAATAGATAATAAATATTTGTATAGCCCATTTCCTTCCCCTCCCCACTCCAAATGGAACTTGGAACACTACACAAGCATAAAATATAGTAAAACAAATTAAAATCCATTTGAAAACAATTTTAAAAGAGAAAAGTAGAGGGAGGGCAGAAAAATAGTAAGGGGAGCCAGCAGTAATTCTAAAAGCACCTCAAAAATAGATAAGTCTTCAGGTGCTTTTTGAAGGTGAGGAGGGAAGAATTGAGATGAGCATCTGGAGAGAGTGAGTTCCCCACTGAGAGGCCTGCCTTAGGAAAGGCATGATCACCCATGGACATAAAGCATGGTGGCGGGATCCCTAAATGGGAGTTTAACCATTGATTTCAGTGGAATGAGAAGAGCAACCACATTCAGAAGTTTGTGCTGTGCTGTTTAACATTATACCTTTTAACAGAAAAGCTTTTACTGCAGTCTGTGAGTGTGTATGCTTTTGCTGTTGTGTTATTCTGATGTCCCTGTTCAAAGCAATAACTGCACATGTCTCGAGTAAATCTAAGTAGCATAATTTATCACTCCCTTTTCAGTGTTCACTAATTTTTTGGGCAAAAAAAGCAGCATTCTCCTTGTATTCACAGCTTCCTGACTACTTGGCAGTCCTGACAGTGCAATTTATTTAGGCCACTCTTTCTAATGCTTGTTTGATGTGCTGATATGCAGTCCTTGGTAAAATGTATACATAAGGCATTGGAAAGGATTGCACCAGCATCAGCAAATTGTGATCACTTTATGAGAAATATGATAGCCAGGAGAATGGGTTCTTATTTACATTCTCTTTGTGAAAAGGGCAATAAACCAGAAGTTAAATGAAATCTAACATCTTGTCCATTTTTCTATCCATTATCTTTTATGGGTTTCAGAGAGGTGCAGCAAGGAGTGATTTACCTGATTAATTTGTCAAACCACTGAAGAAATGGTTCGTTGGTTGTACATAATGTGTTGATAAAGGAAGGATTTCACAACATCTCCCATGTGGAAGGAATATAATTATTTAAGAGAAGATTGATTCAGAAATATTCTTAAGGTTATAGGCATACAAAGGTAATAAACCCTATTAAAACAATGAGAGGTAAAGAAAACAAAAAAACCCCAAACATGGCACAAATTCATTCCTGGTATAATTCAGCTAATTTCAGCGCAGTCACACTAGAATAGATTTTGACCCCAGATCTGTGTCTAACGATCAGTGGCAACAAAGACAAAGTACAATCACATCTTTTATTGGACCAACTCCAGCTGGTGGAGGGATGCAAGCTTTTGGACCTCACAGGGTCCTTCATCAGGCAAGACAGGAATTAGAAAATCAATGGTCAGGGGTTTGAAGTTATCTGAAAATATCTACACAGATAATATTTTAATAAAGTAATAGTCAAAAAAGCAAACAGAATGTTAGGAATTATTCGGGAGGTGATAGAGAAGAAAACTGAGGATGTCATAATGCCTCTATACAAATCAATGATGCAACCGCACCTTGAATATTGTGTGCAGTTCTGGTTTCCCCATCTCAAAAAAACCATAGCTGAAGTATAAAAGGTACAGCGAAGGGTAACAAAAATGATCAAGGACATGAAAGGGCTCCCGTATGAGGAGAGGCTTAGTAGGTTGGGGCTCTTCAGAATGGAGAAGAGACGACTGAGAGGAGATATGATAGAGAACTATAAAATCATGAGTGGAGTGGAACTAATAAACAAGGAGCAGTTATTTGCCCTCTCAGCTAGTACTAGAACTAGGGGAGACTCAATGAAACTCATGGGTGGCAAGTTTGAAACAAATAAAAGAAAATATTTTTTCACTCAACGTATAATTGGGCTGTGGAATCTACTGCCAGAGGCTGTGGTAAGGGCCAGTACTATAGCTGAGTTTTAAAAGTGTTTGGACAAGTTTCTGGAAGATAGGTCCATTAGCAGCTATTAGCCAGCCACGATCAGGGAACATGATGGAAGCTGGGGGAAAACAACGGGGAATAGATCCCCCATTGTGACCTGATGGGTGCTTCTCCCAAGTCACCGTGATTGGCCACTGTTGGAGACAGGATGCTGGACTAGATGGACCATTGGTCTGAACCAGTATGGCACTTCTTATGTTCTTATGGGAGGGGCTGCGCAGGGCAGGGAGGGTGTGTGCACTCCTGCTGGCCAAGCATGCTCTCTGGAAGCACAGTCATTCAGCGAGGAAGGGGAGCAGCTCCTTTCCCCAGCTCTGCTTCATACCCAGGCAGTGTCCTTCCTGAGCAGTGAGTGCTGGCAGGCTGCACAGAGCTCCCTGCAGCAGAGCCAGGCAGAGGCGAGGCTGGTATGCTCCCTGCGCTGACTCTCTGCGTGTGTCTGGCAATGACAGACACAGGCCTCATCTCTGGCCTGGCTAACCTCAAGCTCCAGGTGGCAGTGGCCCTCAGGGCCCTGGGCCCAAACACAGTCATCCCTCCCTCTGCGCCCCAATAGCTACATCAGTGGTGGTGGGCTATGAGACAGGGAAATCATCTCCCAGTCCCTTCACACACACATAAGATATAGGAATGGGGAGTGCATAGTATTGTGACACCCCCAGTGACTGTAGCATGCCATTTAGATCTCACATTCTAAAATGCCTCTTTACATTAAATGGTGCTTTGCTTTAGAGGGTGGTAAGCACAGAATAATAGGACACCAATCTTACAGTCTTTACATGCGATGTTTACCTCAAATCTAGTGCCTGTATAAGCCAACGTGTTGTATGCAACTATGTCACATATTACACAAGAATTCTTGGAGAAATCATGCTACTTAAGTATTTTGATAAAACATGAATGATTGCTTCTCCTATAAACTGTTACTGTTTCATTGAGGCAGAGAAAAAGGAAGCCATGACAATTCAGAGGATGGTATTATAAACTTTGATAAAGGGTTTGATGTCTAAAGAGAAGGCCTGTAAATTTATGTATGCAATTTTCCACCTGCTTTTCATCCAAAGCATCTCTTGTTTATCCCGAGGAAAACAGTTATGCCAACAACCTGAGAAATGCCTAAAATGTATTGTTTTAAGTAACTTATCAGCTTGACTAAAACAATTAAACACCTGCCTCAGGGGATGAATAGGAAAAGATTCAAATCACTTTCGCTTCCCAGAACAAGTTCAAGATTAAAATCTATAGACTATCTCCTATAGTGCCCAGGTTTAAATACAGCTCTTGCATATTTTGTACATTATTTGTGTATCAATATATTATGTGCCTACAACCAGAGAGAAGACCATTCCACTGAAAGCAATGCCTGGTGGTAGACATGCCCAATAAATATTTATCAGCTGAAAATGTCAAGTATATTTTTTATGTTGCATTTTATAAAGTAGAATTTTTGTAACGTATAACACTCAGCTTGCCCCTCTCTGTATGGCAGTTGTTCATACTACTCCCTACACTCCATGCTAAAAATACCATTTAGGGTCCACTTTCCACACTTCCCCCATAGTTAAAGTCTGGTTATGCAGTCTTTTGGCTCGTCCAAGGTATTGGAAAAATAAATGTAAATGACGTATTAAGTCTATGGGTAATTTCAGACATGACGGGTTCGGAGGCCTGCCACGCTGAACCCTGGACCAGGCTCGCTCTCAGATCCTGGTCTGTAATGATGCCAGCCGTCCTTCAGACATGCTGGCTCCATCACTGTGGGGAATCGGGGAGGAGGTGGGGCGTGACGTACGGCCACACAACCTCACCCCCTGCGCTCACTCAGCCACCCTCCCACAGGGAGATGGGCGGACGTAGCAGCCAATGAGGTCGCTGCGCCCAATTCCGTACCGTGGTTCGGGGCATGATTCCGGACCAGGGCAAGGTAACTGACGTTACCTTTGCCCCTTTCCGGATCGTGGCCAAGCTAACCACAATTCTGGGGTCATACAGATGTTCACGGGAACGCTGCCACCACAGGGAATCCACTGTGATCCACTGTGGTGAAAGGCATTTTCGTAACATCTGAAATTACCATATGAATGATCTTAGGAGCCCAATCCGAACTCAAAGCATTTTCCTTTAACTTCAGTGAGCTTTTGGATCAAATCTGGGAGCAGTAGTTTGCAGAACGAATTAAGTGTTCATATTACAAACTCCTCTATCTAAGGGGGGTCATTTAATTTATTTATTTAAAACAAATTTCTACCCCACCTCTCCAGCCCCAGACAGTCTGGACTATGATCGTAGTCATAAATATCCATTCTGGGATGTAGAAGTAGTCTGTATTCTATTCTGCTCATTGGTTTACATATGTAACTCCCAATGATGTTGATATATGTATCTTAAGACAAAACTTTTACTCTGTTACTCTGAAACTACAGTATTAACCAGTTTTTAGATTATTTCCTTGTGCATTTATCACACCATAGACTATGAGCCTTTTTACACAGATGGAGATTGGGGGTGGGGTGGGGGATGAGTGTTTTGCCATAGTTGGAGGAGGTGAGTGTGTGCCAGTTTACACAGACATACACACACCTTCACCCAGAGAGCCTCCTCCAGTTTTCCGGAGGGCTCAGTGGGTGGAAGTGGGTGTGTGATGGGTGGAAGTGGGTGTTGCACAGGAGCGTGCATGCACCCTCACCCATCCCGCTCGGTGTTCACATGGGTGAACACTGTGTGGACACCCATCCCCCCACTGGTCATATACATGGACGTCCCGCCCCGCACACACACCTCACAGGGGGGCATCTGTGTAAAAACAGCCTATGAGTGGGTCACAGCAAGCAGTAGTTTTATGTTTTGAGCTAGATCCCTGGTATGACAGAAAAATTCAGCCCAAGCAAGGTCTGAGTCCATCTGCATTAGGATAAATCTGAACCTAGTCCCAATGTAGCTGGAATGTTAAAGTCTGGGCTAGATGTACTAGGGATGGCCTCTTCCCCAATGGACCACCTCAGTGGAATCACATCAGGAAAGAGGTTGGGGAATGCCTTAACCCTGCTCCTTTCCTGATGTAGCCCTGCCCCCACAGAGTGCTGTGACAGCATGGCATTCCAGGAGGGCACGTGACATGTCAACAAGAGGATGGTGTTAAGGCATTCCCCTGCCCCATGGAGCATCATGGCACACTCACTGTAGGATTGGGGCCTCCCATCCCCAGGGAGCCTGGCTTGGTTAAGGAAGACTCCCCATCCAAACTGAGTCTGACAGGTCACCAGCACACCTCTATTATGAGCGAAGAAAGTAAGAAAATTCTCACTTCTGATCTGGTCTCTGTTGGGTTGTAGGGATGCAACTACTTTCTCCTCAATTAAGTTATGCCCATCAAGTCAAGGCTAAGTTTAGCACCGATTCACCATAATTCAGATTCATTTCATCAGCATTCATAATTTTTCTTCTCATGAGATTTTGGTTGGTAAATACAACGTATGTTTTTTGGGTAGGTTTATGAGGATAACATTTGGTTGGCTAATAACTATGGACAAAACTCCTACTAAAGTGAATGGAAAGAGAAACATCGGGGCCTATGTATAATGTAAAGTGATATTATCTAGCTTTTGCATCCGTTTGCTGGAAGTTGACTGAGAGAACATTTTTCTGACCTCTTGCTTTTAAAAAAAAAGTATGATTCCTCCTTAAAATATAAAAGTGGGCTCTTAAAGAACAAAGCCACACTGTACATTATTGCACATTACTAAATTTGCACTATGATCAGGGACCTGAATAACTGCATTTTCACCATTGCCACCAATGGAGAAAACACAGTGAACACAGGCCCCTGACTATGATAGTATCTTGCTCTGCAAAAGACGGTTCAGTATGCAATGTCCATATCAGTCCAAATGGAAGGAAACATAATTTGAAGTTTGTGGACTTCAGACATCTTGTTTATTACAGTGGACAATGCTGTGACCTGTGTAATTACAAAAAAGCAACCTATGGATTTTCAGTGGTTACATAACATCATCCATTCTGGGTGAGGAGAGAAGGATTTTAATTGATTAACAGTAACTGTAGTCACTGTCAGACAGTACTGAGAAGATATTTCCCCCCTTGCAACAGCAATATATATGAGTACAGGCTCTAATATGGGACACACTTCAAATCTATCTCTCTTCTGTTTTGAAGGTTAGAAGAATAAAAATATACATTTGATAGCTATGAAATTTACTTGAAAAGGTGTTTTGAGCTAGTTAGCTTGTGAAAGAAGATGTTGCATGGTTAACACAGAATCATCTAAGCATAGAATCATCTGCCAGCCCACAATGAAGGCCAATGTATTTTTTATAGGAACACTTTCATAAACTCCTGGGAGTGGGAGCATATTTCATTTCCAAAGGTATTGGCTCCTGAAGCTGATACTTTGGAACACTAAAGTCATAGATAAATGACAATTTGATACTCTCAAATGCCACCACCTTCTTGAAGGCATGCTTCATCCACAGTATAACAAGGCAACAGCTATTTGAGGTGAATGAACAGCATATAAAGATACACGCATCATCAGTGCTCAAAGTGGGGTGGGATGGATTGGGATGCCATCCCACTTCTTTTCAGGTGGACCTAAAACCATCCCACTTCTTTTCAATAGATGTAAAACCATTCCAGTATGTTACACACAGCAGGGTCACACCAGTATTGTGAAAGTCACTAAGGAAATGCTTCATGTTTATGCCTGTCTGGGCAATGCTAGCTGGAAATAGGCTCTGCTGCGCTGTTGGAGGAAGATGAAACTGTCTCAAGGCTACTAGATGGAAATAGCCTGGGTCGTATTTATTTCATCTAGGCTTGCCCAGGCCAGGGCTGTTTATGGAGCCAGGAGAGACAGGCACTGCAGAGACACAGACAGCTTCCTTTTCCTCCAACATCTGAAGCCCCAAGTCCAGCAGAGCCTATTAAATGTTCTGCTGGGTTTAGGTCCCGGAGAAAGAGGAAGCTGTCTCTCCAAGTACCTGCCTCTCCCAGTTGCACAAAAAGATCTGGCCCGTGCAAGGCTGGAAGATGGAAATAGGCTCTGCTGGGCAAGATGGAAATAGACTCGGCTGGGCTTGCCCAGCACAGCACACTACACTACTTCCATCTTCCAGCCTTGCCCAGGCCAGAGCTGTTTGTGGAGCTGACAGAGGCAGGCACTTGGAGAGACAGCTTCCTCTTCCTCCAATACCTAAGCCCAGTAGAGCATTTAATAAGCTGGGCTTGAGGTTTCAGATGTTGGAGGAAGCTGTCACTGTCTCTCTGAGTGTCTGCCTCTGCAGTGTCTGTCTCTCCCAGCTCCACTGTGTACAGATATGGACAAGTGGGTTCTGAAAGCCAAAAAAACTAAACTTGA
This sequence comes from Sphenodon punctatus, assembly GCA_003113815.1. Taxonomy (NCBI): domain Eukaryota; kingdom Metazoa; phylum Chordata; class Lepidosauria; order Sphenodontia; family Sphenodontidae; genus Sphenodon; species Sphenodon punctatus. Next base: position 1,233,642 of record QEPC01007003.1, read on the forward strand.
TGCCTGTGTTAGTAAAGAAGCACTAAAAGATGTAAAAGAAACTGAATCTAGAAATAGTGTGAGTGTTGAAGAGACAGGGTCAACTGGTGCATGTTCCAGAACCAGCAGACAAGCAGAATGCCCACCCCACGAAGAGGAAGATTATTTTCCAGATTACTGGATGAGGGAACAGTGATATGAAAAACTCACAACACATAAGTGGCTCAGGCTTGACAGTTAGTAGAAAAGGACTAGAAAAGAAGATTATGTAAAATAATAGTTGGGAAAGGAATATTGTCATGTTGACTACACTTCTTGGCCTGCCCCTGCAGTGAGGAAGTGCACACAATTACACAATGAGAATATCTGGGAACTTTTTTGAAGATATTTCATGCCTAATATTAGGCCACATTAATTAATGTTTTTGACTTCTTTTAATTAGTAACTCTCTTGATAATGATTGATAACTGACTGTAATGATTTCAAAGTGTGATGCATGCCTAATTCAAGCTTGTTAGCAAATAGTTTACGCAGTTATAAAGATGGTGAATGGACAGGTTAAATGGAGTCTGGGTTTGGCCTAATTTGAAATGAAACCATCCCACTTCCTTTTTTCTCCCACTTCAAGCACTGGTCATGTGATACAATTCCCTTCCTCCCAATCACCATTAATTGACCTAAGAACATTCAAGGCTTTTTCATTTTCTCCTTCTACTAAGTATGCATTTCCAAAGACCTCTCTCTTTCCTGTACATTTGTATGCTTCTCCATACTCCACTACACGCCCACTCACTAAAATCAGCTACTATACCTTGAGGCACGTACGAAATCTCTACAGGTGAAGACATGGTACAAGGCAAATTGTTTTTACCTAATAAATATTTTTAAAATAAAAGTGCTGCTGATTGCACATAACTAGGTTAAGAAAAAAAAGAAGCAAAATCTACTCTAGAATGAAAGTTTGGGTGGGATGGATTAATATTTTCCATTTCCAAAATTGAAATCAGGCCATGAACTGGAGTAGCAGCTGCCCCCTATCCATGCCACTTGTACAAAGTGCTTGGGTTTCTAGATCTGCAAAAACATAAATCCTCCATTCCTGTTGCTTTGGATATTTGCTATCCTTTAATGGCACTTGAAGGGCACAACTGGAGTCAAAACTGAGTTGGGAAATTGAGGTGGGGACAATTCCATCCCTCTTGTAGGACTGAGATGAGAGCACAAGGAAATACTGACCTTTTGGGAATGCTTGAGAGTCCATTGGTACTTTTTCAGTCTCCAGTGCCTCTGTGCTTCTTCCATTGTTAATATCAGCACCTGTGCTTTTTCATCATTTCCCATCAATTTCATAACTTTGTGGCATTTTTGATCATTTTTTGTTACTTTACAAAACCTTTTTGTCATTTGGGTAATTTTCATCAGGATTTTCACAACAGTTGTACAGCACTTTTATTAGGGATGGGCGAACAGATCGCGGTTCGGGTTCGTCCATTTGGTTCGGCTGCGTTCGGTTTGTCTGTTCGGTTCGACAGTTCGGCTAGTTCGCCGAGTTCGGGTTCGGCTGTTCGGTTCGGTCGTCCAAACAGGCTGTTCGGTTAGGCCGTTTGGCTGTTCGGTTCGGCTGTTCGGCCATTCGGGAAGTGTTGTTATGGTGTTTTTTTTGTTTTTTATATATTTTTTTGGTTTTTTATTGGGTTTTATATGGTTTTCTTTTGTTTTTTATTTGGTTTTTTGGTTTTTATATGGGGTTTTTTATTATTATTTTTATCTAATATTATATCTATCTATCTACACTAAATCTAACTGCTATTAACTATTCTAAATGCTATGAACTAAATGGATTATCTAATAAGTACACAGACCTACTCCTACAAACACTAAAACTAAATCACTAACGCTATCTCTATCACTAAGGTAACTCCTACAACTGTCTTTATCTATCTATCTATCCCCCCCATCCCATATCCATATCCATATATATATATATATATATATATATATATATATCTATATATATATATATGGATATATATACATCCCATATATATGGGATGGGGGGGAATCACAAACAGAAGAGGAGTCTGTAGTGAAATACATACATACTCAATGAGTCTGTACAGTGAAATGAATAACACAAGGTTTCAGTTTAAGGTTTAAGTTTCATTTCAGTACAAAACTGAAATGAAACTTAAAGCAATCTAAAAATCCTACTCAACGCCTGCTGTTCAGGAACAGTGACTAGCTCAGAAGGTGTTGGGAAGGGGGAGGCAGATAATTAGTTTCGTTTCTTGCAAGCCTCTCCAGCCCTCGTGCCTGGAAGTCTGCTCCTCAGTGACTGACACCTCCCTGTAATGTTTGACCTTCCAGTAAACCGTTTTTTGCCACTCGAACTCATCCGAACGCGATCCGAACTGACCGAACTGTTCGGCCATTTCGCCGTTTGGTGTTTGGTTTGTTCGTTATGTTCGGGTTCGAGTTCGGTTGTCTGAACAGGCAGGCCGAGTTCGGGCCAAACTGCCGAACTGCGTTCGCCCATCCCTAACTTTTACAGCACTTATATGACAATGTCAAACACTTCCCCTGCACTTTTGCTTGTGCACAGGCCCTGAGGGGTGCACATGGGGTGCACACGGGTCTTGAGATCAGCCCCTAGCAACTCTGTTCAACTAGTGAAAAATAACCAACAAATGGCAAAAACAGTGGAAAATACTGTAAGTTTCTGTCATTCAAATGAAGGCGAATGACCTGTTTCCAATGAAAACATTCTCCGTGATTTGTTGTTTGAAGCCTACCATCGTAACACCTAGAGCCCCACTTCTGATTCCTGACATTCAATCTCTGTCTCCGCTCCATTAAAAAAAATAAAAAATGAAAAGCAAACTTTGAAAAAAGAAATCAAACATATACACACACCCCTAACACAACCGAGACTTTCAGATTCCAAAGTTCAACCACTTGAGGTACAGAAGCATCCGCTAGCTTGACTTTTCAATTCAGCCTCTAGACAAAGGCTTCTTTTAGACGTGCGCAGCAAACAAGCTGCATAAAATCACGCTGTGTGTAAATATTCCATGTGTGGGATTTAGACGTGACATTTCACACGTTAAAGCCGGTCACATGTTCTTTTAAATCGATGTAGAGGTATTTAGTTAGCACTTTTAAAAGAACACGCAACTGCCTTTAATGCACAAAATGTCACGTCTAAATCCCACACGCAAGATATTTACACGCAGTGTGATTTTATGCAGCGTCTTCACCGTGCATGTCTAAAAGCAGCCAAAGACTTTGCATATTGTCCAGCTGCTAAATACCTGCTTGTGAGAAAACTTCAGTAGTATTAGCAGTATGGCTGGCTAGTTAAACACTGGGGGCAACTATGTGTACAGCCACATGAGATAGGGCTGGCCTGATTCCCTGCTCACCCCACCCCAGAGCAGGCATTGGCAACCACCACACTTTAGGCAGGCAGGGAACCTGTGTGGGTGGGTCACTATCAGGAGTCCCATCACACCCGAGGGTGGGCAGGGGAGCTGGACACATGTGTAGGTGCCAAGATCCACCCCACTCACCATCCTCCAGCCCGCCCACTATCCTTGCCCCCAGCCATGTCATGCCTGTGCAGGGATGGCTAATGCACCCACCTCTCAAGGGTCCTGGGTAGAACTTGCCATGGGGCAGAGCATCTTGGAGACCAGCCACATGAATGGTAATGCCTTAACTCAGTATGGACAGCATTACCCCACTTTTGGCAATGCTACTATGCGTTACCTCTGAAGTCTTTCCCAGTGGACACATCACATAACAGCCAGGTGCCCACCCAATCCCAGGGTGGGGTGAACAACTGGCGGCCACTAGCCATATGATGTGCTGCATCATGGGGTAAGGCTAACTGAAGTGGGATAACACTGCCCCAAATTAATTAGTGTTTTGTGTGGCTGCACTCTATGTTGTGTCAGGTGTCCTATATTCTCCACTGCATCTTTGTGCAGCCTGTCTGTTAGCTTATTTAGAAATTGAAGCAAAAGCTTGTAGTTTCTAACCTTACAGAGCAAGATATTGGTGATAGAAAAAAGGGTGAGGTGTATAAGAAAAATAGTCAGCTGAAATGTGATTCATACATCCGTTTGTACACCAGATTAAGGGGGATAAGCTACAGGAGATCTCTGGCGGAAGCATCCCATCTATACCTCCTTCTTCCAGCCCCAGAAGTACTGCACAGGGCTGGGACAGCTGCTAAAATTAAGGACGGTACTGTCTTATATGCCTTAAACATAGGGGTGTGAGGATATGTTTCTTCTTCTCATCCCTTCCCCCATTTTCATAGCCACACAGGTGTAAATGGCATTCTGATGGCTTTTGGTGCCATAAGAGAACTTCTGCCAAAGTGAATGTTCTACTATCACTTCAGTGTTTTTGAATAAACTTTTGACCACATTAATATTCCACAGTATCTTTCATCCAAGCACAATAGCAAAGAGCGACTCTCTTCTAGGAGGGTTAGGATGGTGAACATGAGAGGCCGCTAGAACATGCTGTCTCTCTGTAGCACCTAATAACAATGATGAAACACAAAGCTCCAGCTATCAGTGATAATTGGACTCTCCTATGAAAGCTAAAAATATCAGGAAAATGTTAGGTCAAAAGAATCAATACTGAGTCAGCATAAAGCTCTGGCCTGAAATGACACTCAGAATGATCCATCTCTGTCAGCAAAAGGAGGGGAATATGTGCAATAAACAATTCCTTAAAACTGAAAGATTAATTGTAGTGTTAAGCAACTCTCTTTCATGCTCTGGAATGAGTCATTCTTCTCTATTGTTAAGCATGCATTAATCATTGCAGATACTGGATTTAGTGGAGTCTAATTAGCAATTAGATGATGTTTGTAATGTATTTTTTTCAAAGTCATGCTGCTTCCCTGACTACCTTTCTTACTGTATATATTTCGGTACAATGTGATGTATGGTAATTAAACCGGATAAAGTGTGGATGACAGTCACAGCTGGCTATTAATATTGATGCTCAGCTAATTAAATATCATAACCCTGAGGTGTTAATTTATAGTGTCTTCAATAAAAAGCTGACATATTTGACTGTATTACCTGTGTGATAGATACAAATCATTCTGTCAACAAAGCACAATGCATCATCACTATTTCCCCCATTTTTTTTTATTTTTTTTTGGAAAGCTGTCTTGTTTTGTAACAATACATTTTATTCCTTTGAATTGCTAAGAGTCTTTCTGTGGGGTTTTTGCACTTCAGAATAGTTGGCATTAGACATTTTTGTGGCTGCTAGTTAGTATGATATTGTGGAAGTTATGAATTTCAAATCATGTCAAACTGCAGAGGTGATTCAGCACCTTTACATTACAGGATCCAGTGTTTAGTATCAAATGATCAATACATTGTGCAGTTTTCATCTTTTATTTAGTTCCCTATAATATTTCATAAAGGACATCAAGATGCATATCAACAATCATTTCTAATGCTCATTTAGATAGGGCAAAGCTAGACAGGGCCTATTATGCCGGAACCATAATGTGGTGCAGCGCTATATAAAATGTTTTTTCCATCAGAACTGTAGATTTGAGATGCTTCATGTCATGATACAGCAGTTTTTATTTTTAATCAAAGGCTTGGGACTGGCAGTTCAAAGCCAGTCTAAACATATATCATTCAGCCTTAGTTCCCTGGTGTAACACAACAAAGTAAGTCTGTAGTGATGTTTCAACCTGCCTCCCTCTCCGCATCAGAACCTATTGTTTGTGTTTCTTCACTTATCATCTACTGGATCATATTTCATTTCTATTTTGGGACATCGGATGTGATACCAAATAGCTGCTGCCTATTTGTTCTAAATTGCTTCTTGCTGGAGAGTCTTGCATTAGCTTCTGTTAGGCCCTTCTTTTGTCCCTTTCCGATGTAATTCTTATCCCTTTTTTAATCTCAAAGCATGATAATACCACAAGGCTCTTGTAAGTCCTAAACCAAAAATATATATTCTGCTTTCAATGTTTCATCTCGAAAGTTTTGCTAGCCATTATACAAACTTCAATTAATTAGCTTGTGTCTATTTCCTTGTCTTCTAGCCACCTCTTTTTGTAGTCAAAAATGTCACCTTTGTTATCCTTAACATAATATGTGTGTATAAAATATATTATGTTTTCGATGACCAGTTTAATTACAATAGATAATCCTAGTTGGCATATTATTTATAAATATACCCTTAATGTAAAGTGTTACTAAAAGAAGTATTTATGTGTATGGATATTACACAGATGAGCAGGGCTGGCCTTACTGTGGGGCAGCTAGGGGCGGTCGCCCAGGGCCCCACACTTGAGGGGTGGCCCGTCCGTTTGGGTTCAACTTTTATTTTATTTTATTTTAAAAGAAAATTGGATCCGGGCCCGGGGGGAGCAACAGGAGTGAGGTAGAGGCAGAGGCCCCACCTCTCCCACACTCCATGCCCCCTGCCCCACTCCCTGGCACAGTCTGTCTCGGCCAGGGGAAATTAGGGAGAGAGAGGGAGAGGCCCCGCCTCGCCTTCATTTCCTCTGTCTGAGAGACACTAACAGGCACTGGGGGGGGGCACCCATGGAGTGAGGGAGAGGTGGGGCCTCTGTTTCTTCCCTCACTTCCAATAGAAGTGAGGGAGAAGGCCGAAGCCCCGCCTCTCCCTCACACCACTGGCCCCCTCCACTGCCTGACTGGCTGTTTCGGCCAGGGGAAATGAGGAAGATGGGGGCCTCTGTCTCTATCTCCCTCATTTCCACTGTGCCAGGAAGTGGGGGGGGGGAGGCTGAGCCTGGCATGAGGCCCAGGCAGGCAGAGGCGGCACCAGCACTGGTTCAGGTAAGTGATCCAATTTGGTTGCTGGAATCTGAATGGCCGCTCAGACTTGGGGATGGGCGGAGGGGAGTGCCCCTCCGCCCATCCCCAAGCCCAGGCCCAGGAGCGCCTCCAGGCCAGGGCGCACTCCCTGAGCTGGGGAGCACCCCTAGGCCTGCTGCTCGGGGCCCCGCATTTCTCTCTTGCCTTGGGCCCCACTTAGGGTAAGGCCAGCCCTGCAGATGAGTAGTATGTTTTCCAGCTGAAAATCCCTTATGTTTCTGTGCCCGCTGAAAGAAGCATTGGAAGGAATGGAGGCTTTTGTCTCGGCCCCCCACCAAGGAAGGAACAAGCACTGTGCAGCCAGGATGCTGGTAAGCACCCAAGGCAGGGCCACCTCTCACTGGTTGCCAAGGACAACAGTTATGGTGTGCAAATCTTGGATATCCTCTAGGCACAGCCAACAGTCAGGGCTGGTGCTGAACAGAAGCAAGCAACAAGAACAGGAGCTCTGGGACACCATGGGATTTTCCATCACCTTACCCCAGCAGAGCACCGAGAAGGCCATGTAAGGGTACTTTGGCAGGGGATCATTGCCCCTGTAAGGCCCTTGACCCATTTTGGGGGTGGTTCACAGCTCTATGGGGGCTCAAGGGCTTCATCCCTCCCCCATCCCTTCGTGTAAGGGCATGAGGGAATCCACAAGGGCAATATCATCCACAAGGGAATCCAGTTCGTCCGCCTTCACCCTGCAGGCCCAGGTCCATCTCTCTCAGGCACAGGAGCACCACAATATCAACCCCCCTTGTCCATCTAGCCAGTAGGGGTGGGAAGTTCGGATCATCTGGTATCCGATACTGCCAGTATTTTGGTGTACCAGCAGTATCGGATTACTCTGGTATTTGGGGGTACCGGTATCAGATCCCCGTGCCGGATTTTTAAAAATTGCAGCCATTGAAATGAATGGCCGCAATGTAAAAAAAGAAACAAACCCCCCCCCAAACACTTTCCCTCCCCAGTCCAGGCTGCACAGGTGGAAGGGGGGAACACCCCCCACCCACCCTGCCCAGCCTGGATTTTTTTTAAAAATTTTTCCCCCAAAGTTCCTGTTGGTGCGGACTCCGGGCCGCCACCGGCGACCCAGAGCCCGCACCAGTAGGTAGGTACTGTGGTACTAGGGTGATCCCTGGGGTGGGGGGTGGTTTAACACACACCCCACCCCAGGGATCACCCTACCTCCCCACCCAGGGATCACCTACCTTTGGCACTCCGGGCAGTGGCGGCGGTGGAGGCGGCGGTCCGCAGGCTTCAGCGCTGGCTGTGGCTCTCGGCTTCAGTGTTTTCTAGGCCTTCCGGGGAACTTGGAAGTTCCCTGGAAGGCCTAGAAAGTGCTGAAGCTGGCAGCCAAAGCCAGCACTGAAGTCGCTGGACTGCCACCACCGCCTCCCGGAGCTCCAAAGGTAGGCGATCCCTGGGTGGGGAGGTAGGGTGATTCCTGGGGTGGTGTGCATGTTAACCCACCCCCACCCCAGGGATCAACCTAGTACCTGCTGGTGCGGGCTCTGGGTTGCCGGTGGCAGCCCAGAGCCCGCACTAGTAGGGGGACTTAGGGTAAAAAAAAAAAAAATTAAATTCAGGCTGGGCAGGGTGGGTGGGGGGTGCCCCCCTTCCACCCGCACAGCCTGGGAGAGGGGGGGAGGTATTTTTTTTCCCCCATTGATTTCAATGGGGACAGTTTCCCATTGAAATCAATGCAACAAATCGGGCACCGGTAATCCAGTTTTAATCCGGTAATTCCGTTTTTTGGAAACTGGTAACCGGTAAAACCGGTAACCGGTATTTTGCCTGGGGTCCCACCCCTATTAGCCAGGCCTTACAGCCCCAGGCTCTGACCAAGCCTTCCCCGGGCACGAGGCTCCCGCCTGGTCACAGCCTCTCCTCAGAACCTGGTTCTATCCTGGTTTTACAGCCTTCAGCACCCTGGAGTGGCTAGGCTTTGTCAGGGAGATGAGGCCCCTTCAGCTCCCAGGCAGCGACTGACTTTTCTCCCAGTTCTGCATCTCTTTATATCCCCACAGTAGGCATGGCCAGCTCTCTAGCTTGGCTACCCTTAAAGGGACAGTGTCCTGTCCACTCAGTCACAGGGTCTCCAAGCCTGTTCCCTTCACAGGCTGGTCTCAAGCTATGGGGCTGGCTCTGCCATGCCCCTATGTGTGCTCAACCCTCCATCTGGCCTACACAGCCCCCTTCTTAAAGGGACAGCAGCCTCGCAGGACTGCTCCCTGCTACACAGACATTCACCACCACCACCACCCCCAGGGCACCCTCTTCCTTAACATGGCATTGTGGCAATGGTAACTTGAAATGATCAAGCAAACTTGGGAAGTGAATCCAGGCAGAGAGATCCCAGTCTGACTCTGACCTCATGGTGTCAAGCATCTGGCAGAACAGTAGAAATTAGACTTTACAATGAATCAATTAGGCTCTGTTGTGTGCCGTACCACAGCATAGACAACACACCCAACCCTACAAAATAGTCTGTAATTGTATGGAGAAATAAATCCACTTAAAAAATCCAGCAAGCACAGGCCCCAGCAGCAGTCACAAAATTAAGAAACCAGGCATTCACACCTTTCCCCCTCCAGGGACACACTCTTCCTTGGCATGGCACTGTGGCAAGGGTAACTTGAATAGACCAAGCAAACTTGGAAAGTGGAGCCAGACAGAGAGATCCTTCCTCATGGTGCCAAGTACCAACCAAGCAGCAGGCAGCAATGTGGCATCCAATTATTTATTTATTTATTTAAAAAACTGCATGGCATGGTAAAGCATAATGTAATCCCCATCCCCCAGCATTGGTCCTATGGACAGGCCAGGACAAACCAGATCAGGCCAGGCACCCTTTTACCCCTGCAGTCAATTACTTATAGATCCAGCAGCTCTATAGCATGCAGCACAACCAAATTCACCAAAAAGAATGGAAAAAAATTGCTGCAGTGCAGACACTTTTAGTTTGCCCTGCCAGTCAATTCAAATGCTGACCATCTGACTTGGCCAACCAATCAAAACTTGCCATCTGGCTTACCATCACTCAATTGTTTCCTCCCATACCCACCTCCTAAAATATGGCACTAAGGACACTTTCACACATGCTCCACCCGCCTCCTGGTACATATTTAGGCTGTAGGGGGGAATGCACGGTCCAAATATGCACAGGGATCGGTCAGTCTGAAAGCCTCCCACACACAGCTTTGCCGACAGAGACAGGAGGAGGAGGAGGAAGCGGTCGAGGCCGCTGCCCCTACTACTACACCTCCTGTGGAGCTGGTGACTTACTCCTCAGATGAGAAAGAAGTGNATAGACAACACACCCAACCCTACAAAATAGTCTGTAATTGTATGGAGAAATAAATCCACTTAAAAAATCCAGCAAGCACAGGCCCCAGCAGCAGTCACAAAATTAAGAAACCAGGCATTCACACCTTTCCCCCTCCAGGGACACACTCTTCCTTGGCATGGCACTGTGGCAAGGGTAACTTGAATAGACCAAGCAAACTTGGAAAGTGGAGCCAGACAGAGAGATCCTTCCTCATGGTGCCAAGTACCAACCAAGCAGCAGGCAGCAATGTGGCATCCAATTATTTATTTATTTATTTAAAAAACTGCATGGCATGGTAAAGCATAATGTAATCCCCATCCCCCAGCATTGGTCCTATGGACAGGCCAGGACAAACCAGATCAGGCCAGGCACCCTTTTACCCCTGCAGTCAATTACTTATAGATCCAGCAGCTCTATAGCATGCAGCACAACCAAATTCACCAAAAAGAATGGAAAAAAATTGCTGCAGTGCAGACACTTTTAGTTTGCCCTGCCAGTCAATTCAAATGCTGACCATCTGACTTGGCCAACCAATCAAAACTTGCCATCTGGCTTACCATCACTCAATTGTTTCCTCCCATACCCACCTCCTAAAATATGGCACTAAGGACACTTTCACACATGCTCCACCCGCCTCCTGGTACATATTTAGGCTGTAGGGGGGAATGCACGGTCCAAATATGCACAGGGATCGGTCAGTCTGAAAGCCTCCCACACACAGCTTTGCCGACAGAGACAGGAGGAGGAGGAGGAAGCGGTCGAGGCCGCTGCCCCTACTACTACACCTCCTGTGGAGCTGGTGACTTACTCCTCAGATGAGAAAGAAGTGGCGGACTCTGGAGGTGCTTCCAGGTTTGTAAACTTTTTTTTAACTTTGAGGACAAGAAAGACTCTATCCATTAGAGAGAGCTCACTGGCATGTGGGTGGGTGCGTGACTGGTGGGCATCAGTCAGGCACAAACAGTGGGCATCAGCGGGTGGCAGCAGGGAACCATATGGGGGCTAATAAACCACATTGAGTGGAGGCATGGACTCAGAGTGAGACGGCTGGGTGAAGAGGAGTCTGGAGTGGCGCCCATGGAGCCTCAGCGCCAGAAGAAGGGGTTGAAGGCAAACCGAAAACAGAGGCATATAAGCCCTTCCCCTTCCCCCCCCCTCCAGCCCTGACGTGGAGACCCCCATGCCCCAAGAGGATGCACAGGTCAAGGTCCTTTGGGCCAAGTTGAGGCGGGCTGCCATTGGCCATTTTGAGGCAGTCCAGCGTTCCTCTGCCAACCTGGAGAAGTGCCTGGTGGATCAGCTGCAGGCGGTCCAGGTGGAGCGGCAGAAGATGGAGGCATACAGCCAGTATGTCTCCGCTGAGCTGCGCCATATGCAGCTGTACCACCAGGCAGCCTCCAGGTGGCATAGTGAGCTGAAAGAGGTGGTGGAGTATGCCATGGTCAACAGTGTGGTGGACCCCTCTGAGGTGGCCAGCCCTCAGGACTGTGAAGCGCCCCAAGCCCTGTTGCCTTTCCCCCAATTACCATGGTACAGGCACAGTGGCATCAGAGACTCTTAGTTTAATTTATAAGTTTGCTTAAAATGTTTGCTTTTGTTTTATTAAATGTTGTTGTTGTTGTTTCCTTGTATTGTAAATAGTTTTAAGTAAAGTTTTTATATTTATTGTTATGAGCTTTGTTCAACCTGTCCAATCCTTTATCCCTATGTGCTGAAGTTCTGGCTGGCAGATGGCAGAATCTCATACAGTTTGTCGATCCCTACCAGCAGCACCTGCCACCTCATGTAGCGTAGTTATTAACCCAAAGATGTGCTGTGCCAGCATCAGGGTCTCAACTAGTAGAAATTCCCCAGGAGGTGCAGGACTTGTGTTTGTGTGGGTAGGTGTGACAGAGAGAAAGAGAGACAGGCTCCTTGGCAGCGGGCAGCAGGCGGAGGGAGCTGGTGGTCGGAGGGTCTTTTAGTTTCAGCAGCCAGATTCAGCTGGCATCCGCGGGTGGGTGCAGACAGAGGAGTAGGCTTTTGGGGAGGGGGGCCAGGATGATGTGCAGACAATGGGCTTCTGGATGCAATGGAATGGAATGCAGCCCCCAGTGACTGGAATGATGGTTCCATAATCTCGTTGATGGTCCCTGGGACGGGCAGGCATGACTGAATCAGGGATAGTGGAATGATACCCTAAAGCCTATGGGGCACACTTCATTTGATCAGGCGATAGGTGGTAGCAGGGAAGCAGGTAGAGGGATGCACACAGGCAGGCAGGCAGGCAGGCACATATAATACATTGTGGGTTATATTCCATCTCATTACGGTAGGTTTGCTGTGTGCTGGATGTGGGCAATGGGCATTAATGGGCGCATGAGCACAGATGGGAGTTCTTCCTGGTTCTGGCAGGTGGCAGCCAGGATATACCTACCTCTCCCCCTCTAACCCCCATCCCCCTAGTTCTATCTGGGAACCTCTCTCTCTCTGGCCATATAGTGCCAGTGACAGCATGGGTGGGATCGTGTCTGTTTTTCCTTCAAGCAGTGGGTGGACTCTCTCTCTCGCTCTCTCTCTCTCCTCTCTCTCTCTCAGCAGCAACCTGGGTGGGAAGACAGGCACCTTGGCATGAGAGGCAGGAAGGCAGGTTGAGGCATGCTTTGAGCTTTGCGCCAACCTGGGGTACAGAACACTTGGCACAGACGGCATATAGGTCTGGCAGCAGCAGCTGTTTCTTTATGCCATGGCATCATGGCACAGACAGCATATAGGACTGGCCTGGGGACATTGGCACTGGAAGAAACAGACATTGGTGCCCATGGTATAGAACCATTGGCATGGATAGCGTATAGGCCAAGGATCTCTTACACAGTTGATCCAAAGAGATAGGCGGCCGTTGTTGTGAAGGGACTGGTTGTTGCTTGGGAAGGGGAGGGGCAGGCAGAGCCCCTGGGGCTAGAGAGGCTGCTTCTCAATGAGGTGGAAAGACATTGCAGTGTACGAGGAATGATGGCCCCAGACCCATCATGGTGGGTCACAGGGCTAAGGTGGCAGCTTCTGGGTTTTGGCCACAGCCCTCCCTGCCTGTAACTTGGCACCAGGATCCTGACAGTGGGTCCTGGTGCTGGAGTGGCTGCTTCTTGATGAGGTGGAAAGACATTGCAGTGTGCGAGGAATGAAGGCCCTAGACCCATCACGGTAAGTCCCGGGGCTAAGGTGGCAGCTTCTGGGTTTTGGCCACAGCCCTCCCTGCCTGTAACTTGGCCCCAGNGGCCGCTGCCCCTACTACTACACCTCCTGTGGAGCTGGTGACTTACTCCTCAGATGAGAAAGAAGTGGCGGACTCTGGAGGTGCTTCCAGGTTTGTAAACTTTTTTTTAACTTTGAGGACAAGAAAGACTCTATCCATTAGAGAGAGCTCACTGGCATGTGGGTGGGTGCGTGACTGGTGGGCATCAGTCAGGCACAAACAGTGGGCATCAGCGGGTGGCAGCAGGGAACCATATGGGGGCTAATAAACCACATTGAGTGGAGGCATGGACTCAGAGTGAGACGGCTGGGTGAAGAGGAGTCTGGAGTGGCGCCCATGGAGCCTCAGCGCCAGAAGAAGGGGTTGAAGGCAAACCGAAAACAGAGGCATATAAGCCCTTCCCCTTCCCCCCCCCTCCAGCCCTGACGTGGAGACCCCCATGCCCCAAGAGGATGCACAGGTCAAGGTCCTTTGGGCCAAGTTGCGGCGGGCTGCCATTGGCCATTTTGAGGCAGTCCAGCGTTCCTCTGCCAACCTGGAGAAGTGCCTGGTGGATCAGCTGCAGGCGGTCCAGGTGGAGCGGCAGAAGATGGAGGCATACAGCCAGTATGTCTCCGCTGAGCTGCGCCATATGCAGCTGTACCACCAGGCAGCCTCCAGGTGGCATAGTGAGCTGAAAGAGGTGGTGGAGTATGCCATGGTCAACAGTGTGGTGGACCCCTCTGAGGTGGCCAGCCCTCAGGACTGTGAAGCGCCCCAAGCCCTGTTGCCTTTCCCCCAATTACCATGGTACAGGCACAGTGGCATCAGAGACTCTTAGTTTAATTTATAAGTTTGCTTAAAATGTTTGCTTTTGTTTTATTAAATGTTGTTGTTGTTGTTTCCTTGTATTGTAAATAGTTTTAAGTAAAGTTTTTATATTTATTGTTATGAGCTTTGTTCAACCTGTCCAATCCTTTATCCCTATGTGCTGAAGTTCTGGCTGGCAGATGGCAGAATCTCATACAGTTTGTCGATCCCTACCAGCAGCACCTGCCACCTCATGTAGCGTAGTTATTAACCCAAAGATGTGCTGTGCCAGCATCAGGGTCTCAACTAGTAGAAATTCCCCAGGAGGTGCAGGACTTGTGTTTGTGTGGGTAGGTGTGACAGAGAGAAAGAGAGACAGGCTCCTTGGCAGCGGGCAGCAGGCGGAGGGAGCTGGTGGTCGGAGGGTCTTTTAGTTTCAGCAGCCAGATTCAGCTGGCATCCGCGGGTGGGTGCAGACAGAGGAGTAGGCTTTTGGGGAGGGGGGCCAGGATGATGTGCAGACAATGGGCTTCTGGATGCAATGGAATGGAATGCAGCCCCCAGTGACTGGAATGATGGTTCCATAATCTCGTTGATGGTCCCTGGGACGGGCAGGCATGACTGAATCAGGGATAGTGGAATGATACCCTAAAGCCTATGGGGCACACTTCATTTGATCAGGCGATAGGTGGTAGCAGGGAAGCAGGTAGAGGGATGCACACAGGCAGGCAGGCAGGCAGGCACATATAATACATTGTGGGTTATATTCCATCTCATTACGGTAGGTTTGCTGTGTGCTGGATGTGGGCAATGGGCATTAATGGGCGCATGAGCACAGATGGGAGTTCTTCCTGGTTCTGGCAGGTGGCAGCCAGGATATACCTACCTCTCCCCCTCTAACCCCCATCCCCCTAGTTCTATCTGGGAACCTCTCTCTCTCTGGCCATATAGTGCCAGTGACAGCATGGGTGGGATCGTGTCTGTTTTTCCTTCAAGCAGTGGGTGGACTCTCTCTCTCGCTCTCTCTCTCTCCTCTCTCTCTCTCAGCAGCAACCTGGGTGGGAAGACAGGCACCTTGGCATGAGAGGCAGGAAGGCAGGTTGAGGCATGCTTTGAGCTTTGCGCCAACCTGGGGTACAGAACACTTGGCACAGACGGCATATAGGTCTGGCAGCAGCAGCTGTTTCTTTATGCCATGGCATCATGGCACAGACAGCATATAGGACTGGCCTGGGGACATTGGCACTGGAAGAAACAGACATTGGTGCCCATGGTATAGAACCATTGGCATGGATAGCGTATAGGCCAAGGATCTCTTACACAGTTGATCCAAAGAGATAGGCGGCCGTTGTTGTGAAGGGACTGGTTGTTGCTTGGGAAGGGGAGGGGCAGGCAGAGCCCCTGGGGCTAGAGAGGCTGCTTCTCAATGAGGTGGAAAGACATTGCAGTGTACGAGGAATGATGGCCCCAGACCCATCATGGTGGGTCACAGGGCTAAGGTGGCAGCTTCTGGGTTTTGGCCACAGCCCTCCCTGCCTGTAACTTGGCCCCAGGACCCTGATGGCAGGTCCTAGGGCAGGAGTGTCTGTTTCTCGATGTGGTGGCATGACAGCACCCTGTGTGAGGGATAACAGGTCCAAGAACCTGTGGCACAGACAGCATGGGTGGCACTGGCAGCAGCAGCAGACATTGGGATGCCCGGGCACAGAACCCGTGGAACAGCAGAGACAGCAGCATCAGGATTTGCCTGTACACAGCCCCCCTGGATGGTTGGATTTACCAGGGAATAGCTCCCAATACAGCATCAGACGGCAGCAGCAGGATTGTGTTGGCACGTTTGGAATGGCCAGGACAGAGCACGCCTGGACCAGCAGAGACCAGTGGTGGGATTAACACACTAGGGGTGCACATCACCAGGGTTTCCAGGGTAGGCAGAGACAGGCACTGTGTCATGAGAAGCAGGCATACTGAGGCGGGGTCCAAGCTTTGCAACCTGGGCGGTGGGCAGTAGGGCAGTGTGGCATGAGCAGAAGGGAGGCCGACAGGGGCAGTCTTTGATCTAGACCACCTGGGCAGATGGGCAGGCTGTCAGGCAGCACGGCATGAGCAGAAGGAGGGCAGACTGAGGGAGGCAAGGTTCAAGCTTTGCAACCTGGGCGGGTGGGCAGGCAGCACAGTATGGGAGGCAGTGTCAGGACTGGGTCTTGAACCCCCAGCCCTGGAGGGTTTGGCGCGTTGCCTTAAGGGCTGATGCCACTCTGGGCGGGGATAATGGTCAGGTTCGGATGCTCGGGTTCTTTTCCATCTCTCCGCCTCCTCCTGTGTGACCACGCCTTTTCCCAGCTGTGCCTTGTCTCCCTAACTTTGGCTCCCGGCTTCCTGATTGGCCACAGGTGGATATATAGCCTGTGGTGTGGCCACAGGAAGCTGTGGGAGCAACTGCTCTTACCCATTGTGTGTGAATCCCTCTGTGAGGTCTTGTGCATCATTGTTCCCTCCTTTTGTCAGTGAGTCTTCTCTTCCTACGGTGTTGGTTGTTTGGGTGTCTGGTTAGTTGTGTCTTCCCTGTTGTGTTCTCTGTGTTTCCCCCATTGTTCTGTGCTTCCCTGAGGGCCCTGTCTCCCCCATTGCTGTGTGCATCCCTGAGAGCCCTGTTTCCCCCC